>CM031241.1:620854547-621454547 GCA_018340775.1 Taxus wallichiana var. yunnanensis | reverse complement strand
CCCCAGATATGCTGATGATATATGTTTAATATTGCTCCAATTCTTAAGATTGTATATTCATTATTTGAGCCCAAGGCATCCAATTTCCCATTATTCAGCTTATCTACATAAATATTTAGTTCATTTGTCCTGTGGAGGAGGTTGTTGGTTTTGGTAATCGAGCATACTTTTCACTGATTTTTCCTTTGGTTTCTATTTGCTCAAAATTTTCCAACATGTTAGTGTGCATTTACAAGGCTTAGAGAAGGAATAGATCCCGAAGATGGGATTAAACTGCTTTAGCTGACGTGGTATTAAAATGTATCTGCTGTGTACATATAGGGCTACCTTGTGGGAACTGAAATAATAGTCTCTACATGGCTAGTAACTGTTGTCAACCTGTAAACTTGGTGTGCCAATTAGCTCTGCTAGAACTTGCCTTTCTTCTAGTTATGGAGATAAAAAAGTTTGATAACATACTCTTGAGTTGATTAACTGTCTTAAATGTTCCTTCTCCACAGAAGCCTTTATTTATCAAGCTCACTCCCATCATCATGTATCACTGGTAAGAAATCAAATCTTCAGTAATATAGGACGTGGAGTGTGACAGTCATCTAGGGGACCCTGGAGAGGATCATACATAGAACATATTGAAAACAAAGATTTTAAGATCTGAGGTAGTTGGATAACATTGGAAAGGTATATTAAATCTCTTTTGGAATATATGACTTACAAAGGACTACATAATTTTTTTAATATTTTATGCAAAGCATTGCAGAATTTCTCAGAAACGAAATTTATGGAAGATTTTCTGTTGTTCATTATCCTGCAGTTTACAATTGGAATATTTTTCATATGACCAACTACTTATTATGAACATCATTTTTAGTTGACTCCTTATAATGACACTTTCTTTGCAATGGGTAGTGGATGTGCATCCTGTCCTTAGATTGCAAGAACCTGCGACCATTGTTGTTTCCAGAGGATTACATTTGAAACTCTTATCCATTAACAATGTTAACTTCTCAGATCATATCTTAAAATCTTTCTATACATAAGAAATTCATTTTATATTCATTCGAAGTGTACATTGTTTTTTTTTGAAGGTTCTGTTACATATTTTGAGGCTTAAGCCATGGTCTCTTAGAAATGAATGATACATGAAATATTCCTGGAGCATCTTTTTTTCAGATCCTTGAGCTTTCCTTGAGTTGCAATTTATCATCATTATTTATTCAACATTGATTTCAAACTTGGGATTAATAGAACATATTGAAAACAAAGATTTTAAGATCTGAGGTAGTAAGATAACATTGAAAAGGTATATTGAATCTCGTTTGGAATATATGACTTACGAAGGACCACATCATTTTTTTTTATGTTTTAAATTTTTATGCAAAGCATTGCAGAATTTTTCAGAAATGAAATTTATGGGTGATTTTCTATTCATTATTCTGCAGCTTACAACTGGAATATTTTTCATATGACCAACTACTTATTATGAACATCTTTTTAGTTGACTCCTTACAATGACACTTTCTTTGCAATGGGTAGTGGATGTGCATCCTGTCCTTAGATTGCAAGAACCTGCGACCATTGTTGTTTTCTCAGATCATCTCTCAAAATCTTTCTATACATAAGAAATTCATTTTATATTGCTTTGAAGTGTACATCTTTGAGCCAAATTTTGAAGGCAGTTAGATGGTAAATTGTGTGAGGAAATAATACCGGATAAATTTTTAATGTGAATGTATGGAAAGTCACTTGAGCAATACAAACATATCTTATTGAGTGTAAACAATAATCCTGAATCCTGATTATTGCTGTAGTGTCTAATTTTCTTAGCTCAGTAAATTATGATATTTGAAGAAAGTTACCTTTTTATTACCTATTTATGTGTAAAATTCTGATTAATTATTGATGACTGTAAGCGATGGATTTTACTATTTTAGCTAGATGCCTTGACCTGTAAAAACTATTGGTACCTGGAAGCAGTGGATTTCAGTTAGATGCTTTACGTTTATATTGGTGGCACTGGCATCTTATACTTAAATAGATACATGCTTGTTCTACATGCAGGGTTGCGAAGTCTTTTTGTTTTGTCTTTGTCTTTGTTAATAATGGTAGGCATTTGATACATTATATGCTAAAGTGTAGACTGATGGATAGTGAATCATCTGCTGTCTCAGCAAAGACATGCCATATGGGGAAATATCAATTCTCAGGAGCAGTAAGCGGATATAATTCACGTGGAAGTTTTTAATGGTATAATTCTCAGTGGTTTATAAGGCAACCTGCTATTATTTTTGGACATCATTATGATCATGTGGAGGGTATCATACTTGACACATGTCTTGTAATTTATCTAATACACTAAGATTTCTTTTTGCATTGTGGATGCATAATGATAATGAAGAACTAAAGAAAATGGAGTTTTGCAAACATCATTCATCGTGGTACTCCATTGCGATGATCCTTGAATTGTTGGTTGGCATCCATCATGATCTGTGTGAGAAACTGATGACCTTTTGGTGGCAATTTAATACCATAGCAACCGATGCTTCCCAAATCAGCGCGATGAAGAACAAATGTTCTGGCCTTTTGCAAATACAGTTTATCAGGATTCAGGGCAGATGATTGCATATAGAATAATATTTCTTCTATTATCTGCAGTTGAGAATATTCATATTTGAAAAGAAAAACTAGAAGTTAAACTATGTAAAAATTGTGTTTCTCAACCAGTAGGCTTTTGCCTTCAAGTTGTGCAATCCAGCGTATTTAGGGACCTCAGTATTCAAGTTTCATGAGTTGGCTAACTACTACGAGCTTCTTTCCATTTTAAGACATAGCTCACTTGTGAATACCATATGATAAAACTATAGCTATTTATTGACGTATAACAGTATTTGACGTGTTTCCGTTTTAGAATTAAATATTCTTTGTTACAAACAAGGTTTCTGGTTATGATAGACTCAAGTCAATATGAAGGAGAGCTTAAAATAGCTGGAAGAGTGTTATTAAATATGATTGAGCGTAAAGTTGATAACTGCACTTTCTGTCATGGTGTTGTCATTATTATAGTTCAAAAAATCGTTATCAGCAGCTAATCGGCAGGGAAAATATTGACTTGGAAATCAGGGATCGACAATTTCTTAGCAATTTATGGGCATTAATCGGCAACTTTATTGCTACTTTAAAAAACATTTAAATTCATGAAATAAACTTAAATCAAATGTAAAACATTGTTAGATGACATGAGAAGTCAATCTATAGAATGCCATTGGCCCATAAGTATATTTTCAATTAAGTTTTGACCAAAAAAGAGTACAAAGTTCAAATTACAATGCCATAGAGGCATGTGACTTTTGAAGTATCAATTATCAATAATATTCCATTTCATTAGACACACCTAAAATAAGTCTGTAGCGACTATCATGCGAAGTGGAAGGTAAAGATTCTTCCTTTGCAACACCAACATTGTCATCTGCAAACATATCATCTGGATACTCACCAACTCCTAATGCCCCTGATGCTATTGCTTCTTCAGTCTCCCTCTCCAAATCTACTATCTCCTCCGCAAGTAAACACAAACTCCACATCATCAACAATCCAATCAATCATCATATGGATCGATGTTAGCCAAGTCAATTGCATTATAAATTTGTGCCCCCTCCACTTGTCTCACACAAAGATGAAGATTGTATCGCACGAAGACAAGGTCATTGAGGTGTTGTGTTGTCAACTTGTTGTGCTTTTTTGTGTGAACAACTTCGAATATGCTTCAATTACATTCACTTCCAGAAACACTACATGACTGACACAAAATGCGGATCGCTAGCTTATGAAGATTTGGTGTTTTTGCACCATAATCTTCCCACTACAATTCTGCAAATAAGACATTTTTAATTTTATAAGTTAACTAGGCTTGAGTACATGAAAGAATTTTAGACTTCTAAGTATCTCGTTCTACACGTAATGAGACTAAATACAAATGACTCAATTTGTTTTTATCCGGTTGAGTAGTGTTTCTTCTTTTCACTCATAAAGTCGAAGAAAAGAGCCTCTCCTTTAGCTTTGTAAATCTACAACTCGTCAACAATTGTTTCTCGATATCTTCGTCAAATACCATCCTTTCTATGCGTGTATTCAGACCATCCATAACCTCCTTATCCTTAAATGATGGGGAATAGATTTTTTTGGATTTAGGTAGTACACCGCTGCATATATATGTTGATGGAGTGTCTTGTTCCATCTCCGATCAATTATATGCTCTGCCAAACGGGTTCATATTTTTGTCGATTTTGCCCGTAATATTTAGCTATGACCTCCGTGGCCACGTCCTATAGCCTCATACAAATAACCCATTTGGTTTTTTTCCCCATCCACTATTTGTAGAACTCGAACCAAAGGCTCGACGACATTTAAAAATAATACATAAATTTATAATCAAAATTGATAAAAATAATGTAATAAATAAATGATACATAAACAAATATTTAAGTTTAGGTTACCGTCATATGCTTTCTTCCATTTGTTTTGCAAACATATCATCGAAAACTATCTTCATGACCCTTTCCCCTTCAACCTTTCTAGAATAGGAGACCCCAACCATTGTGTGCTCACAAACATCCGCTTAAGGGATGTTCGTGAGGTCAGTAATGCTCTGCAATGTAATGAAGTTTTGCGACAAATCGTGTGAGCCCCGATCACAAGCTCCTTTCCATCGGGCGTGCTCTCTCATCAAGTTTAGCACCCAAGTGTGATTGAGATGAACTTGGTAATTTTTTTGCATCTTCAACCACATTTTTCACATATGAGAATTTGCACATGCCCTCCAATAAGAGAACAAAGCATGGGTTGCACAAGGGGTCCAAAAAGTGAAGGGCACATCTCGCTCAAGAAGTCTCCCGCCGCTTACATATGGTGCCACGTTGTCTGTCACAACTTGGATGACATTCTCCACGCCTACTTCTTTCATCACCTCATCTAACATATCACACAAAGTGCTTGCGGTTTTTACTTAGTGGGAGACATCATTGACTTCAAGACGACCAATCATGCCCACAAACCATTAGGAAGTTAAATTATGCGCGGTTTTCTCCCTCCGTTCACCCATCAAACAAAATGGTGCAACCTTTTTTTTGCCATACCTTTTTTTGCTCTTCTACAAGAGTTTTGGTATGCATGACATAATCCTCCAATAATGGGCCACTCAAATCATGGGGAGTATGAGCCTTGAACCCCTTCGTGACAACAATCAATGTAACGACCAAATTCTCCCATTACGCACTTTTCGCCACGTTGAAAGGAATGTTGTTGTAATACAAAAGTTTGCTGCAACTATTCTTGCAATGTGTGCACACACAAGTCTCATGGCTGAATTGTGCCTGCTTCCAATCTTGCACAAAACTTGTACACGCAAATGTGTTGTAGCCTTTTCGTGCTTGCTTGTAGTAGCATGCAAACTTTCCACCCTACTCAAAGCCGTTAGTGCCTTGCAACACCCATCGACATCTTTGCACCCACGCACAAAGCTTGCCGCACCTCATAGTGTTGCACGACCTTTACAACACATCTTGCGTAGTTCTTGGAATTTTAAGTTGTTTTAAGCAGGTACAGTTTATTCCTTGGTATTTGTGTAATATGGAACATAAAGCAATAGACACCTCCCCTCATTTTCATTCCACAATAATTGCATACAACATAATTGCCTTTTGCTCGTTCACAATGCTTTCAATAGGGATCTTTTAAGTTAGGCTTACTAAGAGCTACTGAACCTGAACCGGATGCCCATGCCATTCAAAAAAACAAAACAAAACAATTTGTCTTAGTTTTACAAGTCTTAGAAAAATCAAATTGCATGACGAAATTATGAATAATATTACAAATTGCATGAAGAAAGAATTACAACAAAGGTATATATGTTTTAACTTTTGTGACTTGTCCCTAAACAAGATGAAATTTGTTTGGGAGCTATAGGAAGAGGTTAAAAATTAAAATAAGGTTATCAGTTTTTTTGGAAGCCAAAGCACAAAATGCCTTACCACATAAATGATTCTTTTGAGTTTCTTCCTAAACAAATGTCAAAGTAATACAATTTGTTATTGCCAAGGCAAACCAACATACTAGAGAGAATCAAGCAATCGTGTCTTTTTACCATGATTGCCTTGAGGATTTGATCGCTAATTTGGAGAAAATAAAGTCAATTCATAATGCAATAGTCATGCAGACAATCTTCACTCTTACACCCATGATAATGTGACACACGACATAAAAAACAAGCTAATTTATAGTAACCAAACATCAATACGACTTCTTACTACTTCTTACGTTATTGCCCTGGAATGAGGATATGACATTTATCTACTCACAATTAGCCTACACATTGGACTCATACAACACAACTTTAGACCCACGGCTTTTTTCTGGTGCTATTTGATTCAACCAAATTAAGGAGTGTAGTTTTGGGCGGTCCATGGTTCATGGACAAAAGTGGCTTGTAAATGCACTTGTTGGATAAGAATTTCAACCCAAAAAAGGAATCCTATTCAAGGTACTTCTCCTGATTAGATTATGGCCTTCTAGCAGAATTCTGGAAGTATAATATCTTTCTATAGATCGGTGATAATTCAAGGGGCTACATTTGCCAAACAAAATTCACAAAAATGGGCCATTGTGACTTTGTGAGTATACACCAAAATTTGTGTAAGAATTCATTTAACAAAGCCATCCCCAATCCATATTGCTTAAATATAGAACTTGAGAAGAATGTGACTATGTAGAGAGAGATCGACTAGGAATAATAAAATCTAAATAAATAAATGGAAAACAAGAAGAGTGTGACAATGTTTGTAGAGATCGACTGGGAATAAATAAAGGGAAAACGTAGAAGAGTGACCGTGTGAGGACTAGTTCGACTAGGAAATGGGAATAAATGCATGAATTAGAAAATCATCTATTCGTCATTTGCTATCACGAAAAACAAGAATGACGCAATAGTTAAATATCAAACCCGTTAATCCTATTCAAAACCTGTTCCTACAGTTGTCAAACCCTAGGAAAACATGTATGATGAATTCACGCAATAGAAAATTGTCACAAAACGCTTCAAAATGGCCACATATTTTCCTTTTTGACATTTTAAACCCGTAAGTTGATTTTCCCCATTTTTTCATGATTTTTCACGATTTTTGTTGGTTTTAATCATCGAAATCACCGATAAATCGAAAGAAGAAAAATCGCGATCTTTAAACGATTAGTCATTTTCCTATTTGTATATGATATATCATGATTTCTATAACATAGGTCATTATAATGTGACATTAGATTGTTTTGCTCATCCTAGCTATGTACCTCAACTTTATAGTTTTGTCTGCAGATGTTCTTTTTAGGAAAAGATAGGGAACATGGAATGTGCGCCATTAAATATGATGCATGACCTTTAGCTTAAATTTTAGTTCCTCCGGTACATTATTCCTCGAAGCATCCTTTGGCTTCCATTATCATTATTGTTTCACTAAGGGAGCATGCCCAACAAGATTTGAATTTAGATGATCATTATGGCGTTGCTTTGACTCACTCCTAGACCACGAGGTTTGGTCATTATCATGGCATTTGCTTTTCCTTACCTCTAGACATGGCCCATCGGACGCGTTGGTAGAAGATGTTTGCTAGCTCAATGGTTATGGTTTTATCATGTAAGTGTTATGTGACTAATTGATAGTACATGAATTGATCCTGTGGGAAAACCAATGTGCATCATGCAGGTTGAGGTGGGGCGGTAGCTTGTTATGTGATTTCCTTTCTAGTCACTTGGATAAAATTGTCAAGAGGAGTTAGTTAGCACAAGTATTATTAGTTTATTTCCTCATACATGATGTTCACTATTTTTCGCATCTTTGTTAATTTGTGTGCAATCACACAGTGTGTGCACCCTCTTTTTGGTGCCTGGATGCAACTTGGGTTGAAGTTCACTTTGGCGCGCCACTTTGCAATGTGTGCACACAAGTCTCATGGCTGAATCGTGCTCGCTTCCAATCTTCATTGACAAAACTTGTGCACACAAATGTCTTGTAGCCTTTTCGTGCTTGCTTGTAGAAAGCATGCAGACTTTGCACCCCGCACAAAGCCCTTAGTGCCTCGCAACACCCATCGACATCTTTCGCGCCCACACACAAAGCTTGCCACACCTCGAGTCTTGCACCACTTTTGCAACACATCTTGCGTAGTTCTTGGCATTGTGCACGATGGCTTCTCTCAACATCCATGTAGAAACTCTTTACTTCTACATAGTTTGCCAAGTGACACCTTCCTAGTTTTTGCGGCATGTCAGAATCTCATGGCAACTATTGGAGCCTAAAGTGCATCTCGCCACATATTTTGGAGGAAGTTCAACTCACATGCATGGAAGATGGAATGACTTGTAACCACTCTCCTTTATTGTGCTCTTTCAGTAAACGCCTTTTGGACATTGTTGTATAAAAATGTAACATACACATCCACCTAAGAGCTGATCCTAATAGTAGGAAATTTTGCATGCTTTTCCCATCTTATAGTTCTCACTCTTTGGTATATTTAGTCAAGTCTAGTACTCCCCCACCGATCAAAAGAGTTTGGTCTTTCAGGCCTCACTCCGATATTGTACACTTCAGTACTTATTCCCTATTCACTTTTAATGAATAGAAGTTGCATTTCAAATACAACTTTCGCTACATCATTGTGTGTTTGGTTCATTCCCTTTAATAACTCGTGTGCACTCTTATAATCCTTGTAGCTCCTGCTAGTGCGTGATTGTTCCTCCGCACATGGTTTTGGGTTGGGTGGTGAGGATCATTGGTATTAGAGCATAGCTCTTACCTTGTCTATGCTTGTAAACACATGAGCACAATATGAGAAAAAGGAAATGAAGTCGATTGTATTTCCACCCACCCAAAAGAATGTCATAAAGAAGAGTAAGATGACTAACACCAGGGAAGCAATTTGAGGTAGCCCCAAACATCCAAAAGTTTATTAACTATTTCCTAGAAGCACAATGCAAGTAAACTCATTGGTCAGCTCCGTAAGTTGATGGTTTAACTCATTTTGATGAGGACGCCCTTTTTCTCCCAACTTTCTCACCTACAGTTTCAACATCAAACCCATTTCAAGGTCCAAGTGAATCTGGACATTCAAGTTTTTAAGGAAAGTTTGATGTTGCATTGTTGGATAAGTGGCTTCGCTAGATTGAGGCCTACTTCTCCATCAACAACTTTATTGATGAGGAGAAACTCACCATCATAGCATTGAAGATGATGTCCATTTTAGTGGCCCACTGGTCAGAGACATTTAATGTAAAACATGATTAAGAGTTTCAACCCATCCGGGGCTTGGGATGAATTTGTTTGCATTATGTAGGAGTACTAGCCTTCAAACACTATGAGGATGAATATATGAAGTTTTAGAGTTGCGAGCAACTCCGCAAAGATTCAGTCAAGGAAAAAATGAAGCAATTGTTCTACATCTTCATCCAACAATGTGCTCAAGTGTTTCATGAGCACACAACACACCATTTTAGTCCCTTGTCCGAAAGAAGCAAAATGCTTGCTTGCAAAAGTGAACACCGAAAAGGTTGCTTTGCAAAATCGAAGGCTTGTACACCTAACTTAGTAAGATGCAAGAAGACATTGAGTGACAAGTATTGTCATCGACATCGCTCACACACTGCGACATTTCTAAAAGTCGCACACAATAATTGTTGTTTGATGCGTCTGCTAGCATATGCAAAGAGAAGAAAGAATTAGAGAAGGCAAATTGCACTGCTCAAATGATACAGGCAGGGTGAATTTATTATAGGAAGAGGTAGTTACATTTAGTTACATTTGGTTGTTTGGTTACAACCTCTTCAACTGCCTAGAACCGCATTACATTCTATATAATGCTCTATAGCTCTATATTTTAACACCCCCTCTTAATGACTAAACCAGAAACAATACCAAGTTTATCCCGAAATTTTACAAATTTCCTAAAGCCCATATGTTTAGTCATTACATCTACAGACTGTGCCATAGGTTGGACTTCAAAATCAGCAGTCCATGATTGTGTTGCGGTTGTCGAATGAAGAAGAACCGCAAAACAAAAATTTGGTCCCATGAACAAAGGATATGGCAAGTGGTCCATTGGTTCTTTGTTACGTGATTCATTGACCAGTGATGAATCACCAATGGCTGAGAGTGTCAGCCCCATCTCCAGAGTGCTGAAATCAGAACCTCGGAGAAGTGGATTGAAAAATTTGTTCCAGTGCTTGTGTAGCATGCTGGAGTGTCTGAGACTGTTTCTGTTATCCTGCAATCGAAGTCACCTCGATCATGTCCTTGCAACACCGTGTAGTGCTCATCCAACTTTCTCAATAAGAGAAATGTGACCATCTGTGTAGTAGGAGTTAGAACCAACTCCGCAATAGTAGGAGAAATAACCATCTCCGTCTCAGCAGTGGTCTCCGTCTCAACAGTGGTAGGAGTGAGAACCAACTCCTCATCTATTTGCTCATCTATCCCCCTCTGTTGGGAAAGATCCTTCACAACACAATGAGCAAATTGTTCATGCTCTATTGTCCTTTGAGCAAGGACCTCTGAGTGAGTGGCTGGGCATGCCATCTCACCATGCACCGTCAATGCATTTGGAATAGTGGAGTCTCTGTCCACAACAAATTGTTCTTTAGAATGAGGAAATCCATCCTCCCGTACATCTGGTATAGTGGATACTCCCTCCACAATAGGTGCATGTAGGTTGACTGTATCCAAGTCAACAGATTTGTGAGGAATGACTTCCTCCCAAGGCATTGCAACCTCCTGCACATCTTGAATGGTGGAGCTGTCCTCCACACGTGCATTCGTGTTGATCGTAGCCGGATCAACAAGCCGATACTGACCACCTTCCCCAATACCAAGGGCAATTATCCGTCTCTGTTTCACATCAAAGACACCACACTTCTTTCCACATAAATCCACAAAAATATTGGGATTTTCAGTCAATTGACGTATAGATAGAAGATTCTTTTGTAAAGAAGGTACATATCTAACATTCCATACCAACAATTTATGAGCACTATTCAATACAATGCATATATCTCCTATCCCTTCTACTGCAAGTGATTCTCCATCAGCTAGCACTATTGATTCAAAACAAATATTTGCAGTAAATAAAACATACCAGTCCCTACGACATGAAAAGTGTGCAGACGCACTAGAGTCAATGATCCAACAATTGGTACCACTGTCATTTGAGCATGATGTTGTAAGACAATAAAGAGCATGCTCGTCATTCGAATCCCGTTCTTCTGCAACTGCTGCCACATGTTCCTCATCACATGGCTTTTTGCTCTGTTGCTTAAAGATCATACTTCCGCTTCCAACAATCCTTCTCGAGGTGCCCTTGCTTGTGACAATAATAGCACGTGACGATACTGAGTGGAAAAATCACCAGATTGATGTTTCCACTTTCCCTTTGACCAAGTGACAAGAGCACTCTTTGAATTGTCACAATTAGATTCTCACTGAAGTTGTCTCCGCTCCTTTTGCAACTGGTAGGAACTCACCTTGTCAAATGTGAATGTTTGACTTTGAGCCATTAAATGGAGTGCCTCCACAAATGACTCATACGAAGAAGGTAAGTTGTTCAAAACCAGAGCCACCATATCATCGTCGTCCACCTTTTTTATTTATGGAAGACAACTGGTCTCAGAGATCTTTCATCCGAAGTAGGTGCTCAGATAAAGATCCACCTTCTTGTAACTTTATGGAAAAGAGCATATTCTTCAGGTATAAAACTTGACTCTTTTTTGACGTTCGATATTTATCCCTCGATCGCCCACAACGTGCTTGCCACAATGGCATTCTCGCACTTCGGTATCATATCATCCGACATCGACAACTTCTTCGTGTATAAAACTTGACTCTTTTCGACGTCCAATATTTATCCCTCAAACCGGCCCACAATGTGCTTCGCCACAATGGCATTCTGCACTTCGGTATCATATCATCCGACATCGACAACTCGAGAAGCAATAACGCTTCCTTATGACGTTTGTCATCATCCGTGAAGTTAATCGCTGGTCGACTTTCACTACCCGTGATTATTATATTACAATCACGAAACTCCGCAAGCGTTAAAATCTTATGGCTACATACATTAAAATTAGTGCCCGTTAATTTTTGTGTCTCCGGCAAAGTCACGTGTGAAATATTTTCCATTTTATTATTCCAAAATAAAATTTTGCCCACACTTATTAAAACAATACTACTTTTTCCAGCAAATAATATTAAATTATGCAAATCACCCCTCCAACCATATTTGTTGATATTAAAAATATTATTACATATTCCTCCCAAATCGATTATTCAAAAGCAAGGTGAATACCTTTGTTGGAAAAAGTGAATATTAATATGACCAAATATTATATCTTGCCCTCACGAATGCCTCCACGACTGTTCACGTTTTTGTTTGGTCTGGCCACACAACTCCACGTTTGTCTTTGCCTGCATCAAGATTTGCGACTGGAGTATATCCTCTCGAATTGCCCCTTGGGACTGGTCTGTCTTGAGCCACGACTCTGCCTTGGCTTTTTGATGGTGCTGCTTCACGGTTTTGTGCAAAAACGACGCTGCTCCACGGTTTTGTACAAAAAGTGATTGGATTAGTTGACTATTACAACAATATTTATGAGAGAAGTTTTCTTTTCCACCCTTTGTTTTGCCCTCGTTTTTCTTTCTCCACGACTTCCGCAGCCACGACTTTCTCCTTTCGCTGGACGTTTGCCCTAGTTTTCCTTTGCAAACAGTTTGCTGCCCACGAATGGAGGAATTTCTTCCTTCTTTGTCCTAGCGTCTGGTATTTTTCTCCAAATACCCCACGTTTTACCAAATTCGTGCCTTTTAGTGCTTCCTTGAATTTCTAGATCGTGTCACTTGGAGGCTTCCTCGAACTGCAACCTTGGACGCTCTGATACCAATGTTAGCATATGCAAAGAGAGGAAAGAATTAGAGAAGGCAAACTGCACTGCTCAAATGACATAGGCAGGTCCAATTTATTATAGGAAGAGGTAGTTCCATTTAGTTACATTTGGTCTGCAACCTCTTCAACTGCCTAGAACCGCATTACATTCTATATAATGCTCTATAGCTCTATATTTTAACATCTATATTAGGTTTTGTGCAAATGGACAACATTGATCCAAATGGCTCTTGTTTGGGGACAAACACCATTGTCACCAATGCTTTTGAAGAGTGCAAGTGTCTCTTCACACGATGTTTTTGGGTCAAAGGACAATCTCACCATGATCATTATCGATAGTGGGAGTCATAGAACATCATCTCTCAAGACGTAGTTGCGAGTCGAGGACAACCTCACCATGTCTTTATTGATATTAGGAGTCATAAAACATGATCTCTTAAGATGTTTGGATGGCTACTGACCCAAAAAAAGATACACGAGTTCTCTGCGACAATGTGCTTTTAGTATAAAGTCAAGCCAATGGAGGATAATATCCTTTGTGACTTCGCACGTCCGGAGGTCTCTGCAACTTACTATTGGGAAGGCTATAATTGTATGAGCATGCTGCTACATATTGGGCTAAGCCAAAGAGATACATTGTTTGAGCTAATGTTTAGTTTTTCAACCTCTTTGAGTCATCACCAATCACTAAAGTCACTTTGGCCTCTGTCAAATAATATGACATGTGTATCGTACACCCAAATATTCTTGTTGCTCATGGTCCACCCAAAGACCTACACCGGAGAGAAAACATGCATTAGTAGTGTGCACAACGCAAACATCGTCACAACAACTTGACAAGTTACGAAAGCAACATCGTGAAGTCTTCGTATAACAGAAAGGTCATCCAACAAATTGCAAAGTCAAACACCACATATAAATATGGTTCCTAGATTGCCTCTTCCAAATAGCCCACTATATTGCATACCACTTTGGGAGAATGATGAAGTTTGACACTAAATACAAGAGCTTTTCGATTAGGACAAGATTAGGCCCAACTGTTATCCTTGTGGGATTTAAATAGTTCTTTCTCCTAAGAAAGATGGGACTCAACAAATCTACATAGACTGCTGCACATTCAACAAGATCATGGTGAAGAATTGATATCCATTGCCACACATTCACAAACTCTTGGACCCACTCAAATGCACAATACCAAGATCGATTCGAAGTTAGGTTATCATCGGGGTCCAGTCCATCTTGAAGAGGACTTTCAAGCTAGGGGAAGGACTCTTCAAATGGTTGCTTATGCATTTTGGTCTGACCAATGCACTAACAAGTTTCCTGTGCTTGATGGACGACCTACTCAACCCCTTTAACACTTGGCTGTCATTGTCTACTTAGATGGCATTCTCATCTTTAGCAAGACTTGGGACGATGTCTACTACTGCAAGATTCCAATAGATCTTACAACCAAGAAAGACGAGACATAAAAACTCTACATAAAGCTGTTGTGAATTCAACAAGATCACGATGAAGAATCGATATCCACCGCCATGCATTTACGGCATCTTGGATCAGCCGCGCATGATACCAAGATTGATTTGAAGTTAGGTTATCATTAGTCTTGTCGATCTTGAAGACGACTTTCAAGAGAGGGGAAGGACTCTTCAAATGGTTGGATAAGCATTTTAGTTTGACCAATGCACCAATAACATTCATGTGTTTGATGGACGACATACTTAACCGTTTTTCAACTTTGTTGTCATTGTCTACTTGGATTACATTCTCATATTTATCAAGACTTGGGATGAGCATGTGGAGCACATTTATCGCATCTTAGACACCTTAAAACAAATGAGTGCAAGCCAACTTAGCTAAGTGTACATTTGGCGTGGCATAGATTCAATGTTTGGGCTACATTCTTGACTTAATGGGATTATCTGTAGATCCAGTGAAGATCAAAGTGTTCCAAAATTGGCTTGTTCCACTCAATCTCATGTGGTTGAGGAGTTTTCCTAGACTTCCAAATTTTTATGCAAAGCCAAGTTGATTGTACTCATGCGCAACAATATGCTTTCAAAATTATCAGAAATGCCTTTGAACAATGCTTGTTCTCGCGAGTGTTAGGCTTTGCACATACCTCCTAGTTTCACACCGATGCATTTGACTATGCATTCAATTTAGTACTCATGCAATATGGACATCTAGTTGCATACCATTCAAAGACATTCAATGACACGGTGGAAAGGTACTCCAACTATGAAAAAGAGTTGTCTTGCATTATGCAAGCAGTTAAGCAATGACATCACTACATCTTAGGTAAAGATACGATAAATCATTTTGATCATAAGCCACTTCAATTTCTACAAACACAAAACAAGTTGGAGAATGCGCGACACATGAAGTGGATGACTTGCCTTTAGTAGTTCCATCACGTGATAAAATACAAGAAGGGAAAGGATGACAAGGCAAGTAAATTGCCTAGTAGACCATCAATACACGTTCTCATCACAATTCCGGACATGTAAGGTCACACCATTTCAGATGGTTATCTCTACTCATCCGATAAGGACTTTTGTAGACGCCTATATTGCTCTTATATAGGGTGAATAGGTTTGGGAGTTCTATCTAGGTGACAAGCTTCTCTACAAGCTTGGCCATCTTTGTATCTCGATGGCACACCTCACCAAAGTGACTTATTCGGGAGTGCACTACTCCAAGACAATGGGGCTATTTGGCATTACAAAGACTAACCGCATTGTTGTCACACTATTATCGGACGTATATGAGCACAAATGCGGAGCACCATCAAGTCTTGCATTCCTTATGCATTGCCAAGCCTACTAATAAGAATCTAGAACTTTACTCACCTCTATTGACTCCATCCAAAGCTGTGAGAATCCATCAACATGAACCACATGATTGGATTGCCTATGACAAAGTGCCAAAACAACGTGGTTTTCATTGTAGTGGATAGGTTTTCAAGGCTGTCATCATGATTCCTTGTGAGAAAATCATTGACATAACTCTGTCATTGTTTGTGCGTTCTTCACCATTGCATGTCTACTTTGGACTCCCAACATCCATTATATTTGACCTAGATACTGTTTTGTTGGTTATTTTTGGGATACAATATGGGAATTGATGGGTATGCAACTAGATTGGTCTATGCCATTTCATCCCTAAGCAGATGGACAAGCACAAGTTGCCAATCATACTCTTTTTCATCTTTTATGTATGTACAAGCAAATGCATGCTCACGCTTGGGATGATAGCGTGCTTTACATCCAACATGTCTATCACATAGCTCTTCATAGTGCTATTGGGCATAGTCAATTGTAGCCATGTGTGGGTTCCAACCAGCGATACCTTTATAGACATTTCCTGTCGTGCACTTGTAGGCACCAAGTCTTGTGCACAAGTAAAAAGGAAGTAGATAAGGCACTACGAGTTTCGCAACACATACAAATGTACAAAGAGCGCCATTGTGCTCATCGCACACCTCATGCATTTTGAGTTGGCGATAAAGTTTGGTTGCATCTTCAAAATGCACACTTCAAGGGTGAACAATGAAAGATCAAGCCTTTGCGATATGATCCTTACACCATTTTGTACGGAAATGGTGACAACGATTTTGTTCTTGATCTCTCTTGGTACTCGAACATCCATCTTGTATTCAATGTGGCTTCGAAGCTTTACTTCCCCCTAATTCTTGAGCCAATAGTGATGTAACGCCCTTCCGATATGGATCTCGAACACTCGTGCCTCTGTGTATAAGGACCAAATTATTGAAGTTTCTATATGCTAATCAAGCTAAGTGGTACAACCTTCAACAACTACAAGTGCAGTTTCGTATCTCAACGTAGACGTAATGTGGACCATTGCTCTTCAAGAAAAGGTCAATGATTTGTGCGTAGTCGCACAGCGCACACGCTCCTCGCTTGCATTGGGTGTTACTTGTGCACATCTCACTAATGCGTGCCCCTTTATAATGCATGTACGCACAAGTCTCATGGCGTAATTATGCCCCCTCGTAACTGGCACACACAATTGCCTTATGGCCTTCTCATTTACTCACAATACGGTGCAAACTTTCTTTGTGCAAATCCTTGAGTGCCTCATGACACCGTCAACATCTTTGCATTTATGGGCTAAGCTTGCCTCGCCTCACAATCTTGCGCAACATTTGTGGCACACTCTTGCATAGTTCTTGACATTGTGCACGACTTCTCTCAACATTCACATGGAAACTCCTAGTTTCTACACGACTTGTCAAGTGGTGTCTTCCCAGTTCTATAACATGTCAAGAATCTCACATCGTAACACTTTGAGCCAAAAACACACCTACCATGCACATTCCAAAGCAAGTTCAACTATCAAGCATGAAATATGGAACGCCATGTAACCGTTCTCCTTTCGTTATCGCATTTTGTTGTCAGAATGGAACACTTGCATGCTTTGCATATCTTGTAATTATCGCACTATTCTATATATTCAATTTAGTCTAGGAAAATCAAATTAGTTTAAGGTTATTGTAAGGAGTTTCTTTGAGTGTTGCAAATACATCATCAAAACTGATCTTCATTATCCTTTCTCTTGCAACCTTCCTAGCATAGGAGACTCCAACCACCATTTACTCACAGATATCTTCTTAAGATATATTAGTGAGGCTGCAATGCTCGCAAAGTGATAAAGGTTGTGGTGAATCGCGAGACTCTCGTGCATAACTCCTTTCTATTGGTGTGCTCTCTCATCAAGTTTATCACCCAAGGGTGATTGTAGATGAACTTTGTGACATTTCTTGCCTCTTCAACCACATTTTTCACCCATGTGGTTTTTCCCAAGTCTTGAATAGGAAATCAATGATATAGGCTACGTAAAGGGTCCAAAATTGTGTAGGGTGCCTCTCGTCAAGAAGTCATCTGCTACATATGTAGTTGCATTACTGTCATAACTTGTACAACATTCTCCTCGGCCACTTTTGTCACCACCTCGTCAACATATCCCATTTTTTTACGTTTTCACTTGGTGGGAAGCATCAATTGACTTTAAGAAGACCAAATGTCCACTCGAAGCCACGTAAAAATTAATCTAAGTGCAATTTTTCCCATCCATCCACCCATTAGACAAAATACGCAGCCCTTTTTATGTTATTTATTTATTCCATCTACAATAGCTTTCATATGTTTTATGGAATCTTCCAACAACGGGCCACTCAAATGATGAGTAGTACGAGCCTTGAACCCCTTCTCGTAGTAACGGTTAGTGCATTTACCAAATTCTCGCAATATAGGCTTTTTGCCACAATGAATGGAATGATATTGTACCAAAAGATTTCCGTAGCCATATTTGCTTAATTATGCAATTCCCGGTTCTAAGCAATACCTTCAATGATCCAAAATGGATCTGAAATACCCAATTCTATGTATTCTCTCGTATTTAATACTTGTAAAACATACCCTCAACATGTTCATTATTATAGAAAAATGGCTAAGTCAGGTTGAAGGTGATCCGGACACCTTCGAATGACAAAAGATACCATTTCTGGTTAAGTTCTGCGTATTAATTTAATTGTGAACTGCCGCAGATTTGCTGTGGTTTGCCTGCATGTTAAGTTTGTGGTTCGGCTGTTGTGCGGCTGCGATAATCTGCCATGCAATTGTGTCCTATTAGCACCAAAATGGAGAAGCCAAACAGTTGCAAATGTTTAGGCTTCTCAAATGATTCGTTTCACCTTCTTTCCATCCTTGGGGTAGAATAACTATAAATATGAGTGCATTTAATCATTCTAGCAAGTGATTTTGAGTGAGAACAAGTGTGAGCAAAGAGGAGTTGTATTTCTTTCTTGTTTTGTTCATTGAGAGTGAGTTCTTCATTGTTGAGGATTGTGAGCAAGAAAATACAATTAGGAGTGTTGAATCCTTCTTGAAGGCCAATTATTGGTAGTAATTTGTATTTTTGGAGATTTACATAGTGAGAGGGAAGCAATTTGCTTACCCATTGGAGTTTTTCCCACCTTGGGTTTCTCTAGGATAAATTTCTCTCTTTGCATTCTTTTCCTCAATTTAGTATAGTTGTGATTATTTATGCACATTATATTGGTTAAAAGGAACTTAAGTATTTCATTCATTTTTCACGAGCATAGTGATTTGTTTATTGTTAAAATTCAGCAGTTTATGGATCAGATTGGTATCAGAGCAGTTAAGATTTCAGTTTTTGTGTGGTTAACTTGTGTTGAGATTGCAGTTAGATGCCCCTTACCCGAAAGGGAAAAGAAAGTGGTGAAGGTAGCCTTATTCCTTTTGAAGCAGAGATTTCTACAAGGAAGTGGAAGCAAGGAATTTAGGAGATGGCTCGTAGAGAAGATGCAGATGATAGCGGAGAAGAGTGTTTCTATAAGTTGGAGGCAAATGTGGCAAGTCTATCCAAAGATGTGGGCAATATTTCCTTGTCCATAGGGAAATTGGAGTCCATCATGGGACTACTCATGGAGAAACTTGGTGTTCTAAACGAGACACTAGAAGACCGTGAAGAAGAGGTTTATGAAGAAGAGCCGTCCCATGCCATTCCCACACCTCCTTTCAAAGCAGAGGCCAAGATAGAAATTCAGCCTTATGATGGAGACGTGAATGTTGAGAAGCTAGACCATTGGCTAGCTCAACTGGAGGTATATTTCAATTTGCATCAAATTAATGAGAGTTAGCAGATTTCCTTTGCTCGGTTAAAATTGACCAATCATGCTTTAACTTGGTTTGAAAGTTATGTTCATTCTTTGGTTATTAAGAAGCTTCCTCCTATTACTAAGTGGGATGAATTTAAAAAGCTAATCAAAAAGTAGTTTTATCCTATTTGTTATGAGGAAGAGAGGTCCATGTATTGGCAGTATCTCAGGCAAAAACAAGGCCAAAATGTGTAGGAGTACACTAGTGAGTTTCGGAAGAAATTTGTCCAGATGGGAAAAGATGTAGTAGACCGGGACCTTCTAATGAAGTATATTGGTGGACTTCATAGCCACTTGAGGAGACCAGTCCTCTTGGCCAAGCCGATGGATGTAGACGAGGCTTGTTCTCAAGCCCACTACTTAGAGATGGACAAGAAGAAGAGTTCATCTACCTCTTAGCATGCTTGGACAAAGAAGATGACATCAAGCCAAAGGGAAAGGAAAAAGGGAAAGGTAAGCAGAATGCTACTTCCATTAAGGATACTAAAATTCACTATGGTCATTGTGATGTTAACACTCATTCCGAGGAAAAATGTTGGAAGCTCCACCGGAATTACATCCCTTCAAAAATAAGAAAAATAAAAGAAGGCCATGGCTGCCCTCCAAGGAGAGGAAGTGTTTTGCAGTGAAGAGGTGGATGAGACTATGTGTTGTGCCTCCGTCTGCAGAGAGGTATGTTTGGGTAATAGTAGTAATGCTCAAGAGAATGAACTTACTAAGCTCTTTCATATAAAAATTCAGTTGAAGAAGACCAAAGTGGATGCTCTTTTTGATACTTGTTTGCAAGCTAATTTGGTTAGTAAAGAGCTAGTTGATAGGTTGATGTTGGAAACTTACAATCATCCAAGTCCGTACTCATTGGGTTGGGTAAAAGAAAGGTGTAGAACATCAAGGTTACAAGCAATGCAAGCTTACATTTGGTATTGATAAAAAATTCATTGATGAAGTTATTTTGGATGTTGTTCCTCTTGATGTGTGTGGTGTAGTGTTTGGCAGTCCGTATTTGTATATCAGAGATGCCATCTTCATGAGAAGAGCCAACCAGTACCATTTGGTGAAGGATGGTAAAAGCTACGTCATTTCAGCCTTTGCAAGAGACTCGAAGATTTCTTTGGTAAGTGCCACTAAAGCCTGGAAACTTAATGCTAGTGGGAGATTTTCTTTACTTCTTCTAAGGGATAGACAAGTTGAGGAAGTTATTTCTGAGACCACTCATAACATAGTTACTAACAAAGAGTAGAAGCAGATGGGAGAGTTTATTCAACAGTTCAGGGAAGAGCCTATGGGGCTGCCCCGAATGTGCTCAACCAATTGAGCATATGATGCAGTTTGTTACCCGATGGTCCGCTTCCAGACTTGGGATTCCATAGGCAGTCCATGCAGGATGCCTACGAAAAGAAACAAAAATTACAGTCTTTGTTTGAGAAAGCACACACTTCAGGGGTGGCTGGTCACTTTGGTGTGACAGAGATTGTTGAGCACTTACACATGTATGATTTTTGGCCAAACATGCAGATAGAAGTTGCTAACTTTGTCAGGGGTTTTGTTTCATGTAGTGAAGGAGATTTGGGGTTATGTATGCCATTATTAGTTTTTCCAGCCATGGGTAAGTTTCTCCTTGGATTTTATGGACAATTTGCCTACTTCTAGAAAATGGTATGATGATATTTTTGTGGTAATAGATCAATTTTGTAAAGTGGGTATTCACATTCCTTGTAAGAAGACCGGTGATACAATGGAGTTATTTGTTGCTGATGTGGGTTCATTTTGGTTTGCTTGATTCTATTATGACAAACATGGACTCATAGTTCATTGGTGATTTTTGGTCTATATTATTGGGGAGAAGATGGATACTATGAGGTCTATCGCATGTCATCCAGAGCCAGATGAGAAGATAGAGGTGGTAAGTCATACCTTGGTCCAGTTTATGAGAGATCCTAGGATTTGGGATGAGGATTTGGCATATATCCCGCCGCCTTATGACATGGCAATTCCTACTTCTACCTTTAAAACTCTTTGTGAGAAATGTTTTGGTTATTTGCCTAGGAGTGTAGTTAATGTTGTTTTGAGATTACCATGCAGAGACAATGGAAAAGTGGGATTGGAAGTCCACAAAGATGATATGTTCATTGGAACAATCTAGTAGATACACCTCCAGGTGCAGGAGTGGTATTCCAGAGAGGATGTGGGGAAGAAATTTCCTCACCTCATCAGTCCTTGAAGCTTTTAGGGACTTAAAAGCCTCAAATTGGGGAGGTATGATCCAAAAATGGATCTAAAATACCCAATTCTATGTATTCTCTATATTTGATACTTGTAAAACATACCCTCAACATGTTCATTATTATAGAAAAATGGCTAAGTCGGGTTGAAGATGATCCAGGACACCTTCAAATGACAAAATATACCATTTTTGGTTATGTTCTGTGTATTAATTGTGAACTGCCGCTTTGGCTGCAGTTGAGCTGCGGTTTGGCTATTGTGCGGTTGCGGTAATTGTCGCGCGATTCTGTCCCTTTAGCGCCAAAATGGAGAAGCCGGACAATTGCATATGTTTAGGCTTGTCAAATGATTAATTTCACCTTCTTTCCATCCTTAGGGCATAATAGCTATAAATATGAGTGCATTTAATCATTCTAACAAGTGATTTTGAGTGAGAACAAGTGTTGAATCCTTCTTGAAGGCCAATTATTGGCAGTAATTTGTATTTTGGAGATTTACATAGTGAGAGGGAAGCAATTTGCTTACCCACTGGAGTTTTTCCCACCTTGGGTTTCTCCAGGATAAATTCTTGTGTCTCTTTTGCATTCTTTTCCTCAATTTGCAGTATAGTTGTGATTATTTATGCACATTATATTGGTTAAAAGGAACTCACGTATTTCATTCATTTTTCATGAGCATAGTGATCTGTTTATTGTTAAAATTCAGCAATTTATGGATCATTCAAGTGAAGGTCAGACGCAGGACTACTTTGAGGAACAAAAATAGAATCCAAGTCTCCAAAAGATGAGCTCTGTCCCCACCCTCTTGAAGTTTGGGCGGTAGAAGAGGCTTCTCTCCTTCTCGCTACAACCGCAATTGCTTTAACTTTCCTTTTTCCCTGCATGAACCACAAGGTAAGCTTTTGTCTCTCTTTGAGGCCTAGGTGGCACTTGTTTACACAATTGACATTTTTACATGTGATTCATGAGAGGTGGTATTTGAGGCCATTAACACCTCTAATCATCTTCAATCCATGATAATTGCATATGACACACTTTCCCTCAAGAGCCGCTTTACAATGTTTTGAAGAAGGGCCATTGTACTTAGGCTTGCTACGAGTAGTTAAACTAGATGACGATGCCATTCTTGTAGATGTAGACAATAGAAATCCAATGAAGGTGCAAGAAGTTTTGATTAACACCCTAATATGCTAGTGCTTATGAAAGGAAGAAGTTGAATAAAACGGAAAACAAATTGAAAACAAAAACCTAGAGCATCTAAAATGATTTTTTTTTCAAAACAAGTTTAACAAAAACAAAATCGAGTGCCGACCTCGTCGAATCCTTGTAAAAATCCATCTAAACCTAATAGAAATAACTATCAATCAGCTTAATGCAACAACATTGAAATGCATACAATGACCTAACAAAAGAGAAATACACAAATTGAGTTTCATGACAAAAATTTGCTTTTTTTTTACGACCATGTCTTAGTTTGTAGAGCCGAGTTTTTCGCATCACTCGATGAATTTATAATATTTTTTTGGTGAGTTTTTGGTAAAAATCGGCAATTTTCCGGCCCTAACTTGGTGGTTAACTAGAGTGTCAATTTCTTGGTTGGTAGGCGATTGTCAATTACTTGCCGAGTTATTAATCAAAGGGGCAAAGTAAAGGTCCAAGTGGTGAGTGTGGGATTTCTTGATCTTGTGGGAAAGGATTGCAAAAATCAAGTAGAACACCACATGATTTTCCAAGTAGACCCTTTGTTGCTTTAAGAATGATGAATGGGGTCAAAATGCATAAGGATTGTAAATCTAGAGCGACCCCATACAATTGGGAAATGTTATTGGTGTGTAATCATCTTTGATAAAACTTATATTGTAAGGATTAAAGAAGAAACCATAAATTGTTAATGATTGAGGCACTTTATCCTCTAGACAATGAGGGTTTTTTAACAATTATGTCGAGAAGGAGACAATTGTAATTGTATCATGACCTAAGTGGATTTTGAAAACTAATGAAAATAATCTATTGGCAACATGAACTTCATGGACACATCAACAATAATGTGTTCAATCTTGAAAGATATCAACACAAGTACCACTCGATCTTGGTCACTTTATAAGGGCCATTCTTAGGCTTAGCGTTTGAGACACTACAATGATTGATAACATAGTTCAAAAATAGGGACTTGGCCAAAACTCCATAGCCTGAAATTTTGACAAGGACTCACGCTCAACAAAAAAATGCACAAAGTAAATAAATATATAAATTCATAAATAAATTTAAATAACATGTAAAATATGTATAGAAAGTACAAAAATGAATTTTGAGAACATAAGGTCATTTTCTATTAGATTTAAACAAAAAGAGTACAAAACACATCATAATATCATATTGGGATTGACCATCATATAATTCTTCAATTTTTTTAATAATGTCATGTTCTCCTTCTTCATTGCCCTCAAATTGGAATTGGGGTAGAACATCCGCACAAAGAAATTCATCATTAGGTACCACTCCCACTTTGCTTCAAATTCCTCATTTTGCTCTCAAATTTTCCAATGTCCTCGTCAATTCGGTTAGAACACGATCAAAGTCATCCAAGTCATCCAAATCATGTATTTTATAGCACATAAACAAGACCTTTGGGGTGCTATTAGTTCAACCTATCTCACTTCTTGGTGTGATTTTGCTCAAACAAGCTCATGTTGCGCTTCTTGTTGTCTATAAGGGTTTCGTCAGCCGTTATCCTGTCTATGTTGTTAGTGGTGTAAACTCTCCTTAGTGGATGCTTTGATTATGGCTACCCATTGATTGGATTATTCATTTATATCGCATTCCCTTCGTCAGTCTTTGCATGATTGCTTTTCATTTCTCTATGTTTATTCATTGCAATGTTTTTTTGAGTGCATCAAACATGTTAATTATTGTCTAGGGAATGTGACCTTGGGCAGTTGTGGGCTCTGTAGCTCGATATTGTATAGAGGTTCAGTCGGTCCAAGAAGATTAGTGCTCGCAGCTAGCTTTGATTGTTTCTGCATCTTGTCACTCACTGTTGCAATAAGAATGAAAGTGAAACGTTGGAGCGCATTAGATAAATTTGTGTTTTTTTCAGATCTACTTCAGCTAACAATAGCTTGATAGGAGAGGACCCTTAGTCTTTGGTTTCACAACTCTAGGGCTCATTGTCGAAGAGATATCGTCATTTCTTCCAAATCACAAAATACACATCTCGAGATCCATGCCAAATTTCACCAAACTGTTTGTAGATTTAGAATATATGCAGAAAAATAGCTGGGGCCATAATTCTTCAAAGGCAACTTCTTTTCTTGGGAAGGCAATAAAAAATCACAATATCTTGGGCATATGCTGGAGTTTGGAGCTTTGTTTTTTTCTCTTTTTCTTTTGGAAAACATCGTTCAACCCGACATAGTTGAGCAGTTAGCTTGAGCCCATAAATCAGGAGTCTATGGGAAATTCATGGGTAAGGCGATGGAGTCATTAGTAAGTGTGGAGATCTTCAATAGGAAAACTTTTGCACAAAGCTATTCAAGTGTAGAGTTTGCTTTGCCTCAAGGATTTGTGTGGTGTTACACGGAGACTTGTCTCCTACCACCAATGATGCATCTCAAAGACACATACTCATCTCAGAGCCCTGCAATTTTTTTCTAAAATATATTTGTATGCTTGACCTTAAATATAATGAGATATCAAGGATAAATATCTATGTAATTACTGTCTTTTGTCATAGACACATGCATCTAATATCTTTAGTTCTAAAAGTTATTAATGTTTTTCTTAGGCTATATTAGGCTGTATAACATTGTTTTTTCAAAATTTTATGTGTATATTTATATACATACAAACATATAGTTATATTGTATTTTCTGCTGTCTCCTAGTGCCCATTTCCTATTCTTATGAAAAATGGTGTGCACGTCACCGATTCCTTGTACACATATCTGTCTCCCACTAACTATGGATTTGTGTTATGTGGTTGATCCCGAGGGAGCTGAACTGAAGGATAAAAGTGAAGAGTTCCTTTGCATTAATGATCAAGCCATATAAACTCTCATGCTACTCATCAACTTAGAACAATTGCACCAAAATCCTTGATCGATCTTCTGCTTGTGCTATTTAGATTTTTTTCTCACTCTTGATTTTGGTGGGAGGATTGCTTGGTAATGGTGTCGGAGTTGAACAAGCTTCGCAATTGTGGTGACAAGTTCAAGCTTGAAGATGTTTACATCTTTGGCATTTTGCTTCCTAATATTGGACTTTTGTTCAATCTCTTTCATGGCCAGCTCTCATCAATTGGAAGCTCATAAAACAAGGATGGGTTGAAGGATTTCTATGGCAGAGTTTTCATTGCAACTCATTGTGGACTAGGAACATATTTAGGAGGAGGGAACTTTTGAATCCAAGGCTTCGCAATTGTGGTGACAAGTTCAAGCTTGAAGATGTTTACATCATTGACATTTTGCTTCCTAATATTGGACTTTTGTTCAATCTCTTTCATGGCCAGTTCTCATCATGTGGAAGCTCATAAAACAAGGATGGGTTGAAGGATTTCTATGGCAGAGTTTTCATTGCAACTCATTGTGGACTAGGAACGTATTTAGGAGGAGGGAACTTTTGAATCCAAGGCCTAGGTCCACCATGTCTGTGGTAAAGGGAAAGGTCGAAAGGGAACTAGGATTGTCATGGCTCGAAGGAGTGAAATTTCGATCTTGGATCCGGTTTGAAAGACATCAAAGAAGCGGGGATAACCAAGATGAGAAAAGGATAAGAAGAAGCCTGTTTGTACCTATTAAGGGAAAGAAGGCCACACCATGCACAAGTGTTATAAGTACAAGAAGGACATAAAAAAGAAAGGAAGGCTAATGGCAAAGGTAATTATAGCAATGATAATAAAGTTATTGATCCTTTCGTTTTCTCTTGTTTTGTTGATTCTGGCTATACTCATCATATGACGAAGAGTAAGAATATGCTCTCTCCCCTTTCGGACTGTAAGGCTCAAAATATTTTTTTGACTAATGATTCGTTTATGAGGGTACTTTGGAGCGGTGATTCGTATGTTACTAATGGTAATGTTTAAGATGTTTATCATGTGCCTAGATTTCATTTATATCTCGTCACTTAGTCAAATTTGTTCTAAAGGGATGAAAGTTACATTTTGGCCTAATTGATGTGCTGTGAAATACATCAGTCATGGTTTCCACTAGTAATTTTGACCCTACGGATAGACTTCACAAGCTTATAGGCTTTATGTCATCAAATGATGGTAGGAGAGATCTTTCCTTCGTGGTCTAAACAAATAAAGTCAGTGAACTGTGGCATGGACGCCTTGGACATTTGAATTTTAGAAGTATTACAATCATACACAAGAAGGAGATGGTACATGGGCTGCCTAGCTTGCATTGTCATGAATGTGTTTGTAAGGTATGTGCTTTCGGGAAGCATCATCGCGAACCCTTTGAGTAGGGTAAAGTTTGGAGAGCAGGTTTGCCTTAGGTGCTGTGCATAGTGATATTTGCAACATGTGTTAGAGGGCGAGAGGTAGAAATAGACATGTTCTCACTTCCATCGATGAGCACTCTTGGATGTCTTGGGTCTATCTTCAAGGAATACAAGGAACTTATCATTTCCCTTCGTATTCTTGATCCAAATGCAAATAAACTTATCATCAATAAATATGTGAAATTTGATGAGGATGTGTCAGAAGCTGTACTGTGTGAGAAGTGTCCCCCTTAAGATGTGGTAGAGATTCTTCGTTTGATGAGGTGGTTGTTTCAACCACCAATGAGAGATAGCAACATTCTACTTTAACAACACATTGAGCCACTGAAACTACATTATGCACCAGGCACACTTGCAATTGTGGCAGATTTGTAGGTTCCTTTACAAGAAGAGCTTGTGCACAGATCATTGTGGCCAAATACGATGGTAAATTAAGCAAGGGGTGTGGCATTAACCTCCTTATCAGCTTTAAAGGTTTCCTAGAAATAAAATTTGGGGGTTCAAGAACCACCTTGTTGCATGTATTGGTCCGTGGAGTTGCTTGTTCCATCTCTGATCAATTATGGTTTCATAATTTATTTTTATTTCTCCTTGATAATGCTCAATGACTACCTTGACCTTGTTCATGGCCTCATAGAGTCAAACATAGAACTGTGACCAAAGATTTTGTCACCAAAAATAGTTTGAATTTTGTATATCAAAAGCAATAGAAATTTCAATTAAAAAAATTAATAAATTTTTGAAAATAACAAAAATGAAAGGAAAATCAAATAATTAAAAATTCATAAGCTTTACAAACTTCATTACTTTGTAAGTTAGTTACCTTAAGGCTATATTTGTGCTCATCACAAAACAGATCATTAATACTTGTCCTCGTTACCTTTTCCCCTTCCATCCTAGTGGAATATGGAGACTCAAACCACCGAGTTCACACTAACATCTTCTTAAGAGACGGTAGTGCTGCTGCAATACTCCACAATGTGATGAAGTTTGTGATGAATTGTGCGAGTCGTGATCACACAAGATCCTTTTGTTGGTGTGCTCTCTCATCAGATGAAGTTTGTATGATTTTAAATATTTTTGAAATGCTTCTTCAATCATTAACCACACATTTCCCTCATACAATTTTCCCTATGTCCTCAAGTATGCGATTGATGCAATAGGCGTTGCAAGCGCTCCAAAAAAGTGTAAGGTGACTCTCTCTTGAAGTCTTTGTGCCACATTGTTACTCACAACTTGGACAACATTCTCACCTTTCACTTTTAGGATCACCTCCTTCAACAAATTATATAAAGTCTTTGCATTCTTCACTTTCTCGGGAGGCATCACTGAACTTCAAGAACACTAACATGCCACTGGAAATTATTCTTGCCATCTATCCACCTATTGGACAAAATATTGCAGCCGTTTTTGCACCAAATTCGTTTTGGTATTTTACTACGCCTTCCGTATTTTAAAAGGATTCCTCTAGCAAGGGCATATTTAAATCCGAGGAGTTAGCACCGTCAACCCTTTCCTGAAAACGGTTAATGGATTTATCAATGCCTCTCGATATTGGGTTTTTCGCCAAATTGAATGGTATCTTATTAGAGTACCAAAATTAGCAGCAGCCATCCTCGCTTAATGGTGCTTCTCCCAGTTCCAATCAGCGCCTTTAAGTGAAGGTTGCACACCATGAGTATTGGAGGAAGAAAACAGCCCCTTGAATTTAATTGGCTTGAAATTTCTCCTGTTTATGAATGCCGTATTTGTGGGCCAATAGAAGAGTCTCAATGACTATCAGTACTTGATGACTGAAATTGCTTCTCTCATCCTCTTCTTTTTTGTCTTTTTCTTCGTGTAGCTAGATAGGAGGGCAATCATCTTTTCGAGTCCCTTCCTTTTCCACTTGACTGCACAACTAGACATCTTGACAAGGGTTTTGTGTGAGGCAGTATTCGAGGCGATTGATGGCCCTCTCGTATTAAACCCACTATAATTGCATGTCACTGAGGTTAATTGATGCGCAGTGCCTTTCCCCTAAGTGGATGACTGTCTTGCACCTAAGTCCATAGGAAAGAAAATCAGCAGAAAATATCCTAGAAGAGAACTGAAAAAAAAACTTAAAAAAAAAAAAGAGAAAATAAGAGAAAAAAAGTAAACAGAACAGAATAATAAAGCTTTAAAACTTTTGAAGAGAACCGAAAAGTTTATTTCTTTCCAAAACCTTTAAAAACATGCTACATAAATACTTCTCAAATCTGTTTCAACTGTCAAAATTCTTTGGAATTAAACGATGATCAGCGCACGACAGCTGAAAAAGTGTTGAAAGTGTGTTAGCAGCAATGAACAAACCTTAAAATGGCAGAAAACAGGGAATTTTGCATATCAACAGCCTTGTCATAATGTTTCCAAGTTTTTACTGTGGATTCACAAGTTAAAACTGAGTTTCTTGGTGTGTAATTACTGAAGGCTTGGCAGGTGAGTCATAGGTGAGTTGCTTGGTTCAAAATCTTGTGCGTGAGTCGAGTTCACCACAAGTTTTTAAACTTTAAGGGTCATATTTACCTTGAAATATGACTAATCTAGTGGTTCTATGCGGGAGAAAAACCAAAATTTTTGTGCAGGCATTGCAATCAAATTTTAGACTGTTTTTGCAGAGAAACAATCCTTTGGTTTGTAAGTTTTTCTGCTTTGCTGCAATATTTTAGGAATCTGTATCAATAACTACTATTAGTTTTTAAATTTTTTTCAAACAGAATAAACGAGTTAACAGTTTTTTTTTCTATTGCCATATTTTTGTTATCAATGGAGATTTATATGTTCTCCTCTTTCTTTCTTGAAAGAGAATTTAAATGGAACATAACAACAGGCACAATCCCAATATTCTGTTCAAAGAGCAATTAAATCATAGTTACCAAATCCGGCCGGATCTGCACAAAATCCGGCTGGATCCAAATTTTTCAGCCGACCGGAAAAATTCGGTTTGGGTCGGCCCTAATTTAGAGAAAAATATTTTTTATTTTTTAAGATTTTCTATAGTTTTCTGGAAAAAACAATCAACTATCAACCTTATTTATTAAAATATAAAAATATAACATTTTACATTAGGGTATTAAAGTTTTTCATTGTCTTTGTCAAATTTTCATATTTGTAAAATTCAACCCATATATATTTCAGACCGGATTTTTCCGAACATTTTCGGATTTTTTTGCCCTCCCGAACAGATCCGGATTTCCGGACCTGGTAACTATGATTTAAATGGACCCTACACCACCGAGCTCTTAAGCATGTCTGTGTTTAACAGTTCTCTCCAATAAATAAAAAAGAATGCTAGCACAAGAGAACTATCTCATTCATTTGTTGCATCTGAGGCTTGTGTATGCATACATTCACCATAAATATACATTATATTTTTTGTTTGGTGGATAAATTTTAAAAATTCCTCTACTCGATGTCATCAGCATAGTCAGCAGATCCTGCTGGATCTGCACCAAATCCTGGTTTAGGACTGGATTTTTCTAGAGTCCCATGCAATTGTTTTTAATAAATTTAATTCTGGTAAAAGCAGACTGAATTTTTGTATAGCACAATTATATATATATATATTTTATTTAGACTTTGGTGACGTGTTTGACATACCTACGTTTTGGTGACTTGAGAACGGGGGATGGAGGGACACTTTTTGGGGACAGATGTTTTTGGAGGCCTTTTTTAGGGGATGGCAAGGGATAGATTTTTAAAATATTATGGACTTCCAAATATTCATATGATAACATTGATAAGGCATTCATCATATACATTATAGAACCTTAAAAGACTAAAAGGTTAACTTAATACATAACATTAGAGCTGAATTGAGATTTGACATAGTATTCAATGTGTATATATCATAGATTTGTATGTATATATGTATTATAACGAAATGCCCATGGGCTGCAAGTTTCAACTACAAAATGACAAAAACATAGAACAATTACTGCTGCCCCTAATCAAAATATGTTAATAATGCATCAAAATCAGAGTCTAGTCTGAGCCGGTGAAACTATTTGGGATTGGCTTATCCAATGGAATGCCCAACTGATTCCTCCTGCGCCTCCTCATCAACCTTTGTGGAATCTTTAGGATCGACATCCCAACATGCGGTTGGAGTCGATGGTACGCAACTTCATGTCTATCTTGAAGTAGCAAGGCACAATGCACGACAACTAACTTCTCCACTTGTCGATGGGTAAGTCTATTCCTCTTAACTGACTGGATGAAGTTGTATGTGGACCAATTCCTCCTGCAACAAAGGAACTGATAACTTGTAAAAGGAGGCGAGCGAGAAGAATCCTCAAGTCTAGTGCATCCTTGTCATGACATGTCCACCATCCAATAGGGTCGGTTTGAGCTAATATGGCTCTATCCATTCTCGCCTTTGGTTTACTAAATGTTGGCCCATGAAGATTGACAAAGGCTAGCCATTGTGCTTGAAGTAAAACATGTTCCTCATCATTATACATATTTCGAAGGGCCTTCATGAACCCTTCTTTCACTTCCTCATCATCACATTTGAGATTTAGAGCATTGGCTGTCATATGAAGCAGGGTGTTCATTGTGTTCCATTGTTGCATCACAATGGGCTTGATAGAATCTCAAATTAGGATCCTTGCTATGAATGGCTTGCTTCATCTGCCCAAGCATGTTGTCAAATGTCTCATAATCTCTCCAAGACTAGGAGAGTTCTTATTAGCATATCTTATGAAGCACACAAGAAGTAAGATGATGGAGCAAACATATCTACAAACAAGTTACAATTTTTAAGAAAAGATTAAGAATTTAAGACTCAAATGATAGACTCAGAGTGAATACTATTACAGAGAACAAAAGATTAAAATAATTTACAAGTTAGAAACATTAATAAACTAATAAAATATTAAAAGCAGTGATTTCTTACCTCATTGTGGACCACCAATCATCATCAAGGATCTTTTGTTTCACACTTTTTCCTTTAGCCATGTTTGCCTTTGGCCATCTTCCCCACTTTGGATTAACCATCATTAATTGTAGAGGCTCCTTCACCTCAAGCATCCTCTCTAACAAAATAAAGTAGTAGCATATCTAGTATCCACAGGCTTGGGGAATTCCTTCCTTGAAAAGTCATGAATAGAGCAAGTGAAGTGTGATGGTTGTGAATGAACTTCTATATATCTCTAGCTTCGTCACCACTTTTTCATTAAATCTATCTTCACAATGTCTTTTAATGCATTATGCAACGCATGAACACAACATAGGGTTCAAAAAATGTGCTTGTAAGCCAATTAACTTAAAATACACGGGCTGAATCGGTCAACATCTATACAACATTTGAGGGCCCAACCTCCTCTATGGCATCCTTCAAAATTTGAAAATGTAAGCTTCTTTTCCCCGAGCAATGGATAGATCTAAGAAAATAAGAGCCAGTTGGACATGTGACAATGATATTGATGAGTGGCCGTGTCTAATATCAGTCCATCCATCCATGATGATAGAGCAGCCTACCCTTATCCAAGTTTGCCTCATCTCCTCCATCACCACACTCACCTTAGAATACTCTTTATCAAGGAGGCTAGTGCGTAGTTTATGTTCTCCAGAGAAGGTACAAAGGAGGAACCAACAACAATTACATCTTTGAACATTTGTTTGAAATAGGGAGAACATGCCACATGAAATGGTATGGCATGGGCATAGAAAAATTTGGCAATAGAGGACTCAACTACTTCTCGTGATTGCATATTGAACATCCCAACAACACTAACAACCTTTCTCTTTCCCTTGGTAGAACCCTCTCCCTTTTGACTCTCAACATCCACGGTTTGGGTAGGGGATTGCATACTAGGTTGTGTAGTCTCTATTGACATTCCCTTATTTCTTGCCTCACCCTCCATATACAACCTAGTCACCTTGGCCTTCTCAGCTAAGGTTATGTTTGCACAACCTTTTACCCCCTGTCCACTTATGCACAAAAGATGAGAGTAAACTCTTGTATAGCTGCCCCTATATTGCTTGTTGCACATATGACATAGCCATATTCTAGACCCCCTTGAGTTTTTTTTCTTGTCTTTGTCTATGGCTGTTGCAAATTGTGAAAGGGTTTTTTAGGATTAAATGGGCCCTTTGCATAAACTTTGAGGAGTTTAGAAGGGCAATCAAATGGATTATTTGAACCCACAGTCCCTACAACACTTCCACTCTCAAAAGAAACCCTTGTAGCACCTCTATGGCCTTTGTGTTGAATTTGAATCTCTTCACCCTCACTACCCTCACTGCTGCTCATTGTTGTTTTATTGAAAACTCAAAACACAGCTGCAAGTGCAAACAACATAGAACAAACAAAACTCCCCGAGTGTCTGAAACTTTGAAAAAAACACAGAAATTTGTACAAATGAAGAATGAATGTTAAACTTACCTCAAATGATGTATTTCAATGCTCTCTTGCCTTCTACTCACTGCTGTTCTCTTCTCTTCTCATTGCTGTTTTTCTTCTCCGTCACCTTCTTTACAAAATGCAAAATGACACAAATGAGTTTGTTTTTAGTTTTGTTAGTTAGTGTGCTTGTTTTAGGTTTAGGTTTAGTGGAAAAGGGTGGGGTGGGACCCCACCCCATTTTAATTTTTTTATGAGTTTAAAACAAAATATTTTTAGGTTGTGCCACCTAGGGGACGGCTGGCTGTACCCAGTACAGTTGGGGTTCTCTAGATGTCCAATGGCCGTATCGGGTACATCCTGCCGTTCCTGCCCTTTTCCCGCCGTGCATCGGGGCATTTCCTTTTAGGGATGTCGGGGGATGTTTCCTACCCATCCCGAGTTCCTGAAATGTCCCCTATAGGGGTTGACCCCAAAAACACAGGGGACGCATCTACAGGGTACAATGATAATTTTTAATTGTTTGAAGACTTTTCTTATGCTTTTGATTTTAAAAAAGTTGTTATTAAACCAAAAATATTGAACCCTAATCCCGAAGGTACCCTAAAAACATTAAATAAAATACAAACCCATAAATTTCATTGAGTAAAGTTAAAATCTTTAAATATTAGTTTAATAGCCGCTCACTGTCCACAAAATTTGGGAATTTTTGCCATCTTGGAAACGTTGTCCCTTTGACCCCCTGTCTCTCGAGACCTATGTAACTATGGAGTAAGTTTTTTCAATTGTATTTGTCAATTTTATATATTTATAAAATTATGCTTATATATATTGTTTAACGGACTGGATTTTGATTTTTTCTGCTATCCCAAACAGACCTGGATTTCCAGACATGGTTGACCGGACATGGTTAATATGATCTGTCCATAGTCTGCCTATTTGGTGAGTACTCGCCAAAATTTTGGATAGGTGAATATTTTTCGATAAAACCCGCCATTCATCACAGGCGAATATTTGTGAGTATTTGGTGGGAATATTTGGCGAGTTTGACCCTAAAATTCGTCCATACGCAGGTTTAACACGGATAACAGGAAAAACACAGGTTTAATGCTGAAAAAATTCCAATTTTTGTCTTATAAAGACATCATGCTGACATTTCTCTAGAACGGGGAAGAGGAAATGTAAATTACTGTAATTTGTAACTTGCATAGATATGCAATTTATGATGATAATTTTGAATGGCAATCATCATAAATTCATAACACTTATCAGTTGGCTATTGTATTCGCATGATGATACGATTTTGTGTTGTATTTGTATTCAAATCTACTAGAAAACACTTCCCCAACATTTTACAGACTCATTTGATATATTTTGTAGCTATATTTTGCATAAAATTTATGTTTTTTAAAGAAAATAGTGTATTTTTAAGTTGCTGAATATTCCCGAATATTTGCCGAGTCTTGCCGAGTTTTTGCCGAGTCAATTTTTTTGGGTTTGCTGAATATTTGTGAATACAAGTATGCGAACTATGTATCTGTCAATATTTGCGAGCTCGAGGATGCACACCCTTAAGGAGGAAGTGCTCTTTGGCTTAGAATATCCTCTGGTTAGGAGGCTGTGTCTGAGGGGTTTCTTTACTGCTAAAGTTTGCTCCCGACTTTCCCTTGGCCTGCATAAAGACTTCATACAAGTGGGGAGAATGACTACTGGGAATTGAAACCAGGCTATCATTAAAGGGAATTGCTGAACCTTTTGCTAGACAATGGCCAGCTGGACAAATCAGTTAGAATATGCTAGAGAGTGTTTGAACTCAGAAATGGAAATCCTAATCATTTTATATCAACTCACTGTAGTTTCTATAGTTAACTGGGTTCAGGTCACCAACAGATTTTGGTTTAACAATAGGCTATATGATAACTTTGTATGGCTCCATTGTTTCATGGTTTAATGAAATATGGACGTATCCTGCTTTGCTGGAAATCCGTTTGATTGCAATTCTGATGGTGTGATCCCCATTTCATGATATTTTCTCTAGTTCCATATTTCCAAAAGGTTGTTATATAGGTCCAAAGTGTATCATGCATTATTCACAGATTTATTTTATATTCTTGTAAAGCTCTTGCAAAGTACAATGTGGCATTCATCTAATCTTATCAAGGTTCTTAGGTTGCAACAGATTAGTGTTAATGAAACAATCTGTAGTGATTTAACATTCAAGTACAATTGATATCAGGATACTGCTGTTATGTTGAGATTTCCATGGCTGCTTTATAAGTGTCATAAAATCGGAGGGAAGAGGTGTGTTCTCTATATAGTATTAACTTATTAAGGATGAAAGAGATGTTTGCTTGAGCTTGTAAGATTGTTTATTTTGTAATGTAACAATGTTTTTGGGATGTTGCTTCTGATTGTGGCCCTTGGTATATGCCCCAAGGGATTATGAAATGTTCTTCCTGTGATGGTTCTCAAAATTTGATTTGATTCATTTGAAGAAATATTGTGTAAGAAAACCACTTTACGATTTGAGAAAACTACTAAAAGCTATGACAATTTAATAAAAAGATGCAAATTGTGTGCAATAGCTGGAGGATTAAAAATTTAAAGAAACACTATAAATAATAAAAATCATCATCATGACAATGCTTTCCCTACTAAACTTTTTGGCCTTGCACTTGTTACTGCTGTTCAGGCTGAGGATGTCATTATGCGCGTGACTGCTCTCTTTATAGAAGATTGAGTTGTGTAGGATGATGAATGTTTCATGTATTAGAAGTGAAACAAAATTATTTCCCATCACGCAACTCAATAAATGAAATAAATAGGCAATAGTTAAAGGACATCAACCAATAAGAAATGATTGCTGCAAATGTGAGTGGTACGATAATTGGATAACAAGCGAGAAAGTTGCAAGGTATCTTAAGCCAGACTGAAAATAGTGAGAAGATTCGAAGGCCAAGATGCACAAATTCTGTAGGTAAAGGTTTTTGGTTTGGGCCTCAACAGGTATTGGAAGCTTCTTGATCAGATATTGGGCGGTTTCCTGACATGAAATGTGTGCTGTTTTATGGTGGCAGAAGCCCCTAGGACTGAAGTGACATTTCACCAAAAGCAGTTCCATAAGTATCCGATCACATTTTGATTGATGATATTCCCCCAATGCGTTTTTGCTCATTAGTCCATGAATTGAGTGGGATACTGTATTTTCTGTCTGAGAGGAAGAGATCTTAGGTTGCAAGTGGGATGTGAACCAACTGTTTGCTTCTGAAAACTAGAGAAAAACAGTAAAGTGCATGATATGTTCACCTATACTGTATCAAGGGTGATAAGAAAATGACTGGTTATAACTGGAACTGCTCACAGACGTGTAGTTATTGGGTTTAGTAGCCAACCTTTTCTTCAAACTTTCATATCGAGCAGTCTACATTGTCCTATACAGGTGGGCACCTTTCGAGTATGTTGGTTGCAGGTTCCTTTTCTCTATGTGAGACTTTGGAATGCAGGTGATCTCTTATATACTTTGATGCATTTGTAGTATAGATATTTTAATATCAAAACAAGTGTTTTGATCTAATTAAGATGATTACTAATTTGTAAATATAATTTAGAATTATAGATATAAAAATACAGTAAATCTACAGATCTTAAATTATGTATTGATCATAAATTGGATCATGCAAACTCTAGAAATCTGATAAATGAAAGTTCATGTTAGGTATAGAGAGAGGATTGCACCAAATTATTGGTTTTGGATGTGGGTCAGAGGATTGTGATAGTGGATTTGGGTCATGCAAGATGCTAACTTGCTCTGTGCAAAATGTGGGGATCTGAAATTGTACGGAGGGTAAAATCGGCAGTCTTGAGCAGAATCACTTGATGGTTTAGACCCGTGTGGTTGATTTCGACCTCTCCTGCTTTTTGGCTCAACACATTTTTGTGTTCTGGGTTCCTAATTTTGTGCTTAGTTTGTCGTGATCACAACTTTGTAACAAAGTAGGGCTTTATCTTCTTCAAAACCTCAGCTCTTTTGAAGACTTATGAAAGCAGATAGTTCAATTGGGCGGACTAACCTCACCCCACTCCCGTGGTGTGATGAGTGTTGCATCATGTACCAAATACTCGGAAGAAGGATCAAACCTCACTTAGTTTTCCCACCCGGTGAATGTGTGCAAATTGTTCAGTAGTAGTGATTTGACAAGACCCTAATAAGGCTTCTGGCAACTTGGAAATGATCTTTGGTGTATGTTGTAGCATGTGATAGTGATCTAGGATTACGAAATAAGATGCGTTCAAACTTAGTAGCTTGTTGGTGCACCTCAAGGAATGATTTTGCAATGATGGTCCAAAGATAGCCCAAAGATGTCAGGGATGCAGCCCTTCAAATGGGTAATGTGATTGTGCTTTTATAATTGACTTGTGCAAAAGTTTTTTTGCTCAATTGACCCTTGCCGATTGGGCTAACTAGTGCATTTGAAAAAATGACCATTGCATGAGTGGATGACGAAAATGTTGGCTTGGGTCAAAACTACAGGCAAGTTGTGACCCTAAAGGATGATTTTGTTTTGGGGAAGTTCAAATTCTGTTTTGAAAGTTGGAGAAGGTGGTCATGTGTTCGAAGATGTGTTTTGTGTATAGTAATTTAGTAAAGAGGTTTTGATATATGTCAAAGCTGAGTAACAATTGTGACCTAGTGGCTATGAAGTGCAAAATTAAGTGAGATGCGTGTAGGAATAAGCATAGTTACCAGGTTCGGCCAGATTTGTATGAAATCCGGTTCGAACCGTATTTTTTGAAGTAACCGAATAAATCCGGTTCGGTTCGGCCAATTTTTTTACACAAAAAAAAATTCTTTTTTGGCATTTCTTTGCTTTTTTGGATTTTCGGTGAAGAAATCACAAGCACAAAAAAAAATTGCCATTTTTGATAGGGTCCGTGAAGATGTAGTAGAAAAAACTTGCATGTGCCATAACTTTCATTCTGTGGCTCCGTTTCACGTGTCGTCTTCTCTAAAAGTGTATATTTTCTCGAGCTCTACGCATTGATGGCAATATTTTTCTTATTTTCATAAAATCCATTTTTGCACCTTTTTGGACCAAGCAACTTATTGCAATCTTTTGAAAGAATCATTATGATGATGATGATTATGGTAGATGGATGCTTTTTTGTATGATTTGTCTATATATAATGATAAAAGTATACAATAATATAAATTTATAATAATATAAGTATATATATTCGAACTGGATTTTTCCGTATTTTTCGAGAACTCTGAATTTTCAGATTTTTTTGCCCTTCCGAATTTAATCGGATTTCGAATCTGGTAACTATGGGAATAAGTCAATCAAGTGCACAATTAGGAATGAGCTGAGATAAATGCCATACGATTATTACCAAGAGCCATTGTTCCAAATTTAGGGTACTACAAAAACAATATTTCTTCTTTTGGTGTGTGTTCTGGAGTGCGATAAAAAATATTCTTGCAAGTATTTATGTGCGTATTCACCATGTTTACATATGATTTTGGGTGCGGAGACGATTGATAGGCATAAATTGTCAATGATGGAGTTACTACTTTCTGAACAACTTACCTTGCATTTTTCATCTAGAATTTGCAAAATCATTGGCAAAAATGTCTAATGGAATTGGATTATCTTTAAATCTGAAAATTATGGGGAGATTTGTGACAACGCAAGTTGTAGCAGAGGCAAATAAACATGTAAAGAGTGTTCTAATGAAAAACACAAAAACCAAAACATTTACACTGTAAAGTTTAAACATGTTTTTCAATCTCTAGTTGCATATATAAAATGAGAAAATGTATGTATGTTGAAGCTTAAAAAATAAAATTTAAAAGTGATAAAATCCATCATATTTAATTGCTCACTAGCTTCCAATTTCTGTCAAAATTCTTTTACCATCATTGTAGATGAAGTGTGAGCTTTCTTGTATGATCTGTAAGGTTTGAAATGAAATATAGTATATACTAAATGCTTTGTAAATTGTAATGATATTTTAGTGATTATTTATAAGCATTTATTTGTTTCCAATCATGGTGATATTATTATCAGCTGAGCATTTAGCTATGTTAGGAGGCCTAACTTTTATTTTTAAGTGGGTTGTTTTCCTTGAAGTTAAGGTCAATGGCCTAAAAATTACCTTGACAATACTGAAAAGTGGTCATAAAAAAATTGTTCTATGTAACTACCATTATCTCTTATAATGGATTTCAAATAACGTATTTGAAGAAACTTATATCTTTGTTGATCTTTTGATGATTCTTTTAGATATCTATTTTTAACACCTATATTTCTTGCAGTTGCTTGTTGAACTTGAACATGAACATAAACATGAAGTTGTACGTACTAAATTTAGATACCTGAGAGAAAGCCTAGTAGCTTCTTCCTATCCAAGCTTTGGGATTATTATTAGAGGGAAAACTTGACACTTGGAAGAGATGTTATTCGATGGGAGCTCAATATAAATACGTTGCATACTGTTCATTTAGAATCACTGCCATCTTTCTTTTGTCTCCATGATTTTCTTCGTTGACTCGGGAGGTAAGCTACTCTTATTCTTTTGATAGTAAATAGGAAAATATGTTGCTATTGGCAAAGGCAAAAAAATGCGGTGCAATATCTACATTTTAATTTCAAAACATTGGAGATTCATGTTCACTAAATAACTAGACTAGACATGATTATATATTGTAAATGACATCCTTTTATTTGTTCCCATTATGTGCTTTATTGACCTGTAACATTGATCAAATTTTTTGTCTTTTGTTAGCCAAAGTTTGACTGTATTGTACTGTCCGTATCCAAAGAGAAAAACAGTACAAGAACCATGAAAGCCGAGTCAACAGTCAATGGACAGAACAGAAAATGTAGCGATTTGGTGGCCATGCCTAATGGCTCTATAACCTATGACCCTTTTAGGGGAAAGAGATTTAAACAAGGGATACTAAAATAGCTTCCTCACAGGAACAAACATAAAGATAGATACACTAAGCACCTATTCCTCCGGCACATTTTTCAAGCAATATCCCCCAACTCAAAAGAATCCAAGGAGATATCTGAGGTAGAATTTTAAGAATCAGTTTTCAATACGGGCTAATAAATCTGTCTGATCTGATGGTTTGCCATGACAATTCTCTTAGTAATTCTAGCCTATAAGTAAAAGCTAAGTCACAAGGTTCGAGTTTGCGTTCATGTTCGACAAGGATAAAGTTCGGTTCAAGTTCGCCAAGGGATAAAGTTTGAGGAAAAAAACATCTTTAAGTTTAAACAATTTTTTTCTATCATTTTTATTTTTGAAAAAAATGCATAAATATGTCAGGACAGAGTGGAGAGAGCTTTATATCCACTACTTTCAGTCGGTGTATATATATATATATATATATATATATATATATATATATATAAACATTTGTAAAATAATGCAAAATCGCATCAAAAACTTCCCATGTAAAAGTAATGGATAAAATTCGAGTTCATGTTCGACGAGAATAAAGCTTGGCAAAATTTGAACTTTTTCGATAAAATTCACCGAACCTTGTGACATAGAGTAAAAGGGGTGATCTTAATATGATAGAAGAGTCAAAGCTATTAGCAAAGTTAAATTTTATGAATATTGTGCTAGTCCAGAGAAGGAATGTTGACCAAGTCCAGAGTATGTTCAATAGCGTATACTACTGCTTACTAAAATATGTAAGAAATCATTTAAAAAGACTTCATTTTCAGTAGCGTGTGTCACTACATATTAAATTATATAAGCAATACTTAAAAAAAACTTAAAACACTATTTCCAAATCTTGTACGTGAATACTGATTATGATTAGTCAAAAGGTTACAAACAATAGGTGGTGTTTGCTAGAAAAATCTATTATTTTGTTATGTTCTTTAATCAATTCTTGGGATAATTTTGTTATGGCCATTAGCACTAATACATCTATCCTAAATAGTAAAACTCAAAGATGTAGTTGGAACTTTGTTATCAGAAAAAAATGAGGCAGAAATACACGGAGGATTATGAAACAAAAGATGCCTTTTTTATGAGAGGTCGTTTCCAAGAAACAAAAACTCAGCACAATAACCTTCCTCATTGCAACCGTTTAGCGTTATTACAATACAATGAGTGTAAAACCATGGGCCATGAAACCACCCATATAATACTATGGGTATAAAACAACGGGCTACCCAAAATGCACATCTTATCCAAAATCTCTTTTCGGAGGATTCCAACCCTGAACCCTTGCATGGTGTTGCTGCCCCCTGGTTGGGGCAATGTCCTGGACCTTAGTAAATGTGCCGGACTGCACGTTGGGCCTGCTTATACAATTTATAAGGGGGATACATTGTGCAAAATATACTACACATTTCTGTAATTCTTCCACCTGGTAGTGCTCGTCAGACAATAAAAATGTTACACAATTGATTCCATCAGAACACTACCATTTCTTATGCTGTGAAAAAGCCAAACTCAAAATGAAATTAATCCCACTTGCTGAATACTTTGCATGGGGGACCGCTATTCATATCTTCAACAGCTTTGCATGGAGGCCACTATCCATACTTTCAGCAGCTATAGGAAGCCATGCCCATTGATCTTCTGCACTAAGAAAACATCTCAATACCCCCACAACCTACATTAGTGAAACAGCAACATTCTCCACTGTATCAACCTTTTCCAACAACACCTTGCCTTCAACCATGTTTCTAACAAAATGGTACCATACATCAGTATGCATCGACCAAGCATGATAACCTGGGCTCTTTGCCAAACAAACTGCACTTTGAATGTCACATTTCATCCTTACAGTTGCTGTAAGAAACGTACATTTGAACACAACCTTTGTAATCATACACCTTCTTTACTTGCATGAGGGGTGGCTATGTTAGGCTTATTACAGACCATAGCATATGTTATACTTCCAACAACACTTTCTTAAGTAACATATGGCGTCCTAAATTGCTTCGTGTCTTGGAACACTGTTCAACATATAATTTCAAGCCAACAGGAAAGGGAGTATTCACAAATTTATTTTCCTGCTTTTTAAACCTCTGCAATATCATCTCAATATATTTTCTCTGATTCAAGCACTGTTTCTTGTTTAGTTGATCCTTATTAATTTCCATGCCCAAAATGACTTTTGTAGCACCTATATCCTCCATATCAATCTGAGATGATAACTAAGAGTTAACCTACATGATTATTTCCTTCTCGTTACCAATTAATATATCATCCACCTATAGAACTGTGGTAACAAAGCTATCACTAACCTATTTGAAATTTACACAGTGATCAGCTTTTCTTAGTACTGACCACAGTCCCAACACAACAATCAAACATCCGATTCCACATCCTTGGTGGTTGCTTCATGCTGTAAAGAGACTTATTCAACCTGCATGCCAAGTCCTCGTTTCCTTTTAACTTCAAAACTTTCTGGTTACACCATATCGATCTCTTCTTCAAGCTCCACATGCAGAAATGTTGTCTTTAAATCCATCTGTTTTTCTTCAAGATTGAAAGTAGTGGCAACAGTCAAAAGAATCTAATAGAGATTAGCTTTGCAACAGGAAAAAATTCTCATTGAAATCAATTCCCTCCACTTGGTTCATCTAAGCTTTTTTCAAGCAACTCCCTTTCTGGTTCATCTTCTTTTGTTGCTTCGTATTCAGATACAGATTCGTATGTGGAAATCTATCACTCATGAAATGGTTTATCACTGAACCAAGGTTCCCCAGGTCTTCAAACAAATCACATTGTCATTGTGAAAAAGAACATCAATGTGTTGGTTTAAAACAAAAATCTGGTCGTGATTGTTGAATTATATATGAACAATTGGGTTTTCATTTGAAAAATTCTTTCAGGATTTCGTTTGTAAAATTCTTTCAGGATTTCAATTCTCTAATGAGTGGGGCATTACATGACTTCCTCTGTACTTGTTAGTGGCTGATCTATTCTGCCTTAGATTCTTTTAGAGGATTAAGGCAAGGTAAACCCTTATTGCTGTACCTGTTCATAATAAGGAGAGAAACTCTAAGCAGAAAACTGCAACATGCTAATTAAAGCAAGCAGCTGCAAGGAACACATTGCGGAAGCAATCCATCATTTTTCTAGAAGCAAAGGACCTCGGGGTTATTCATACAAGTTATGAGGCAACTGGGCAGGTTATAAAAGGCTAAAAACAAAACTGTTTTCTGAACACATACCCACAAAAAAGAAGATTCAAAATATGTTGCAGATTAAGGAATGATCTTCAACTATGCGATATTGGTTGAATTAAAGCATAAACAAATCCACAGAGAGAGTATAGTCGATAAAATCATGTCCAAGTTTAGGCAATGGACAAACAAGTGATTAACTTTAGCACAACACATAGAAAATTGAATTGGTGCTCTAGTTTGTGCCTGAAACATTGCCTTTTTGATCTTTCCTCCCAAAAATGTCATTGATGCCACTATGGGCATACTAATTGAATTTCTATGGAAAGGGTTGCAAGGAATTCCCAAAATTCTCCCTCTGGCCTGGAATAAAAATGTTTTGAAAATTGAGGAGCTAATATCAGAAAATTGAAAATCACGGGTCAAGCATTGGCAAGCAAGAAAATCATTACAGGGGCAGACTATGACAGCACTTATCCCACAATAAACCAATATCGTAATCCTCTTGCATAATAGCATCTACCATAATTGAAAACAGGTGCAGAGTTAAACTCCTCAAACATATCAGAGATGTAGAAATTCTTTATTCTGGGGAGAGGCATGGAATGGCTACCCCCTCCCATTGAGAAACCATTCTGTGCTCAAAATAAGGAGCTAAAATATCAAGACATTATAGATTCTCTAATCTCACAATTCAACAAAGCTACATTTAGTTTATCCTACAAGATGATACTTTACAGATAAGGTGCTGTTGGAGAAGGATATGCTTAACTTCTAAAGCGGCAGGAGATGCAACCAAGTGAGGGAAAAAGTTGGAAGAAACTCTGGTCGATTGAGCATGGCTAAAAACTTGTAATTTCATGTGCTTAGTTAAAAATGGAAGAAGTTTCATGCAAGTTGTGTTACATATAAAAGGATTTACAGGAGCAAAGAGGTGCATAATGTTTTGAGAAAAAATCAGAAACTATTAACTGTCTGTTTTTACACTGCCCTTACGTCACCAGAATCAGGCTATGTGTTATCTCATGAAATGATGGCTGGAAATCCTGCAAGAACATAAAATAGCTGCTACAAAACTGGAGAAATAAGCAGTATTTGAGAGTATCTTAACAGTCCTTGGGCCCATAATTACAATTTTCTTTGTGGACAATATGGGTAAACATACACAAGACAATATTCATTGGAATTGGGGGTATTCTTTTGCAAGGATATCCTCTTAACACATTCTGGACAGACTATTGAGAGACAATTAGTGCCTTCCAAAAGAGGAGGCAGATCCCTTATAAAATGCTGCCCTTGAAAAATAAAGACAACAGGGTGCCATGCTGGCAGCCGCTTATTTGGCACGGTGAAGATGAATTTAGATGGTGCATCACATCAAGCCTCCAAATGGTGAAGTGGAGGAGGAATACTTCATACTTAAAGCGGTCATGTAATAAGCATGCCTCAGATACCTGGAAATGCCAACCAGGGCACCAAAAGCGGGTACAGGTACACGTGGGTGAAATGTGCCCAAAATACAGCACAGTCCCGGATACAACCCTACCATACCTGGATTGTTTCAGCTGTTCTTTCTCTTTTGAATTCCAAAAAATAAAAAAATACACTCAGAAGCAAAAAAAAAAAAAAAACCCACTTCAGATTTTCAGTTTTTGCAAATTTAGGAGCTTGAGTATTATCTTTTCAAAATACATTTCATTTCATTTCAAAATATTTTAAATGTTTTCAAACAATTTCAAGTGCTTTATCTTTTATGGGCTTAAAGTAAGTATTATGCATTTTTTTATATATTTATATATATTTTTAATATAATATATTTGAAAGGACATTTGTGTGCCATTTTGTATCGAAGGGCTTTTTTTCCAATTAGCATTTCCGTGTTTTGGACCTGTAGTGATGCCTGTGCTCGTTTCCTGGCAACCTAGATGTTTGCTTTAAAGACAAGCCATGCCACAAAAAATGGGCCACAGCTTAAAATAACCTTTTGTTGACTTCAGCATTTAGTTATAAGACATGTGGACAGTGTAATCTTTGATAGAGATTCACTAATAAGTGCCCATTTGCTTGGGAACTGTGCCGAGTCTGCAAACATGTTTTGAAACATACATAATTTGTTATTCACAGGATGGACACTAGTACAAGAATCCCTAGTTTTCAATTGTCTGAATGGTGGATTCCCATGGTCATATCCGAGGCACAAAGAGAGTATTAGAGCTAACATAGGAATTAGTCTTCACCAAAGTTGTATCAAATGCTCCCAGTCTTATGTGTCTGTCAATATTATCAGCCAAGAGATTAATCAACTCAAACCTTAGAGGATTAAGATAGTTTGTATCTATGCCTTAATTTGGAGTCCAGTGTTTTAAAAACCGGTCAAACCGGAACCGGAACCGGCCGGTTTGACCGGTTTAACATTTTAAAGCACGAACCGTTTAGTAAACCGGACCGGTTGACCGGTTTGGGCTAAAACCGGTCAAACCGGTCCGGTTTCATCCTGAACCGGCCGAGTCAGCATTTCTTTCCTTTTTTGGCATTTCTTTCCTTTTTTGGATTTTTGGTGAAAAAAACACAAGCACAGAATAAAATTTGCCATTTTTGGAAAGGGTCCGGGAAGATGTAGCAACAAAAACTTGCATGTGCCATAACTTTCATTCTGTGGCTCCGTTTCAGGTGTCGTTTTCTCTAAAAGTGCATATTTTCTCGAGCTCTACGCATTGATGGCAATATTTTTCTTATTTTAATAAAATCTATTTTTGCACCTTTTTGGACCAAGCAACTTCTTGCAATCTTCTGAAAGAATCATGAGCTTTGATTGCTTGTAGGCATTAGTAATTAAAAATCTTGGATAACTTTCCAAAACTCGGCGAGTATTCTCCCGTGCTCGAACTAATCGTCCCACCTACCAACTTGGTCGCGACCTGCTTATTCAAATGTTGACTTCACATATCAAGTTATCAACAGATGCATAGGTTTTTTTTTTGCTATTTTAAGAGTCTTTTTTGTGTTTAAACTCCAATTTGCGCATCCTCAGACACAAGGCCAGAAGGCTATCGTAAAGGTCCCAACAAAAAGAAAGCATTAATAGCAATGAAAGAAAACGCTGCAAATACATGGTTTTGGCTGCAATTTTATGTTTTTTTAAAGAAATTTGAGTATTTTTTAAGTTGCCGAGTATTGGCCGAATATTGCCGAGTTTTGTTTTTTTGGGGTCTGCCGAGTATTTGCCGAGTGCGAGTATTCCAACTATCACTATATACATGAGCAAACTTTGCATATTTTGTGTGTAATTGTTGGCATCATGGTTTCTAATTTTTCAAATATATTTCTTTCTTTAAAAATGTAATTTTTATGTGTTTTTTAGTAAACCGGTTCATAGAGTTTGAACCGGTCCGGTTCCGGTTCCGGTCCGGTCCAACCCTCGACCGGTTCCGAGTCCGGTTCCGATTTTTAAAACATTGATTTGGACCTTCAAATGTCTTCGTGCAATCATGGACTTGACCAATCAATGTGTCTAAAGCAGGAGATGACAAGAGGACGATTTGATACACATACGAAGCCAATCACAATCAGACTGTCTTATATGGACAATGAAGCGATCATTTGAATCCCTCTTGCTGTGTGGAGTTCAAAAATATTACGTATGCCTTTTTATTGCAGAGGGAAAAACATCCATCGTAAACCACCCAACTTTTGTGCTAACAATGACAGCTACAATGTCACTGCTATGGAGGACCCCAGAAGTTATGGAAAATGTCAAAGCATTTTAATGATGTCTCCTATATGCCCTCTGCCGCTCTCTGCCCCTTGCTACATCCGTGTGTTAGCTCCATTTCCTCTTGAACTAACAGTATTACAGGCTTAGGGTATGTCATGTTAAGAGAACATATTGTGATAACATTTAAAAGTGTTGATGTTCAACTGATAGAGGACCAAGAATAATTGCAGCCCCTTAAAAATTCCTTGGAATACAATACAATCCCTCAGTCCTGAAGAAATGTGGTTTTAATACACTACATATTTTTGACGACAAAAAACACGAGTGAATGATTCAGCAGTATGGATAATGGAATAAATTAGCTAGCTTTCCTAAATGTCCGAGTCCAAAGATCCATACACCATTCCTGCCATTGGAGATACCACTGCCTTGCTGCTGCAGGGGATAAGAAACTTTATCGATAAAGTTGATCATCATAATACTATGGTCATAGAAATGTCTGAAAAGGGTCGAGTACCAATTGGAGGGTTTGTAGTGTGGACTCACTGGTCTCCAGCTTGCTGTATGCTTATGTTAATTGTGTCAGCCTCCTTGTTTTATATATGTCCACATTTGTCTCTGAGATGCAAATCCCTTGCTCTTGTTTCTATTTAGAATCACAGTGTCTTTCGGTGTGTGCACTATTCTCTTGTTCTACTTTATAGAGTCAATTTGATTGAATGAATGGTAGCTTTAACTGGTCTTTGAATTCCTTGACTCGTTGATTGAGTAAGTTGAAACATTCATATTTCCACCCTCCTGAATTTCCTTAAATATTACCACTTTCAGTTCTACAATCTTCCTCCAACATGACTTCTTGAAAATTCATGAAGTCATGCTTTAATCTTAAAACATAAAGCAGAACACTGTATTGAAAATTATTATGAGGGGCCTTGATACCATCCTCCAGAATAGGAAGTTCTTTTGTGGTGTTCCCATATTTCTGTGAGTATTAATATCAGAGTGCTCCTGCTTCTTCAATCTTATTCTAGGCAGAGTGATCTGCTTTGTTTCGGCATCAAGGTCCTTCATGTTCTCTGTAATCTGTGTTTCAGGGGCGGGCACATGTTGCTAGAGTTGTCTATTACACCAAGGAGGTTGATCGGCCTTGGATGTTAGGAGAGGTTCTAAGGGATATTACTTGAGTTCCTCCTAGGATTTTCTATCCTGGATCCCTCAGCCCTGTGCATTACCCTTGGGCCTTGGAGCATTATCAGATCCTGCATTGGGATTTTTGGGGTGATAGAGGATGATCCGATGATGCCATTAGTTCTCCTTGCCTGAGCCTTGTTACAGATATGTGACAGTGCTGATCTCCTGGGAAGCCTGCCCAATTTGATCTTTATCAGCTCTATTTCTCATTGACCGGTCCTCCCTGCACAGGGCTATTTGCATTTGTACTCTTTAAGTGTTGTAGTTAACTGCTTTAGGTTTATCCCTAGCTTGTTTTGTTTACATTATTTTAAAGCTTCTTTCATAATCTGCTACTTTGCCAGGATATGGATACGAGTATCGGTACAGATACAGATACGATATGCGGATATGTCAATTTTAAAAAACCCTTGGATACGATATGTCCTGGATACGTCCGTACATATATATTAAAAAATTAAATATACGTATCCGTGACGTATCCTGTCTGTATCCGGGATGTATCCGTATCCCTATCTCAGCGTATCCGTATCTGATACGTATCAGAGGGGATTCGTCAGGGGGCTGGGCGTAACCTGGCAACGTAGATAATCTGGGGTCTTTTTACCTGGTTCTGCTCTATTGTAGCCAGATGTACTTTCTGAGCCCCATTGAGTACCGTGGCCATTTATGGGTATTAATATGATTTTTTCCTATCTTTCGTTCTTTCCTTATGGCTTATCTGAGCCTCAAGTGGTGGTTAAGTTTATTTTGTTATTACAAGGTATAATGCTATTGCTAGTCTCTTTCCAGTTTGATGCTATTGTTAAACTTATTGGTGACTATTTTTGTATATTTTTTTGATTGTTAGCATATGCATTACTGATGTTTGAAACTAGCACTAAGTTGATTCAAGTGAAAGATCTTCAAAATAAGTGAACAATTGAAGATCATGGTGAGGGTTGAAGACGAAACACCAATTCAATTCACGTGAAAAATCTTCAAAACAAGTTCACGATTCAAAAGATGTTTAATAGCTGCTTCCACTTAGCATTTAGTCCTTTTAATGTGATCCAAATTGTTGCTGTGTTCTTGTTTAATTTATTTTGGTGACGTTCTTAACTATCATTCTAAGAATTTATTTTACACGTGAAATGTATTGATACAAGTTATCCAAACACTGTTTTTTTTCCTTTCATAATGTCCTATAAACATCAAGACAATGTGCATTGGAGATATTCATTTGTTATGTTTATGTAAATCTATGGAATCCCTAGTCCTAGGAATTTATGACACCTCCTATGGCTGCGATCATGTTCATACTTTTTATTGAAACGGTTGAGTACACGGTCCTTTTAGTGTTGTGCAACATTGTGCCATGTTCTTGTTTTATTAATTTTGGTCAGGTTCTTAACTTTCATTGTAAGGGTTTATTTTATGCGTGAATGTGTTGATACAAAAGTTGTTCAAGCACTTAACTTTTTTTTCATAAGATCCTATAAACATTAAGGCCACATGCACATGAGATATTCACTCGTTATGTTTGTGTAAATAATTTATACCTCCTATGGCTGTGAACATGTGCATACTTTTTATTGGAACAGTTGAGTTCATAGTCCTTTTGGTGTAGTCAAACATTGATGCCGTGCTGTTGGTAAATTTATTTTGGTGTTTTCTTAACTATCATTCTAAGAATTTATTATATACATGAATGTATTGATGCAAGTTTGTCCAAACATTTTCTTTTATTTTTCTTTCAGAAGGTCCTATTGACATTAAAAGCACATGAGATATTCACTCGTTATCTTTGTGTAAATCAGTCTATTCCCTGTATCCTAGGAATTTATGACACCTGCCAAAGCTTTTTTGGGGTCAAATTAGCTCCATTTATCACCATCCGATTATGTCTTTAAGTTTAGAGTATCAAATATGTAAGAGAAGTATTACCATTTATGTCCTAGCATTGAGCTTTTATTGGAGTCAACACTTCTGTTTTTTAATCAAAATTTGGCCGTATTCTCCGTGTCTTATATTTTTGTAACCATATTTTAATTTTTTTCTTCTGTGTTTTTTTTTCTTTCCTTAATTGTGGTATCATTATATTTGTAGCCTTTTTCTTTTCTGTTCTGTTATCCACTCCTAACACATTTACTTGCTCATTTTCCCAGTATGTTGATCAATCTGTCACTTTGAAGGCCTGTGCTGGGCTGAATGGTATGAAGTTAGGAGGTGGCATTATCACTGTAGTTCAGGGTACTCCTGATGCATCTGGCGAGGTGTGTCATAATTTCCTGCTTTCCTTTTTGCATTTATTGGTTTTCCTTCAAATAGCTATGGACTTTGTGATGTTCAGATACTCTGAACCATTACTGAATTTTTCATTATTTCAAGGTTGAATGCCTTCCATTCTATGGTATCCCAGAGCATGCAAAGATGCTCATGCAGAAGCCTACACGAGTTTTGAAACTGAATAATGTGGTACATATTGATCATTTCTTTAGTTATTATGTGCTTTGTTTTATTCTTTTAGTTGTTTGACATTAACTAATGATTTCTAAACTTGATTCAAATATTCAGCTAACCAAAGAGGATCTTCTGGAATTTTCTGAAGTTGAAATAGAAGAAATCTCAGAAGATGTACGTCTTGAGTGTACAAGGTATATGTCAAGATTTTCTTCTTTATTTGTTTAGTGCAAAAAAATGACTTGAGTTTTGCATATGGTACTATTATCATCTGATATTGTGCCTTGCTAGAAGGTTTTCCCTATTATTTTAATTTTTAGCCACGAGCTGAAGCATATGTCTGTTTCAGGTTTGGCACTGTCAAGTCGGTGAACATTGTAAGGTGTAATAATCAGGAGGTCACGTAACATCTATCCAAAAAGAAGAAAATGGTAATTCAGAGAAGTGTCTGCCAGATACAGATTTTACTGAAAATCACTCTGAGTCTTTGAAGGACCAAGAAATCAAAATTGTTGAATGTATCAAAGAGAATGGAAGGAGTCAAAGGATGTTGCCGCAGGCGTCAAAGATATTCCAATACACATACAAGAAAAGGAATCTGGTGAGCATCAGATGGATGAAACTGGGAGTTCAGAAAATAATGTAATTGACAATTTTGTTCAGTCAGCCCAGGAAAAGCAAGAAGAAAGCAATGCTACTGAATCTCATGAAGTGGCTTCAGTGGATGAAGTTCCCAAGACTACCGAAATACCTCAAAGTGTTGGTGCTTTTGATTTGAGGAAATGTTCTGTCGCTGAAATCCTGGTACATGGGGCAAGAGATGGGGGCCAGATTGCTTGTTTAGATGCTAACAATATGACTCACCAAATGAGTGTTAATTCAGAGAATGAAGTGGGCGATTCGTCAATAGATTGTGAGTTTCTAGAAGTGGGCAGTGTCTTGGTAGAATTTTCAAGGGAAGAAGCGACTTGCTTGGCAGCACATACATTACATGGACGTCTGTATGGGACTCGGAAGGTCATAGCTAGCTATATTCCTGACATTGTTTACCAGCAGAAATTTTCAAGAGGGAGTCTTAGATAAGCAAGCACAGAATTTTAGTTATGTCATGTTCAAGAAAGTTTCATGGGTATCATGGATGAGTTAACGTTCTTGCTATGGATTATTTGTATGACTTTTTTTGCACCATTTATGCAAAAATACTATGGTTAAGTGTATGTAGAAAGTTATATGATTTTTGCACATTGAAATCGTAGTATTTGGGAGGTGGCATTATTGCAGGCATCTGTAGGTAATGCTGGAAAATTGTATGTTCAGGTGGCGCTTTCATTTGATGGGACGGAAGAAATATAGAAGTATGTTTATATGTTCATTTTGTATAAATATTATTGGAAAACATTGGCCACGCATCATATTCTGTTTTACCGCCAGTGTCTGTAATCATCCAAGTTGGAAATGAGAGGTGGTAGAATGTTTTCTTAGATGTTTTCTTTTTGGTTTGGTTTCCTCTGAAATATCTATAATGCAACTCCAGTTAGATTACACGGAGGTGTAAATTATACAGGGTGAATTTAATGCCATTAGTAAGCTCCATACATCTGATCTTTTATCAGCTCATTTTATCATGGCTATGGATGATAAATTCTCACAATGTGACGGGTATAGTTTGTTTGATTTTTTATGTTGCCTTCCCAACTAACCACAAGAACGTGTCTTGAAATTTGGCAAAAATAACCGTTATTCCCAAACTGTTCATTGTTGTGGATGTGTTGGATATTTGAAGATTAGCAGCATTGAAGTGGGCCTTGAAAATCAATTTCGTGCCATATTCAGTCTTGTAAATCCCTTTTTAGTACAATGGTGCTCCTTTCATGAAAAGAATAACGATGGTTTTGTTTGTGGCTCTACTATCACGCAGTCCTTTTCCAAAAGGAATAATATCCTTTTCTTTGCAGTGGTCCCATGATCGATGCAAAAAAGTGTGTTAGGTTGGTTAATGCGAAGTAACCAGCATTAACACTAGAAGTGATGTGTATAAAGGAAATATGGAGTTTTTTTAATCTGCATGATTCAATGTAAGAGAAGGGGTTGTGCTGGATAATGTAGACCATTGTAAGTTCAAAGGAAAAAAGGTTTCAAATGAAAAATAGCTATCACAAGTTTCATCAAACAATTAGCAAATCAATGACACGATTTGTAGGTGGATACCTAGAATATCTTAACATTGAAGTTATGGTCTCTCTCTCTCTCTCTCTCTCTCTCTCTGGTTATATCATCACCACCTTAATACCTTGAACAATTGTTTCTCACATACTTTAAATATCTTTAAAATTGCCTTTCACAAAATTTAAATCCTTAAAATGATATATATATATATATATATATATATATATATATATAACCCACCCTATTTGATGTGTTTGTTGTGCTCATTTGGAGCTGTTGCATACTTATATATATAACCTTAAAATGAAATCCTTAAAATGAAATATATATATAACCTTTACAGCTATAACCTTATATATATAAGGTTATAGTCCTTGAAATGATATATATATATATATATATATATATATATATATATATATATATATATATATATAAGGTATAAAGGCAACAGCTCCAAATGAGCACAACAGACACACACAAATATATATATCCAAATGAGCACAATAGACACACACATTGGCTTACATTGGCTTATCTTTCCTTCATAGTGTAGGGAACACAACATTCCCTACAATACACAATATCTTCGAGGTATATTGGCGTGTTGCTAAGCGATCACACTCTCTTTACTAACATTAGGTTTATGATTGTATGTTTTTGTGTTTATATACTTATCCAAAAATCCAAATATCAAAATACATTAAAAATTGATTAATAAAAAATAATAATTTTCGTGACCTCAATCATGACATTTTGTTGCCATTTCCTAGAGCTAGTTGCTATCGTGATTATTCCATGATTCATTGTGATTTGTTGCCATTTCCGGTTGGCCTACGATTGATCACTATGTCCTCGATATTACGTGAGAAATATTTGTTCGGTCAATTTATCCTTTGCACAATCACTACCATGACTCTTGTATGATTTCCTACATCATTTCCAACATTTACTATCCATATTGCTCTTTGTTCAATATAGTGTATCCTAGACATAGTTGCAACTATGTTTGCTTTGTGATTCCAAAAATCTTCATTTACTCTCATATGTGATTGTTTCTATTTACATTTGTTTGTCGATTGTCCATCTTTCTTGTATTCTCGGATGCCTCCATCGACTATTTATAGTATATTCCATTGTTCATTGATGTTGGGCCTACCTATCACTTGTGCATTTGATTCACTTGACACACTCCCACTAGCACAATCACTCTTGCGACTTGGCCGAGTCATAGCGGGGCTCACTCCATCCTCTTATTATGCGACCTATCTTGTCCTTAATCACATACCTCATCACATATTGTCCCCTATGTGTATTCAAACACTTTCTCTAGATATCTTTGGTCGCAAGCATGATTTGGATAAACCTTACCTTATTTATAGGATAACATCTCAATCATATAGCAATTTCTCAAAGCTTTTAGCCTTAGATCGCTTGTCTACTCACCACATCTTAGCTCCTCGGGTGCCATCATCATTAAGTAATTGCTAGCAAAAGTGGGATTTGTCTCACTTGTTCGAGTGTCAACTTTCTTGGTGTGTGCTGTTGCCACTACCTTGGCTCCCATGGAGCCACTTCAATCAATTGTGCTAATGAATCTTGTAACATTTTAATCTCAATACTCACCACTTTAGATAACAAATCCACTTTAGTGGCGAACCAATCAAACTTCATTGATAGCCTTTGCCCTCAAATTCCTACCACAATTTTGGTCCCACTTTTCCTCCCACTTTTCATTTTGCTTGTCACTTGACTAATAACCTTTGCACTTTGTGTATAATCACGATCGTGCTTTGGGCTCTATCTTGATGCCAACTTGTTGGGACCAACATTTACTCCAAAATTGGCATGACACGCCTTCCGGACACATTCCTATACCATTGTCCACTTTGCATATAGGTCCTACTCACCCAACTCTCTCATGTCATACAATTGACCAAATAGCCGTGCTCCCATGTAGTCATAATTATAACTGCAACACACCTACCAACATACACCGCTCAAAATCCAATGACTTATTGTCTTATTTACTATTTGAGTGGTCACTTCTACGACTAATCCTTTACATTAAACCCACGTCTTTTGTATTCCACATGATTTCCATTCCACACATGCCCAAGTCTCACGAGCTCCTTAGCTCGAGTTGTTTAACCAATTAACCCCACTCTATGGTCATGACTAGATGTATAACCTTAGTTGTGGCTCAATTGCAACCACAAACCCATAGACCTTGCATATAACCTCACAATTCTCTCATTCATACTCCCACCTTCCGAGCTTAGTTCTTTGACTCACACTATGTTTTTCCCTAGGATTATTATGAAATGCAAGTCATAATTGTGACCAAATCAAAGGGTTGATCCTCACTCGATTTGAACTCCAACCTATTTCTAATGCTTGAATGTTGACCCTATTTGCCAACCTATGTACATTGGAGTCTTCACCTTACTTTATGATGCATACCATGCTATATTTTCCTTGTTGCTAGAGCAACTAGATTGCGACCCATCCTCTCACACATGACACCCCGTGAATTGAATCCGAGCTCTCCATTTCAACTCAATTCCTTGCTCTCCCCCGAGTTATACCAATTCCCATTAAGTTGTACCCATGACTCGTTCACCTGATCTATCAATCTCCTCCCTCCAATCACATGTTCGACTCACTTGTGACCCAACCAGAACTTTACCAAGACTCTATGACTTGGAATTTACCTCATACACTCACTCTTTGCCTCAAACTTCACTCTTCACCTCATTACTCATTTGTGCTCGACTCTCCCTTGTGCGTGCTCCACTTATAATTTGTGCATACTTTGGAATCCCCTCGTGCTTTGTTATCCCCTATGTGCTCCTATCTCACCTATACACTCGAGTCACCCCTACATGTTACTAAACCCTATGCACTCCAATCACCCCTACACACTTTGGGATTACTATGAAATGTAGGTCACAACTATGACTAATTCAAAGGGTTGAGCCTTAATCAAATTGAACTCCAACCCTTTTCTAACAATTCGAATGCTCGACCTACTTGCTAACATATATGCATTGGACAATTTACATTACGTCATGATCCATGCTCTGCTCTATTTTCCTTGGTCACTAACATGACTAGATTGCAACCTAACCTCTCACACACGACACCCTCCACTACTTAAATATGAGCTCACCATTTCAACTAAATTCCATTATCTTCCAATCATATATACCAATTCCCACTCGGTGATAACAGTAACTCGTTTTCTTGATGTATCAATTTCTTCATATCGATTACATGTGTGACTCACTTGCGACCCGACCACAACTTTATTGTGACTCTATGACTAAGATTTTTCCTCATACTCTCACTCTTTGGCTCATATTTCACTCTTCACCTCATTACTCATGTGTGCTTTGAATCTCCCTTGCACGTGCTCCACTTATCATTTGTGCATACTCCATTCTCTCGTAATTGCTCCAGTCCCCCTATATGCACTTGACCTATGCACTTTGGTCACCCTTACACACTTTGATCACTTCTATGCACTTTGGTCACTCCTATGCGCTACATTATCACGCTCTCGAGTATCACCTTCAAACTATAGTCTCATTTATGTGCTCGATCACCCCTATACACTCTCGTCACCCCTTTGCAATCTAGTACTCTCTACGCACATTCCACTAATCCCTTCTCACTTTTTATTCTCCATGGATTTCATTCACCCGATGCTCATTCCCATCCTATCATTCTCCACCACCACCTCTTTGATCACATTATTAAGCTTGAGTCCCATCACTTGGGGGATACACACCTACCATGACCTATCACCAAATGTACAATGATCCTATTCACCATATGGTGCCACACTTCCCCTATCTCTCACATTTTGTAGTAACCACCTGTGAAAAATTCATTAGCTCAGAGGACCCCCAAAACCACTTACAATTATTTTACTATTCCTTCCACATTGTCCAATGTGATGACACACTTCTCTTACACACCTTCCCACGATTACTTACAATCCAAGCATTTGATTGGTACTCTCGCCACTAGGAACATAGCTTTTATTCTTTCACACGAATTCATTATGCCTTCCTCACTCATTTATCCATCCACATTGTGGCTAAAGCCAACTTAGCCAAATTCTATGCACTTTGTTAATCGCCATTGAGTCCATCATTGATTTTGTTTCTTATTGGAATGTGTTCGTTCACACCCTCTCTTTTTGCTTCCACGGTTTGATTTCATGGACCTCTTTTCAAAACATTGCATCATCCACATCTCACGCCACATACAAATACACCCATTGTGTATCTTTGATGAGGCCATGCACATGGATTTATGTTGTCTTCTCACTTATTTTGGTTCCTCCCCACCTATTTTATCACTACACTTGCATGTTCACTATATCATCACCATGATTCTCCTCCCACCTCCTCGCTTCCCTCACCCACACCTTTGCACACATGCCATATCCAATTCAAGATCATCATTTTATCCATCTTTCGAATGTTGTTTCAAAGCTCGACTTCAAAACCCTCCCTCCCATTCTCGCCACCACCTCCTTGTGGCACACCTCGCATGACTTATGTGCATATTATTATATTGAATTCCACCCATAGACTCATGTCCCCATCTTCCCACATCATCCAAGACCTCTTTGACATTGGTGGAATCAATTTTTAATCTCCGTTGCCTCCTCCTTCACCACCCATGATAGCAATCAAATACCTTTATAGGATACCTCTTATTCTATCCCCACAACATGCTTCAACCTCGTAACCTCCCAAGATCCCTTATCCTCATTATTATGACCCGGATCCTCATTTTCACATTCAACACGATCATATGATTCTATTTCGACTCTACGCTATTCGCTTCATCACTTGCATTGATCAGATTGCATACAACCTCGGTTCTTCCTCCAATCACCACACCTACATTATGTTCTTAACTATTCCTCACACCTCATATTTCTTGATCCCACTTGGAACCATATTTCATGCATACCTTCCTACCCCTATCTCCATTTGTTCACACACCATTCTTATTTTCTCCCATCCCATCATCATCTCCACCACTAATTTATTACTCCTTTATTTTAACCCACACTTTTTGATCTCGAATTTTGGATCAAAATTTTTAGCGTCATAAGCTAATAAAATCATTATTATGATTATGTAACTTTTTGATCACTTAACACTATTTCTATGGCTCTTGTTGGATGTAACCAAAAACATGGATCAAGATGAAGTTGTGAAAACATGAGACCTTAAAGAAAGTAGTCTTGGGTGCAAAGGATTAAACACCATGAAAATGTCATCAAAATACAAATTTGATATCATATTTGTGTTCCTCTCAAAAAATCATGCAAGTTCAAAAAAATTGCACCCAATTTCGAGTTTGTATGCAAAAGTTATGACTTCGAAAGGTAGCGGACTTTATATGGTGACATAACTCCCCTTATTGCAGAGTGACGGTTACAAAACAACTGATCTGTAAAAAAGTGGCGGTTCTATAACCTTCGGTGTTGGTTTCATAAGCTGCTGCGGTGGTTACACAACCGTCGGTCTACGTAAAGTGGCGGTCCTATCACTCGAGCAAATTTGGAAGAGTAAACGACTATAAACGGTTTCTCTTCGACTTCTGAGTCTTTTGGGATTCATTTATGAGCTCTCCTTGGTGTCAAACTTGTATATATATGGGGGAAATGTCATTCTAATGCATCGAAGGAAGGATCTAAGAGATTACAAGAATTTTTTTCTTCGATTGTATGTGGTTTTCTAAATTGGAGTGTGAAAGGAAGGTATGAGTGAGTTCTGAAAGTTTGTATAAGGTTTGAACATTATAGTGTTCTTGGAGGCCTTGGGAAGACAATAAAATTGTACAAAATTACATGATATTGATATGAGGAAGCATTGCTTCACTCTTGTTGGAGTTTTATCAAATTGAGTTTCTCGGGGGTAATCTTGTGTCGTTTTAATTTTGTTTTGCTCTCTTTCATTACGCAAAGTATTTCTTTGAGTATACAACACTCTTAGTTCATTTTTAAATCACATTTAATGACTATTGGTGAAAATTAAAAGCAAGTAGTTTGTTAATGAAAGATGGGAATTGTGAGTAATGCACATGATCTGTTTTGGTGAAGATTAGAGTGTTCTAACAACCTAGTTTACGGATCACTTTTCCCTCCATAGATATCATTATCACTATGTCATTCCCTTTTCCTTATCACACTCTCCTCATCATTGTCCCAAATTCTCTATGCACAACCACACCTTTCCAACCTAAACCAATCTTAGCATTTACAAACCTTCCCTCTATGAATTATTTTGGTTTACCATTGTTTCCTCCACTCATCAAGAAGTCCCTTCCCCCTTACCATCCTACATCATCTTGTGTTGTCATTCGCACTCCTCTCGAATATGTTCCCCACAAGTTGCGCACAATTATTCCCCTATATATTCCTCGTATTTTTCTTGTACCTTATTTCCTACATATTACTCACTCCTCACCTATAATTAATCTTACACATTCACATCATTAATTTTTTTGAAAAATTCTCATCCATCTATCACAACTTTCTACCTACATCATCCTATTGTGTACATTCATCCACTTATCGACCAATTTTTCACAAGCTTTCATCACTATCTATCATATGCCTCTAGACATCTATTTGGTCTCCAACCCTCATTCACCCAATGTCATCCCTATGACAATATTCACCCCACTTTGTTTACTACTAAGGATATGTTCTCAAGTCCTTGTCCACTAGACACTATCGCACATCCAGTTTTCTTGGCACCTATTTTAATTTCTTCCTCTCCATTTCTACACTCACATATTCCAATCTTGGCATCTTCTAGATTTTATTTAACATTCTTGTACCAAAATTTTCCAACATCATAGCCCACACTTCCTTTATCTACATCATTTGTTGCATTCTTCTCTACTTTACGTATCTCCTTACTCATGTCGCTATTGGGGAATTTTGTTCATCTTTACTTCTAAACTTCCACCGCTACATACATCCCTTTCCTTTTCATTTGGATTAAATTAAAAAAAAAGTCTTGATTCTTTACACATTCTTCTTTGTTCTCCACACACACACACACACACACACACACACACACACACACACACACACACACACACACACACACACACACACACACACACACACACACACACACACACACACACGCACACACGCGCACGCACGCACGCACGCACGCACTTATACGCACGCACGCACGCACGCACGCACGCACGCACGCACGCACGCATACGCACGCACACACACACACCAATAAAAAAATAGCTAAACATTTTTCAAAATCCAAAAAAATTATATATCTCATAAAATTGCAATAACAGACAACTACCCATATGCATTTCTTCCTCCACTTACGTCCACTTCATTCCAATTATCCATTCACTATTTCATACTTCACTTACAATTCATTCACATTCCACGTCATGGTTTGATCCATAGTTTTTGGATTTTTGATTATTTGGATTTTTAAGGATTTTGGAATATATGATTTTTTTGGATTTTTCATACTTGATAAAGGGCACACTATCTAAACTCATGTTCAAACAATTGTAAACATTTCATTCCATTGGCAACACGTAGATGATATAGTGATAGGATTTTTGACTCGCTCTTGACTCCACATAACTAGTTAGATGAATGAGATAGTAATGTGCAAATGAAGACGATGGATGAAAAGACACGGGGTTAATAATGGTCCATTTGGGAAATTTGACTCATCTCCCATTAAGATTGTCTGATTGATTCCAAGATGATTTCACTTTATAGTAAGTTGACTAGACTCGGACTGCAAGTGGCCTATAGTTGACGAGATCTGGTGTAAGAAATAGTTTGCTCTCTTAACATGATAAACTAAATTGATTCTTTGGGATTTTTTACGCTTAAACACTTTTGAATCATATTTTCATAAGGATTTATTTTATTCATTTTTTTGAAATGACCAGGACATTTTACCCCATCTATCAAGAAGAGCTAAGGATTCAACAATGAAGACAAGATGTAGGTGAGTAAGGGTTCCTTTCTCTTTTCCTAGTCTCACATTACCGGTAAAAAACGTGGGCTTGGCACCAAAGAATGTGAAGGGACGAAAGGTGTAACATTTTTTTGTATTTTTGATTAAATTTGTCTTGTTTTTTATTGTGCTTGTTTGGGAAAGACAGTTTGCCCCCAAATATCATCCCCACGTAACTAGTAGGATGCAAGGGTTCTTCATCTTAGATTGAGATGGGCGGAGAAAAGATCCAGGTAAAGAAGTTTAGTGTTTTCTTGTTAAGGAGAGAATTTCTTCAAAAGGAGGATTCACAATTAATAAGATTCTATATAAGAATGTACGTAAAAACATACGGAATGGAATAATCCAGAGAGAAAGGATGAGATGTATAATACCCCATAGGAACAAGATTAACCTTCATCGTATAAGTGAAGAGTGTGTAGATATGATAATGAAATGATAGAGATATTTCCTGACGGATGAAACAATTAAAATTGTTTGTACAAATGGCCTTCCCAACTGTGGAGATTACCCATGAATAAGAAGTTTTTACTTCTTCGCTTTTGATTTTCAAATAACGCTTTGATGAGGGGTTGTATATGCCATATCTTTTTTCTCTTTTTCACTTTTTGATTTTTTGTGGATTAGGGTTTACAATGGACTCATCATTGTGGAAGAGGTCAATGGTTAAGTGAGTGGAATAGTCCTTATTTAAGAGACTTGGGTGAAGGAGGTCCAAGTCAACAATGTATATGGAAAGGTTTTCGATGAGTATGTTTGTATCATATATATCATCAAAGAGGCGAGGTTTGGATAAAATTAATGTGCAATCTGCATTTAGAATTCATACTCTAATACCTTTGCCAATGATATCCAACATAGATGGAGTAGAAGACATAGATGGCTGGGGTTTGAAAAGAATATCAACATCAAGGATGTCCTCATCTATGAATGGAATGCCATGGGGATTAAATGATTGATCTGTAGATGGGCCTCTAAGGCATCTTAATGATTTTGTAGAACAAATATCCAATGTTTTTCTGTTGTATATAAGCACTTATTTGATTTTATGCTTAGTCATGAATGCTTTAATGCATAAGGAATTGCTATTTATGATGTTAGATTTCAAAATTTCATGAGGACCAAATGATAGGTGTTATCGTGAAATCACTGCACCCCCCGAATGGCCAGAATGTGAATAGGACATTCGATGTGATTGGGTAAGATGGGATCACCTCTCAAGCTGTGGGACTTGGGCTTAAGGTGAACCTATGGAGAAGGCCGACTTCCTTTTCCTAAACTAAGTGCTATACTACTCCTAGTGCAATAAAAAAACTAACTAGACCTATACTAACCTGTCATGGGATTAGGGAAAGAGATTTTACAAGAAATAAAACCTACACTAAGGATGGTGATGCACCAAGAAAAGGGTGTTGCTAGAAAAATTTCTGATCTTCAAATAAAGAAGGGTTGATTTGAAGAGGGTGAGAAAATACACCATAGTCCAATTTCACCTACTGTAACTTAGAGAGGGTAAACAAGACACCACAGACTATGAAGCAAACATTCCCTTTGTTAAGCTCAATCAAACAAACAAGTTTTCGGTCTTCCAATGAAGAAGGATGAAACTAAGAAGGATGAGCAAGCATCACAACCCAACCACATACAAAACTCCACTACTAGATAAGCATAGAACCTCCAAAACTGTAATGGAAACTTGAATTTACACAGTGTACCTGCAAGCATGAGAAAGGCACAATGAAGTAGATAGACCGATAAAATGACCAATAACAGTCACCAAAAACATACTTTTGTTACTTCAATCACGTGCACAATGCATCAATACATTTAGGAAGAGGAAAAATTTTCCATTACAATATTGGAAGAGAGGCTTGAAAGTTCCCCAATCCACAAAACTAGTAGAAAGAGAGGATTCTTTAAAAAATGTGCACTTGTTCAATTGTCAACTTTGTGTGTCACATGTCTAACACGTAACAGTGTGTAACCCCTTGGAATGAACTTCCAACTTACATTTATAGAAGAACTCCGTGAGAGAAGAGGAGAAGTCATAAATTCCTTCCTAAAATGAAGGCACATGATGGTCAACATTAATTACAAAGTTGGTTGAACCACTTAAGAACATTCCATCATGTGTCATTAATTAAAGGTTTGAATTTCTTCTCATTTAATTACAATAATGTTTAAATAGTATATTTTAATAATAATAAAAAATATCATTATTAAAATATTTTAATAAAATTAATATGAGATAGACCAACATGGACCAACTCGGTGGTTGGCTCACCGAGCCAACTCACCGAGTTGGTCAATGAGTCGAGTTGCCTATGTTTACCGCATTGAGCCCAAGACTCCCTTGCATGATCTCACCTTGCATTGGCCTTAAACTACTCGGGTCGAGCTCTTCATGCTGCACCAACTATCAATTCCGTGAGCTCACCTCCAACGCATTGAATCACGAACTCACTCAATGTAACTTGGCCCACTTGGCTCGGTTCCCCTTCAAGCTCATTGGTCGATCATTTATGACTTGAACTCAATGTGCATGTGGCTCATGCCAAGTTGAATTCCATGAGCTCGGGTTCATAGGAATCTCTTCACTCGAGTTGTCACCGACTCAAACCGTCCAATGCGATAGCTATGAATCGCAATCTCAATACATGTATGGTTCAACTCGGTGATTTGAGCTCGTACATTTTTTCCACAGAGCCTCTCCCTTTGGCTCGTTTCTACGATCTCTACTTGCGAGCTCACAAAACTCTTTGCGGTTTCATGCATACATTCACGAGGTAGCTCGGCGACGAGTCTATTGTCGAGCCCCTCATGCATTGTTCGAAATCACTTGGTCTTAATTCGGCCCTCAAGCCCTCATTGATCCGACTATCCAATCGACTTTATGGAAATTGCTTCCTTGTCGATTCGCTCGAATTCGCCACTTCCATGACTCGGCGCGTCCTTGGCCATATTTCCTTCGCAGCTAACTGAGCCACCTATTTCTTTGAGAGGTCTTGCAAGTCGAGCCATGCATTGGTCTCGCAATGGCCAAGCTCCCCCATCTTAGCGAGCTCCCGACCTGCGAACCCACTATTCAAAGTTTACACATAGCTCGATCCCGAGCCCCATTCACACCTTCATGTCAATGACCCCTGTGTGGGTCAATTTTATGTCTAATCACATTGAGTTTCATTCTACATGTTTGAGCTCATTTGAACTATGTGCCATCTAGCCATGCTTACGTGATCAAATCACATTTTAGAGCTCCATGAAAAGCTTCCATCACTCTACCTCCTTCATTGTCGACGATGAATGTTCTGTCATTGTTGCATCGAGTATTCCAAGCTATTGAGAATTTTTCCATCCATACATCGAGCCTCCTACTCTTTTGCCACACTTTTTATTCACGATTCCACCATTAGCTCCTCTGAAAGTAGTTTTATGTCGATTTGGTTTCCCACGACTCCCTCCATCCCCTCGAACAATGTTCCAGCTCCACGCACTTGCTAGATGCTTCAACATTCGACTTGGTTTCTAGGTGACATGTTTCTTTGGCTGGATTTCTCTATTGGATCACCATCTTGTGATTCCCAGTTGGCCATGCTCACCTACATTTTCCACGTTGAAGGATAGAACGCAAAATCTCAACATCATTTGGTCATGTGCTATTTTGGTCGGATGGGCCCTGATTTTCAATTTTCCACTAGTGTAAAGTATCACCATTTTTCCATGCATGACATGGCTTTACACCATGAAATTCCATAAGGGGAAATATGAGTCTTCGAGGCCACTTTTCCCATGCATCGTCTTGATGATTAAATATTGAATTTATGTAATCTCCCTTAGGTCGTCGCACCATGAGTGAGCTACATTTACTTCTACCAACATTCAATCCAAGCCCCAAATCAAGCCATTCTAGAGCTACTTTGATGTATAAGTGAACATAGCTCTACCTACAACCACCCTCTCCTTGGATTTCCTTCGTCATTTGTTTCAACACAAGACATGGATCAATGTCATTTCAACATTGAACTCACATCCTTGATCCTCGCGAATCATCCCAACTTTTGGGCCGATATCATGTTCATCTCTACGTTCGGCTTCAAATCATTGATGCCGAGATAACTCATTTCCTCTTGTTGAGTTGGCGCTTGGCCATGATCTACTCATTTTCCTGCGAGCGACTCATTGTAAAACCATTCTATCTCTACACGAGTTCATCACTTGATCTCGTCTTTGAATTTTCTGTTGTGGCGAGCTTGGATCCCTTAGGTGACAAGCTCAACTCTATTATCTCACTCCCATGAACTACCTAGGTCACACCTAAGTCGACTCGACCAAGTTGAGTTCACGGGACTCTCGAACTCCTTCATGAGCTCTTTCTTAACTCGGTGATAGAGCCTTTCCGACCGAGCTCAAATGCTTTTATACAACCCGGCTCGACGAGCCATTTATCTACCCTAGCTTTTATCCGAGATATTTTTCTTTCCCACTTAGCATGAATCGATCATATTTATTTAGTCATTGAGTGATTCGAGGCCCTAACTCGGCCAAGGCGAGTTGATATCTTTGAGCCTTCTCCAAACTCTGCGAGCTTCCCAGTAGCTCAGTGTAGTAAAGTCTCTCCAATATCGACTCAATACTCCAAACGTTTCCTTTGGTCTCCCTTCAAAACTATCTCCCCTATGACATATGACTCTAAATGAATTGATTCACCAAGCCATGAATGAGCTCGGTCAACTCTACTTGATATCCCTCAAACTCAACTTGCACGGGCTAGAACCTAGCTTGTTTCCCTTTGAACTAATATTGGCTCACCGAGAAACTCATTGAGTTGCTCGGAGAGCCCTCTTTACTTAATGACATCTAGACCTCGAACTATATATATATATATATATATATAAATATATGTATTGTTTTAATAAAAATTTGATTCTCTTGGCTTCTTCTTGGAACTAGAGAGTCATGGAAACATAGTAAAAAACCTCTTGTATTTGATTGATCGATTTTGATCACTTTTGCACACATTGACTGAAAGTGGGGTCCCATGACTAATTTAGTCGCCCTAAGAAAAATTTGAGTCCTATGAATCTTTAAAAGGAAGAGTAATATCGGAAACCCTAAAACCTTGAATCACCTTTAGTACTTCTCAAACGCAAAATCTACTCGAAATGATCACAAAGGATATCTTGATCTTAGGGTCCAAAAATCCCTCATTATCTAATTTTTCCAAGTGTACAAAATTGGATAACATTTTTGGCGACCTCTCGGGATGATTTCTGCTAAGAATAATTCTAGTATCCTTAAGTCATCCACTTTGGGCATGGAGTCAATATTAAAATCATGAAAAAATCAGATCATCGTAATACATCCTAAAGTATCCTTGGTATTATTAATCTTGAACTCTACGGTAACACTAGGTAGGAAAAGTATTAAAGATGATAAATGTTTGACAGCTACATAGCAATGTGGAATTTGAATGAAGCTTTTGAGGGGTTGGGAAATCTTGAAAACTCTTTTTGAAAATTTGAACCTTCTTTCTCCCAAAAAAATCCAATGAAGATACAATATGGAAGCCAACACAAAACACAACAACAAGGAAAGCAAAAGAAATAGTAACACACAACAATGTGAAAAAGCACTTGGCAGAAATCATATAACTTAGCTATACAAGGGGCATAATGATCTCAAAAACAAGTTTTGAGATGTATACCATTCACATGAATGGACAATTATTCTCATTGAGCCTGGATACACGAAATGAATTCACCTCCTTGCAACTTGTGATAATGTATGGACTACTCTGAGAAAGCATCAAACATGGCATGCTTGTTTGGTTTGGACCTATCTTCATCCCATTTGAGAACTAAATCTCCTTCTTGAAAATTCCCATCGGACGCCTTCTCGTCAAAATATTTCTTAACCGAGCTTGATGTTGCTCCAAAGTATTTATAGCCTTATTATGTAATTCTTCTAACTCCATGAGCTCAAGTAAACCTGATTTTCATAAGGTCACTCTCCATAACCTCAAGCGATGATGAGATAACTCCAAATAAGATAACTCACGGGTGAGTGAGTGAAAGTTTTGCTTCTCTTCCATATTCAAGCATGAAAGGAGAATTTTCGATGGCCCTTTTAGATGTGATATAATGTGCCCATAAAGCATTCTTAAGCTATGTGTGCAAAGTCCTCTTGTTGGTTTCCATGGCGCGTTTGATAATCCTTGTGAGGTTTTTGTTGCTAGACTCAGCCAATCCATTTCCTTGCGGATAGTAATTGGATGAATTTTCGAGATAAAATCCATTCTTAACAACCCATTCACTCAAATTCAGACCAAGAAAATCCACTTCATTGTCTAAAATTATTGTAAATGGACCACCAAACCTTATCATTGTAAGAAATCAAGAACTACCTTCTCATTGCTCTCCTTCAATGCTACCACCTCTTCCCATTGACTAAAATAGGCCATTGCAGCAAGGACCCATTTATGTCCATCACTTTGGATGGATGATTAATCATTTTGATGAAATCCCACCCCCATTGAACAAAATTTTGATCCACTTGAATAGTAAGCGGTGGAAGAGCTGCCAAATTATGCTTTTCGGTGAAAAAGGCACATTCCTTGCACTTCTTTACCTAGAGATGGGAATCTTTAAACAAACTCGACCAATAATAATTGGCCCACATAATCTTGGTAGAAGTTGTTCATGCGAGAATAATTTCCTCCAGATAAGCCATTATGAAACTCTTCTAATATCTTACTTGTTCCGGTCCCACACACCGAAGGAGAACACCATTCAAATCCCTTTGAAAAAGAACATCCTCTACTAGAACATAAGGAATAGACTGAAGGTGAAAGGTCCATCTTTGAGTTTTATCCATGTCAATAGGATATGCTCCTGAGAAAAGGAAACTCTTCATTTTGGATAACTAGTCAACTTGATCATCACCTTCATCAGTGTTTAGGAGTGTCACTTCTTTACCACCTTTTGATTCTTGGTATGCAACAAGTTATTGACACAAACCTTTACCTATGACAAGTTTGGTAACTTTGATATGTACATCATACTCCATCACCTTCGTGATCCATCCAACATGCTTTTCATTCATCTCTTTGTTCAGAAAAAGTCCTTGACACCTGGATGAGACACCATTAGATGAATTTTGTTGTTGGACAACATGTGCTTGAATTTCTTCAAAGATCGAATAATTGCAAATACTTGTTTTTCAATGAATAAATATTTGAGCTCATAGTATTTGAGGGATTGACTGAAGAAAGCAATTGGTTGCTCCATCATATCGTCATTTTTTGGGTGAGGATCCCTGAAATGTTCTCTTGACCTATAAAAGCATAATGAATAAAATATATATCAAACCTGGGGTTCACCAATGTGGGAGTTTGAGAAAAGGCTGTTTTGATGGCTTCGAAGCTCTCCCTTCCTTCCTTCGTCCATGAGAATGGCATATTCTTCTTCAACTTGGCTATTAATGGCTTAGCCAATGCTGCAAATTGAAGGATGAATTTCTGCACAAAGTTTATGGTTCCCAGAAAACTCTGGAGACCCTTCTTATGACTTGGGAGAGATAAGGAAATAATCGAACGTATCTTGATTGGATCAATAGAAAGTCCTTTCGCTGAAACAACATGCCCCAAAAAATTTCCTTCGTTTACCATAAAAATACATTTCTTGGGGTTAAGTGAGACCCCAAATCATCTAAATATTCGAAAACCTTCCTTAGTTGCGTGATATGGTCTTACGCATGCTTAGAGTATACGAGTTATATCGTCAAGGTACACCAGGATGATGTCATTGATTAGTCCCTTAAATGCCATTTCTATGGCTCTTTGGAACATAGCCCCGACATTGGACAATCCGAATGGCATTTTTTTGTAAGCATGCATGCCCCACTTAGTAGTGAAAGCCATTTTGAATTGATCGAATTCTTGGACAAGAATTTGATTATAACTCGAATATCCATCAAGAAAAGAAAATATTTGAGCTCCTGCCATCGTTTGAAGGATTTTCTCCATTGATGGAAGAGGATAATGATCTTTCAATGAGGCACAATTCAAATCCCTGAAGTCCACGCATAGCCGAATTTCTCCATTCTTCTTCCTTACAGGGACCAGATTGGCTACCCAAGAGGAATGCTTGATAGGAAAAATTATACAGGCTTCGATGAGTTTGGTTAGCTCCTTTCTCATTAGTGGCTCAATTTTGGGGTTAATTGGCCTCTGTTTCTGGTGAGATGGCTTGGCATTAGGGCCTAGTTTGATGGTATGTTGTGCTATACCTAGATCAAAACCACACAAATATTTATAAATCCATGCAAAAATCATTATATTCTTGAAAAAGTTTGACAAAAGCCTTTTTCTCTTATGGGGTACATACTTTACCGATCTTCAAAAAAATTTCATTTGTAACCTCGACTTCCTCAAAATCTTCTTATTTGACCACCATGTTAGAGCTTTGTCTTTTGGCTTGATCATCTAAATTGAAGATGGATTCTAGAGTAACTAAGCCTTTTGGTAGCTTGTTGCTTTTCAATTGTATGATTTGATCACCATACGATTCTTGTAGCTTATCTTGATTTTTGCAGCAAACTCCTCCTCTTCTTATAGGAAAAGGACAATTTGTTTGTCACTATCGAACACTTTCCATCTAATCACATTATTAGGAATTGTAGGATGAAAAACCATTTTGACATATTTTTGTCTTTCTTTTGTGATATCAACAGGTATGTCGTATTGCGATCCGACTGTAAAGCCTATCAACACCTTGATTCTAATTTATAGGAATAACATGAATCTCGAAAGCTTCAAAATATTCAATTAGATCCCAAATATGGTTCTTGTATGATCTTAAAAGATCATTTTTCGATGCACTACGTGCCGTGACTTGATGAACAATGAACTCACTATCTCCAAAAACAATCAGGGATTTGATTCCCTTCTTTTGAGCTAGCTGAATTCCTTTCACAAGGACCTCATATTCAACGAAATTGTTAGTGCAATTGAATTACAATCGAAAGATGAGAAGTAATTATCTCCTTCTGGAGAAATTAGCATGACACCAGCACTAGATCCATTCTTACTCCTCGAGCCATCGAAGAACAATTGCCATAGTCCTTCATAATTGCTTTTGTTTTGACAAGTTGTGGTATGATCGTACCTTCTTCATGAATGCACTATGTACCCAATCCTGTCTATTCTAGAAACAACAAACCAAATTCTTCTTCTACTAAGGCCTTAACATAGGTATTATACTGATGATCGAAACTTACCTCATCCAACACAAGTATTAGGGACTTCTTCCACAAGAGTGGTTAGTTCACGATCAACATCTTCTTCTCTGGATCATGGATGGTATAATTCCCATTTATAGGACTAGAAATATAGGGCTCTATATGATAATGACAAATTGGTTCTACCCTTTGGTCACTTTAGTTATGTATTGAGTCCTAAGGATCATATGCCAATCGGTTGAGATGTAACTACCTATCTTGGCAGTGAAATATCATAATAGGAAAATGGTGAAGAGAGGAGGAAGGTCAATGACCGATATGTCTTATGTGAACAAAAAGCTGGGACATGCATGTGTTATCAGCCAATTTTGACTGCGTTAAAATTGTTTAAATTTTTGTGAATTACTAGGTTTCATGAAGATTCGTCTTCGTCACATGTTCTTATTTTCTTCCCGGTTATGTCGAGCTTCGTTTCACTCAAATCGGAATAAAATCCCTCTTGCTATGAATTTAAACGTAAAAATTATTATTTAATTAATATTAATTAAAAATCGTTCTTCAATTAATTAAATTGATTTTATTAATTGATGGAGATTTTTGATTAAATATTATTATAATAATAATTAAAACTTTATCGGCAAAGTTTGTTTAAATTTCCCAAAATGATCATTCGGCTTCCCGCACCCGTTTTCCCACTTTCTTGTCAGAACCGCCCGGTTCCTCCACTGGTGGAAAGTAAGCCGCTATTTGCCAATTTAATAAATTGGCAAATGGGCAAGGATTTTCCCAAATCCCCTCATGGGAAAATTTGATGGGAATTGCCAAATTCTTATGACATTCCCGTTGGCAAAATTCATCCAATCTTCCCCTTTTCCCTTGGCCATTAATGCCACTTCCCATGATTCAAGGAGTTTGTTTTTCTGTTAAAGGGAAGAAGGAATTGGTCACTAACAATTCTCCTATTCTTTCTCCTTCTCCCGTGAGAATTAAAGAAACAATTTGTTATACTCATTTCATTCATGCATTTGAATAAAGAAGGGAGAAACATCATCCATCATTTTAGGGAAGAACTGAAGTTTATTCTTTCTGTTTACACTCGTACATTGGAGAAAGAAAGCCAAACAAACTGGAGTCTATTCAATAGTTTTCACGCAGCATACAAGGAAGGTGAATATTAATGCAAAAGAAATTGTAGTTTCCACGCAGCAGCAGGAGGGAGAAATGGAGGTTCACGTGGCAGAAGGAGCATTCAACAGTTTCAACGCAGCCTGCAGACCTTCACGCCTTCACTAGTTCCATGCCTTTTTCCTTAAGGCCACGTAGGGGAAGAACAGTCATACCAGGTCCGAGCCTGAAGCAGAGACAAACAGCCCAACTCCATCAAATGCCTCTCACTGGAGAAGAAGACAAGGAAAGAGAAATCCACACGCCAAAGGAGGAATATCCATCATCTGTCTAGGCAGTCTGAAGGAGAAGAACACCAGAAGCTTTCCATGCATGCAAAGGATGAGAATGCAGAAAGCAATTTTAAATCCCAGGCCAGAGCACTTTCCAAATGATGAGGAGTAGCCTCCAGCAATGCCTGAATGTTTCACACCAAATTTTATTGACCATCTTCATAGGAGTTTCAATGGTCCACAACTAGCTGCAATTCAGTGGGCTGCTATGCATATAGCAGCGGTTAAAATCGAGTTGGGTCTGCTAGACGGCAAGAACCCTGGCCCTTCACTTTGGTGCAAGGTCCACCAGGGACAGGAAAGACACACACAGTCTGGGGAATGTTGAATGTTATTCATCTTGTTCAATATCAGCACTATTATGGTGCACTGCTTAAGAAACTTGCTCCTGAAAGCTACAGGCAATCTTAAAGAAAAACCAAAGTCCGGCACACCATAATGACGAGTTTTAGGACAGAGCTCTATGGGAATACCTTACACAACCTCTTCCAGAATCAGTATGGGGAGCTCGCACACAGGCTTGTACACCATCTATTTGTCTTGTGCATGCAAACAATAATGAGCGATCACTATGGGGAACTTGCATGCAGCTAGCCCTGTGCACTATGCATTTGGATTGCACTCACCAACGATAATGAGTTGTCACCTTGCACGTCTTCTCCAGTCCACCTTCTATCCAATTGAATCAAATAGCAACCGGAAGAATTTCAATCAGACAGTAATGCGCCCATGAGTGATTACTTGTAAACCAGTTTCCTCATCCAATTGAGACCTGGCAAAAGAAATCTTTATTGGAAAACACATCTTTATTCCTCCCTGGTGGTTGCTATAAATAGAGGGATTGAATATTTTAAGAGGTAACTACGAATAGCCAAAAGGAGGTGGAGCCTAAGTATGATCGTGGTCCATTGGCATCAGGATCAATCGATGATGTTCTTCAGAGTATGGATCGCACACTGTTCCGTATGCTTCCTAAACTTTTCCCTAAACCACGAATGCTTGTTTGCGCTCCATCAAATGCATTCTGCAGATGAATTGCTATATGCGTGTTCGGATCGTGGATTCATTGATGGTGAAATGATGGTCTGTCATCACCTTGATGTTGCGAGGGTGGGTGTGGATTCTCAAAATCATCATGCACAGTGCAAGATCGGTGAAGTGTAGAACTGAAGTTCTCTAGGAAAGTGCCGTGAGAAAGTAATTGGCTATATGCAGCAGCTATGGGGTAGAGAAGTAAACTTATCTCAAAAATCAGTGGCCTCCAGAGAGAGCTAAGTGCGACAGCTGCCGTAGGGCAATCCCAAGGAACCGTTGGTGTTGATCTTGATGTTCTGGTTACACGCGACCACAGTCGTGATCAGTTGTTGCAAAATCTTGCAGTTGTAGTAGAAGAACGAGATAAAGTTCTAGTTGAGTTGTCTCACCTTTTCATTTTGGAAATTTGCTTCCATGGAAGAAGCTGGATCAAATCTTGAGGCAAGTTTTGCAAATGAGGCTGAGACTGTGTTCACTACTGTTTCTAGTAGTGGCCGGAAGTTATTCCAGCACCTAGCCCATGGGTTTGATATGGTGGTTATAGATGAAGCTACAAGCTAGTGAAGTAGGCGTGTTACCTCCACTTTCATTGGGTTTTGCAAGGCGTGTTCTTGTCGGGGATCCACAAGCCAACTACCTGCAATAGTAATTAGCCGGGCAGCAGGCATGTTGCAGTATAGTAGAAGCCTTTTTGAGCGCTTCCAACAAGCAGGTCGTCCAACTATGTTGTTATCTGCTCAGAATCGAATGCATCCTCAAATTCAGGATTTTCCTTCAAGATATTTTTATCAAAATGAATTAAGTGACAGTGAGAGTGTTACCAGGAGACCTGATGAAGTTTATTACAAAGATTCTCTATTGAGACCTTACTTGTTTTACGATGTAACTCATGGAAGGGAATCTCATAGAGGTGGATCTATTTCATATCAGAATATTCATGAAGCACAATTTGCTTTGCAATTATATGAGCATCTTCAACGGGTCATAATCATGGCAGCATTAGGTCTTTATCGGTAATGGCATTTTCTCATCGTTTGGAAGGTACAATTGTGCTTATTATGGCAAAGCCAAAACATTCTTACTACAAGTGTTATATAATAAGGAAGAACCGTGAGCATTGTGGTAAAACCATTCTTTTCAAAAATGTTGGGTTAAGCTCGGTATTCAAGTGAGTTGAGCCAGAGAAGAACTCAGGGAGTTCGGTTCTGGAAGAAGGTAAGACGACACGAAGGGCATGGATCGCCATGGGAGTCCGAATTCAAGTTGAAAATGCATGAGCTCACAATCAAGCTAGGAGCGATACGATTGAGGGCTCATTTGTGAGTTGAGTCGTCTAAACACCTAAGTGAAGAAGGAGCACATCTCGAGAATTTCTCATTCCAGTCATCATTCATCTTTGCATGATTGCCCTAATTCTTCAGGCCTAATCAACAACACGAAACTATTATTCAAAGCATTGGTTCATGCGTAAGCACCTGTAATCTATATCACACAATTTCTAGAGGTGGAACTCGTTGATGAAGTACCTCAAAATATACTAGCCCAACTTGTGGAAGTAATCACAACTTCTCAACCAAAAGTTGATGATCCGGTTCTTTCCCCGCCTAAATTTGAAGAATCACCACAAATGGAGAAAATGGCGACAACATCTTTCTCACAACAAGAAGATCCAATTTCAGCAACACCCGGAAGTGATCCCCTTCAGCGTGATGAAGATCAATTCCCAACGAACACGAGAACCATGTACAATGAGGTACTTGGAGAGGTTCCCACCTGGCTACATGATATCCTGATGAATTGAAAGAGGGTCATCAAGCCAATAGTGATAAACTTGGAAGCGATTGCGTAAATGTTAGAATCCATCACTCCAAAAAAGACCAAATACTACGCTAAGGTGTGTGTCAACAAATTCATAAATCACTTCGATGATTCTTCAACACCACTCGTTCACAATGGGGCAAAGGAGATGGATTTCCAAGACTCTGAAGTCTCACAAATTCTTCTCGAGAGATCAACACTTTGGGATGGTAACAAAGACAAAGGACATAACTCCAGGCAGTGAATTGCAATTTTGGCTCTTGGAGATCTTCTCAATGGCGAAAGACCAGAAGTTGGATTCTGATAAACCAAGGTGGCGTAACGACTACGGTCTCATGACAAATGAATAATTCACCATGGAAAGGTACTCGGAGCATGTGGAGAATTGTGAATGTGAATACGAATGAAGACAAATTTTCTCACACCAGGATATTGCTCAGATAGAGGGGTGGATGAATTGCTCAAGTTTCAAGCTCAAGCACTCTTGTCATTTGGTGGATTGCAGAGCACAGTCAATGAGTTCATTCCCGTACGATCGGGATAGGCGGACTCTTGGCCCAATGGATAAGGCACTGATCCTAGGTGTCTTGATCTGGGTGGCACATTGCTGACTAGGATGTCTACGTGTGCATACAAGTCATTTAAGTGGGGTCCACATGTACCCATTTCTTTTATTTATGTATTTTTCCTTAAATGACCCTTTAACTTAAGTGGTTTCTATTTTTAGTCACTTTTTAAAAGTTGGTTGAAAAATTCAAAGTCACTTAAGTGCCCTATTTAATGTGCATTTAAAACCCTAACTACTTTGTAACCAACTTTTGGGTTATAAAAGGAAGTGAGGGGCTCATTTGTAAAGGGTGACTTTGAGAGAGGAGAAGAGAATACTTTTGTGCAAGCTTTGTTTCAAGAAGAAACTTTGTGTTCTTTTGTGAAAAACATTTTGGAGTTAATGGAATAAGAACTTTGTGTCTCATTCATTGTCTCTGGTAACATTTGGTGTTCTTATGTTCATTAGATGTTAGGTGTTTAGATCTTGCATGCAAATATTATCTTTGATCTTATTGTCAACATTAGTAATCAGTTGTTCTAGTTCACAGTGATCAAGCTCTGATTGTCTACTTGCTCATATGTGTTCCCTTTTACATGTTCTTGTTTAACTAACTCAAACTCCATTTTATTTGTGTTGGTTATTCAGCTTTCCTCTTCATGCAATATTAGGCTCTGTTTTTACCTAACTCTTGCATGTTCTTTCAGTTCATTCCATTCCACTCCTTTCCTTCTTTCTATTCCATTTCCTTCATTCACTTTTCTTCCATTGATGTTCCAAAACACCCCCCACATACAATTTTGAATGTACAGATGTAAATACAGTTTTGGTTTTCAATAAAGGCAGCCTCACCTTCATTGAGGAGGGACTTCGTTCCCACACTGTTGCATGTCATTTGCATGCATGCAAATCCATATGCTAACAATTTTTGGCGACTCCACTGGGATTTGAAATCGTTAACCAGTGCTTGGTTAAATCTTTATGACTATCCCCTCTGCACAAGCTCCAGTTCTTCAACCGAATCTTGTGCCCGACGAATATTTCCAAGGAGACATTGCTGCCAACCTTCGAATAGTAGCTTGGGAAAACCGTGAAAGCTTGCAACAATTTGTGGCTGTTGATAGAGCCATTGACAGAGAAATCTACATCAAAGACCTTAGAAGAAGAGCACCCGCACTTGTGGCCAGAAGACCTCTTGGGCACGTGTTGATAGTTGTTCACCGACGCGGTCCTCTTCCACCAGGTAATAAGTTGTATGACTATTACAGGTAACCCACCTATCTTGCAACCAAATCTTGTTTTTGTAGATACTCAAGAAGACATATCATCAGATTTGAGGCAAGCTATTTGGGAAAAGTGCACAAGTAACCATCATTTTCATCTCATGCTGCATCAGTACTAAATAATGAAGAAGAGAAAGCCGCGAGAGTTGTTAGAGTTATTCAGGCGCAAATAGCTCAAGAAAGAGAGCAAAGAGAAAAGGCTAGAGCTGGTCGGAACACGCCAGTGATCTCTTCACCATAAATATTCCAAACTGGAAGGAAAGAGGTTTACGCGAGGAGAAAAAGCTAAAGGTCGATCTGACCCCACTTTTGACTTTCAAGGAAAATTTGGTTTCAAGTTATCTCCTCCCAAGAAGAACACACCTCGTAGATCTGCAAGCCTTGCATCAAGTCCTGAAAGAGCAAGCAAGGAAGGAATCACTACCAGTCAAGCACTTGTCCTTGCTCACATTGTTTTACCTTCGCATACCACCTTTTCTCCAATGGCAGCCAATGTACCATGGGGAAATGCCATAGGCCCATTGGCCTTACCTGCTCGACATGAACTCCCACGAGGATCAAGAAAGATTCTTCCCAAGTTCGACGGAGATGGGAAGACATCACCAGATGATCATATCTCTACCTTCTTCGCTGCATGTGTTGTTTTGTCGGTAGAATATGAAGATGTTGCTATTCGTCTCTTCATCGAGACATTGCATGATATTGCTGCAGATTGGTTTCATCATCTGCCCAATGGATGCATTACAAGTTGGGATGATATGAAAACTAAGTTTGAAAATCGATTCAAAACGGCGGAAGATGAACATGCTCTTCTTGCCCAACTATCTCAGGCAAAGAAAGAGCCTACAGAACCCATGAGGAATTTCGTGGCCAAATTCAACAAGATGGTAAATAAAGTTCCCACCGGGATTCGTCCCAACCTTGATGGACAAAAATGTTTCTTTATTAATGCACAACAACCAGAAGTGTGCTATCAGCTAAGAAGGGCCAGGGTGGCTACTTTGGAACTTTCTCAATCTTTGGCCATAGAAATCGAAGATGACTTAATCATGGTAGGAAAATTCAAGAAAAATTCCCTCAAAGGAAAGAGTCAAGAAACTCCCAACGTTTCAGAAACTATACTCACTAAGTTGGCTAATGATGTGCTAGCTTTGAAGAAGCAAGTTTCTCAAAGTAGTAAACCTGCTCCTTACAAAGACATCCCATGAAAAGGATATGTTCCCAACAAAGCTAGGATTGCAGGTGCTCCAACGAGGCTTGCTATTGAAGCAGCTCCCGTAACTAATTCCAAATGTGATGTCATTGAAGAAAGTGATGATGAGATTGAGGTCGTCGAGGTTGATGAGGAAGAGCCTGATTTTGAGACATATGAACCTGCAGTTGAAGATCCTGAGGAAGAAAGTAATAATCATTTCTTTGAGTACCGTTCGATGAAGAAGACGAATATGAAGAAATTATAGAAGATATGAATAGTCAATCCTTCGCCGTTTTCACACGCTCTCAGAAAAAGGACCAAGATACCACTAAGGTGGGAGATAAAGAGGTTTCCAAGGAAACTCTCAAAGAATCCAAGATAAAGGAGGCTCCTAAAGAGTCCAGAGATACTGAGGTTTCAAAGGTCAAGACTATCTTAAAGAAAGGAGAGCCCTTGTTAGATCAATCAGTTAGTAAACCAACTATGAAGAAAACTTCTTCTTCCACATCCATATCAACCAAGCCCGAGACCAAGGTCAAAATTGTGCCCAAGACTCCCTTGCATGAGCTCACCTTGCATTGGCCTTAACCTACTCGGTCAAGCTCTTTGTGCTCCACAAACTGTTGAGTTCGTGAGCTCACCTCCAATGCCTTGACTCATGAACATTGCTCGATGTAACTCGACCCACTTGGCTCGGTTCCACTTCAAGCTCATCGATTGATCATTTCTGGCTCAAACTTAATGTTCATGTGGCTCAACTGAGTTGAATTACATGAGCTCGAGTTCATATGAATCTCTTCATGCGAGTTTTCACCAACTCAAACCACACAATGCGTATGAATTTTCCAAGCTCCACTACGTGCATGGTTCAACTCAGTGAGTTGAGCTCGTATACGTTCCGTCCACATAAGGCCTCTTCCTTTGGCTCAATTCTACGAGATCTACTTGCAAGCTCACCGAAATCTTCACTAGTTTCATGCATACATTCACAAAGTAGCTCGGTGACAGTCTATTGCCGAGCCCATCGTGCATTGTTTGAAATCACTTGGTCTTAATTTGGCCCTCAAACCCTCATTGATCCAACTCACCAATCGGATTTATGGAAATCACTTTCTTGTCGACTCGCTCGAATTCACCACTTCGTCACTTGGCTTGTCCTTGGCCATATTTACTTCACCACCATCCGAGCCACCTATTTATTTGATATATCCTCCAAGTCAAGCCATGCATTGGTCTCATGCAATGGCTGAGTTCCCCTATCTTCGCGAGCTCTCGACACTGTGAACTTGCTATTCGAAGTCTACACATAGCTCGATCTGAGCCCCATTCACACCTTCACATCAATGACCCCCCTATGAGTTGATTTTTTGTCTAATCACTTTGAGTTTCATTCTACATGTTCAATATTTTTTGAACTATGTGCCATCTAGTAATGCTTGCATGATCAACTCACATTTTAGAGCTCAATGATGAGCTTCCACCGCTCCACCTCCTTCATTTTCGACGGTGAATTCTCTATCATCGTTGCATCGAGTATTCTAAACTATTGAGCCTTTTTCCATGTATCGGGCCTCCTAATATTTTGCCACACTTTGTATTCATGAGCCCGACATTAGGTCCTCTCGAAAGTGGTTTTACGTCATGTTGGTTTCCCCATGACTCGCTCCATCCCTTCGAACAACATTCCAACTCCACGTACTAGTGGACGATTCGGCATCCGACTCGATTTATTGATGACACATTTCTTTGGCGGGCTTTATCCCTTGGCTTGCCATCTCGGGATTCCCACTTGGCCATGCTCTCTAAAATTTTCCACGTTGAAGGCTAGAATGTGGAATCTCAACATCATTTGGTCATGTGCTATTTTGGCTGGATGGCCGCTTATTTTCGATTCTCCACTAGCATAAAGGATCACCATTTTTCCATGCACAACATGGATTTTACACCATGAAAGTCCGTAAGGGGAAATCCGGGTCTCCGAGGCCACTTTTCCCATGCATCGTCTTGATGAGTCGATCTTGAATTTCTGCAATATCCCTTAGCTTCAAAGCGTGCCATGACCGAGCTACATTTACTTCTGCTAACATTCGATCCGAGCCCCAAATCAAGCCATTCTAGAGTTCACCTGATGCATCAATGCACACAACTCTACCTACAACCACCCTCTCCTTGGCTTGCAATTGTCATTTTTTTCAACATGCGACTTAGATCAATGTCATTTCAACATCAAACTCACATCCTTTAGTCCTCACGAATTTTCCCAAATTTTGTGCCGATAACACTTTCATCTCTATTTTCGTCTTCAAATCGTTGATGCCAAGCTAACTCATTTCCTCTCACCAAGTTGGCGCTTGGACCTGATCTACTCATTTCACTATGAGTGACTCATTGTAAAACTATTATATCTCTACGCGAGTTCATCACTTGATCTCCTCTTTGAATTTTCTATTGTGGCGAGCTAAGATCCCTTAGCTGATAAGCTCGACTCTGTTATCTCACTCCCACAAACTACCCAAGTCACACCTAATTTTGACTCAAACAAGCCGAGTTCACAGGACTCCCAAACTCCTTCATCGAGTTCCTTCTCAACTAGGTGACACAACCTTTCCGACTGAGCTCAAATGCTTCCATGCAACCCGACTTGACGAGCCATTTATCTACCCTAGCTTATGACTGAGCTCTTTCACTCTCCCACTTAGCACAACTTGATCATATATATTTAGTCACCGAGTGATTTGTCCCTATCTCGATCAACCGAGTTGATATCCTGAGCCTTCTTCGAACTCTATGAGCTTCCCCATAGCTCGGTGCCGAGTTGATATAATGTGCATAACAACATAAAACAAAAAAAATGAATGCAAAAAAAACAACACACAACAATATTCAATAAGTACTTGGAGGAAAACATCTAACTAAGGTGTAAAAGGGGTGGAATGATCTCAAAAACAAGTTTTGAGATGTATCCCATTCTCATGAATGGTTATTTCTTCTCCATTGAGCATTGATAGATGAAATGAATTCACCGCCTTGTAATTTATGATAATGTACTGACTGCTCCAAAGAATGTAAAATTTGGCATGCTTTCTTGGTTTGGATCTATCTTCATCCCATTTGAGAACTAAATCTCCTTCTTAAAAATTCCTGTCAGACGCCTTCTTGTCAAAAGATTTCTTAACCTGAGCTTGATGTTGCTCCAAAGTATTCATAGCCTTATTCCATACTTATTCTAACTCCATGAGCTCAACAAACATGAATGTCTTAGGTCACTTTCCATAAACTCAAGTTGATGAGCTAAGCGCAAAGAGAAGGTAACTCTAAGGAGAGCGGAAGTTTTTCTTCTCTTCCATATACAAGCAATAAAGGAGAATTTCTGATGGCCCTTTAGGTGTGATTTGATATTTCCATAAAGTAGTCTTAAGTTGTGTGTGCCAAGTCCTCCTATTGGTTTCTATAGTGCGTTTGATAATCCTTGTGAGGTTTTTGTTGCTAGACTCAACCAATCAATTTCCTTGCAGATAGTAATTGGATGATGTTTTGAGATAAAATCCATTCTTAGCATCCCATTCAATCAACTTCAGACCAAGAAAAACCATTGCATTGTTTGAAATTACTGTAAATGTAACATCAAACTTTTTCATTATAACTTCTAAGAAATCAAAAACTACCTTCTCATTTCTCTCCTTCAATGTTACCGCCTCTCCATCGAGTAAAATAGTCCGTTGCAGTAAGGACCCATTTATGTCTGTCACTAGATGGAGGATTAATCATTCCAATGAAATCCAACCTTCATTGAACAAAAGGTTGATCCAATTGAATTAGATGTATTGGAAGAGCTATCAACTTCTACTTTCGGTGAAAAAGGCACATTCCTTGCATTTCTTTACCCAGAGATGGGCATATTTGAACAAAATCGCCAATAATAACCGGCTTGCATAATCTTGGTAGCAATTGTTCATGCGAGAATAATGTCCTCCAAATAGGCTATTATGAAACTCTTCTAATATCTAACTTACATGTTCCAGTCCTAGGCACCAAAGGAGAACACCATTCAAATACCTTCGAAAAAGAACATCCTCTATTAGAACATAAGGAATAGACTGAAGGTGAAAGGTCCATCTTTGATTTTTCTCCATTTCAACAGGATAGGCTCCTGAGAAAAGGAAACTCTTCATTTTGGATAACTTGTCAACCTGATCATCACCTTCATCGATGTTTAGGAGTGTCATGTCCTCATCACCTTTTGATTCCATGTCTGCAACAAGTTGTTGACATAAACCTTTACCTATGAAAATTTTGGTAACTTTGATATGTACGTCATAATCCATCACCTTCATGATCCATCTAGCATACTTTTCGTTCATCTCTTTATTCAACAAAAATTCCTTGACACTGGATGAGACACCATCAGATGAATTTTGTTGTTAGACAACATGTGTTTGAATTTCTTCAAAGCTCAAATAGCTGCAAAGACATTTTTTCAATGAATGAATATTTGAGCTCCTAGTCTTTGAGGGATTGATCAAGAAAGCAATTGGTTGCTCCATTAGATAGTCATTTTTTGGGTGAGGATCCCTGAAATTCTATATTGACTCAGTAAAACCATAAAGAATAAAATATTTATCAAACTCCGGGTTCACCAAAGTGTGGGAGCTTGAGAAATGGTCATTTTGATGTCTTCAAAGCTCTCGTTTCCTTCCTTTTTCCATGATAATGGCATATTATTCTTCAGCATGGCTGTCAGTAGCTTAGCCAATGCTATGAGTTGAGGGATGGATTTCCACACGAAGTTTATGGTTCCCAGAAAACTTTGGAGACCCTTCTTGTGACTTGGGAGAGATAAGGACATGATTGAACAGATCCTAGCTGGATCAATAGATAGTCCTTCCATTGAAAAAACATGGCCCAACCAATTTTTTCTTCGTGCATCGCAAAAATACATTTCTTGGGGTTAAGTGAGACCCCAAATTCTCTACATATTCGGAAAACCTTCCTTAGTTGCGTGATGTGATCTTATGCATGCTTAGAGTATACCGTTATATCATCAAGGTACACTAGGATGATGTTGTTGATTAGTCCCTTAAATTCCATGTCCATGGCTCTTTGGAAAGTAGCCTTGGCATTGGACAATCTAAATAGCATTTTGTTGTAAGCATACATGCCCCACTTGGTAGTGAAAGCCGTTTTGAATTGATTAACCTCTTGGACATGAATTTGATTGTAACCCAAATATCCATCGAGAAAAGAAAATATTTGAGCTCCAATTCACCATTTGAAGGATTTAATCCATTGATGGAATAGGATAATGATCTTTCAACAAGACCCGGTTCAAATCCCTGAAGTCCACATATAGCCAAATTTCTCTGTTCTTATTCGTTATAGTGAACAGATTGGCTACCCAAGAGGAATGCTTGACAGGAAAAATTATATAGGCCTCGATGAGTTTGGTTAGATCCTTTTTCAGTAGTGGCTCAATTTTGGGGTTAATTGGCCTTTGTTTCGGTGAGCTGGTTTGATATTAGGGTCCAGTTTGATGTTATGTTTTGCTAGACCTAGACCAAAACTACACAAATATTTATAACTCCATGTAAAAACATCATTATATTCTTGACAAAGTTCGAAAAAATCCTTTTTCTCTTATGGGGTACACACTTTACCGATCTTTAGAAACTTTTCATTTGCTACCTCAACTTCCTCAAAATATTCTTCTTTAACCACCATGTTAGAGCTTTTTCTTTTGGCTTGATCATCTGAATTGAAGATGGATTCCAAAGTAACTAAACCTTTTGGTAGTTTGTTGCTTTTTAATTGTATGATTTGATCACCATATGATTCTTGCTGACTTATCTTGATTTTTTGCAGCAAACTCCTCTTCTTGTAGGAAAAGGACAATTTGTTTGTCACTATCAAACACTTTCCATCTACTCACATTATCAGGAACTATAGGTTGAACCACCATTTTGATAGATTGTCACCCTTCTTTCGTGATATCAACAGGTATGTCATATTGCGATCCAATTGTAGCAATCCTATCAACATCTTGATTTTGATTTCTAGGAATAACATGAATCCTAAAAGCTGCACAATATTCAATCAAATCCACAAGAAAAGGCTTTGATTGATAGGATAGGATATGCTTAAATTTGGATAAGACTTTAGTTTAGATAAAGTGAATTTCCAAAAGATAAGGCTTTGATTGATAGGATAGGATATGCTTAAGTTTGGAAAAAGTGAATGTCCAAAAGATAAGGCTTTGATTGATAGGATATGATATGCTTAAATTTGGATAAAGTGAATACCCAAAATATAAGACTGATAGGATTTGATATGCTTAAATTTGGATAAAGTCAATATCCAAAAGATAAGACTCTAACTTGGCTTTTGATGACTTTGACGGGATGATTCGATTAAAGAAATTTGACTAGAATCAAAAAAATTGATTTTGAATTTTGAATTTATAAGGAATAACTTTTTTATAAGTAATTTTTGAATTGGATTGAACTTGGATGATATGAGACGTGGAACAAAAACTGTTTTAAATCAATAATTTAAACAGTAACGAAATTAGTTGGATCCGGTTTGTTAGGCTCCCTTGGGATAGGATTTTCACTCACCAATATTTGTTAGAATGAGTACACGTAAAAGAATTTTTTTGAATAAGGACTATACCCCTCAATTAATTAAGAATGGGGTTGTTACCATAGACAATGTTTGTTATTCCTCACGAGTAAAACTAGTCAAGTAGGAAGGCACATTACCCATTTCATTGGTCAGTTCCCTTAATGTGCCAACTAATTTTGGGTTCCTGTGGTACTCCTCACAATGAGTTCTAGGGCTATGTCCAAGAACTTCCCACAATTAAATGGATTAGTCTAAACCCTTATCCGAAATCGCAATGCATTTTTTTATATTAAAATTTAGGAAAGTTTGATTTGTCTTTGGCAAAGGAAACTTGCATGCAATATATTAGTAGTTTTTCTTGAAGCCATTGCATAAATTTGGTGAAGGCCTTACATAAATCAGGATTCTATCATAATTCTTCGAAATTTGTAGTTAAAGTTAGACATTTTTTCATTAGGATCCCTTTTGGTTATTTTTAGTTGCTTCGTGAGAGATAAATTATCTCCTTTTTCTTGAAATTACTTACATATATTTTATCCCCAACTCATTCCAGTTATGTAATAAGATTGGTGCAAGACACCGGTATAAATATGTTCCCTTAAGGGAAGAGGCTATAATTCATACAAAAACATAATCTTGAATGACATGATTGGTATAAAAGAGGATGGAAATATATTGGTTGTGCTCAATAGGGTGATTGAATTTTCTCAGTGAAAAATGGAAGACTTTTCAGTGGAATTTATGAGGATATCATTCATTGTGATCAAAGCTAATAAAATTCCTTCACTTAAGTTAATGAATGAAAAGTTTATTTGGAGATCCATGAAGGTAATAAGATAGATATTTATTTAAAAATAAACAAAGGGTACAATGAGATGAGGATTGGATTAATATATTTGGAAAGAGGTAAAAATCTTTGTACATATATACTTCTTCATGGAGAAAGCTAGAAAAACATAAAACATATTTATCTTATGGAATTGCTTCTTATCACTATTTGTCTCATGGACTAGGTGTTGGATTTTTGAATACATAGTGAAGGTGGAGTTTCTAGGTGTTTAAAAATATGGCTCGAACAACCAAAGGAGATAAGATCATATAAATAAATTAGTGAAAAGATAAAACAATTATTCTTACATTAATGGACATCTCAAAATTATTATAACAAGAACATAGAAATGTCCCGCCACATATTCCAAAATTAGTTTTGGTTTAAATCGTTCATGTTATGATATGATCTCACTTTCAACTCAACATGGGAATGTTTAATTTTCTTGGGACTTGTGCACGAGTGAATACAAATCTAGAGAAAAATATTTCTAATCTATCTCTGCTCATAGTGTCATCACTAATCTACCTAATCTAATACTTGTAAGAAAAAAAAAAAAGAGAAGGAGATGACATGAAAATGAAATTGGAGATGCACCAAGAGAGAAATAGAAACATTCTTCCACCTAGGCATGAATATACCATGATAAACTAAAAAAATGCAAGCATAACACACACATAAATTTATCAAAAATTAAATAGAAGGGAAGACAACGTAATCAAGAGGAAGGGTAGATATAAGCCACATCAACTTAACTAATGCATAAAATATGCACAAATATATTAAAATATGAAAGAGGCATTGGACATGTTACATTTTATAGCATAAATGCTAAGGCAACAAAAGAAAGGAGAAACAACTAAAATATATTAGACAATGGGCCCAAATGATAAATTTCCCAAATGAACAAGAATCTAGATAAACACAAACTATGTCATTTATGTGAGAAAATGAAAACATAGAAAGAAAAAACAAGTGATAAAGATACTTGTGAAACAAATCAAAGATCTCTTAGAAGATGCAATGGATTACCCCTTGGTCTCTAAAATTTTTGGATCCTAGATCAAGAATATACTTTTAACAAAGTGGTGTATGGCCCTTCAAGTGGGTAGATGTCTCTATTTCCAACCATTTGCATATTAGGGGTTAAGAACATTCACTTCTACAACTACCCAAGCTAATGTAACAAGTACCAAGGACATCACTAAGTTTCTATAGCATAGGAGTGACTTGAGGCATTAATTTATCATCACCAACCAACAAAAACATTATTTAGCCTACAAAACAATAGTGCAATAGGTCTAAGAGAATGACATAATGGAAGATATCATGGGTTGAAAATAAGCGTTGTGAATCCATTAAATCAATATAAGAACATGGAAGAAGTATGTTTGAAATGAAATAAAAAAATAAATTTAGGCATGGCTCAACAAATTGTTGGGAAATTGAAGAGAAAACCACTATGGGAAAACATAATGTTTCATGATACGGAAGAGCAAGATGGAATAAAGAAAGGGTGGTGTAACCTAACACAGGATATCATTGGTGTAGATACAACTTCATGGGGTCACATGATGTTTTCATAGTTGTTAATAGGTTGAAATAGTTAAGCATGGTTTTGAAAATACATTTATGGCATAAGGTAGTATATCATGACTTGAAACAATACTCCAAAGATTTCTCCAAAAATTCTATATGAGAGAAAGACAGAGAGAGAAAAGAGAACTCATTGTGTACCAATCAACTTATTTGGAAGAAATATATTTGTAACTTCATTTCCACTAATTAAAAACACTATTTTATTTTAATACTAATTTTTTTACTTCATTAATGGATATATATATTTTTATTTAAAAATAAAATATGGATAACTAATTTTGTGTGTGGGATATTTTCCATAAAACATCTTAATAATTTATCTTAGAACTTTAAAATATCTTAAAACTCAATTTGGTGTTTTTTTAGCTATAATAAACCAAAAATTTCTAAGTGCCTTTGCAAGAACCTAGTTTGGTGTTGACTTATATTTGCAAGGAAATTGATCAGAGACCAAATCCGCTCATAAACACAACTTACATGTCATGCAATATTAAACATATACTTGATAATATTAGGAAATCATGTTAGTGTTTACATTAGTCAATATAATAATGTGAGAGATTTAAAGCACAAACCATAATCTATTCAAGTCATAACTGGTGTTCTACTTGCAGTTTTACTTTCTTCCATCATGCACAGGTTCATGACAGCTGGTTTGGTCATCGCCATCAACAAAAGAGTGGAGGAGGTATTCAAAGGTTTGATGTTGGAGGAGGTATATTGCATACAACAATAGTCTTTTAAGGTAGTAATTGTTGGTTTTTAAATATTTTTTAATTAGGGAGTCATTTTTATTTATTTATTTACTAATTTGGTGTTTTTAATCTCTTTCACTTATTTAGCATATTTCCTTGTGTCATATGGAGATGATAGTTAGTCTTTATACAATCTACACTTGATTAAAATTAGCCTTTAGATTGGTGGTTGGTTTTAGTCTTTGTTTATTTATTTATTTTAAAATCTTTTCATGTATTAAACCAATATGTGGAAAATTTTAAAAATAAAAGTCCTATGATAAAAAAATCTATATTTGTTTATAGTGGTTTTTAGTCTCAAAATTTTGTTTGTGTCTCATTGTAAAAGTTGTTAAAAGTGTCTTTGTAAAAAGTAATATTTGATTACTTTTTAGAAAATGTTCATATTTTATGATTATTTTGTCTTGTTTCTTTAATACATTTGAGTCTTTTTGTCAAAGTCTTTTTGATTCAGCCATAGTGTCAATGTCAAAATCATTTAAAAGTGTCAAAATTGTGTCATTGTTAAAGTATCCAAAAAAAAAAATCGCCCCACGAATGCATTTTTGGTGTTCCCGACATTTTGAAAATAGACGATTTCACATTGTAGGGGGAAGAAAAAGAATAATCACAATGTAGAAACAAATATGCTTAAAGATCACATTTTAGTGAGTTAGCAACACCATATTGGAAGACGAGAGGCAACGAAGGAAGGTTGATCAATGACCTCTCATTAGTTTGTTAACAATGGGGCCACACATATGTAGTAGTGGCACATTTTTATTTTTAGTTGTGTTTGTGTGAATAAGAATAGAAGTATGTGATTGTTTGCTTAGAATGTGTATGATATTTCTAATGTTATCTCTTGAAAGTGTTGTGATATGGCGTGGAAGGTGTACAACTATAAAAAAATTGTATAGGAGGGAAACTAAATACAAAGTTCCTCTAACTACCTTTGACTTGTTAGAAGTGTGATCTGTTGGTGATAAGTTCAATGTGGTGAAGAGGGTGATCATGTGCAACAAGATCCAAATAGTAGTATGTATACCTAAAAATATGCGTTGGCATATGATTATGTTTTTAGGTGCTCCTTGCCCCATGTTCACACTAAGGGGGGGAATGTTAGGAAATTATGTACTTAGGGTTGACACGAGTCAAATTAATAACGTAATTTATTATAATTTATAATTAATAATGTATTTGTTAGTAAGGTTTTTGCCAACAACCCACATAAATAGTTTGAGTATAAAATGAGTTGTTAGAACAACTCGGTTGTATTAAGTGAGTGGTGTAGGAGAGCTAATACATTTCCTATTATATAGGGGTTGAATTCCCTAAATATATTTTATATATTGTCCATTAAAATAATTCAATTAAGAATTCTTTGTGAAACTCTATCCAAGAACCTTTAGATAGAGGCTACAATAAGTTCAAAATTTTTAAATTCATTGCAAGCACCTAATATTGTGTTAGGGCACGAATATGCATTTATAAGTTAATTGACCTAAGATCAAATCCCACTAAGAAATGACATGTCTATCCCTTCATTTATTGTCTATTAGATACCTACACATCATTATTTACATTTTATACAACTCCAAATACTTATATTTTTGTTTAATATTTATTAATTATATGTTTATGTTAATTTTCTATTAATCTAACAATACTCCATTTATTATTTGGTTCTTTAGATTTTGATATTGTTATCTTATATTCCCATTTATTTTGTGTCTTGGATAAGTAAGGAAGTAAATTTCGTGGAACATGGAGATAACCCATAAATTCCTATATTTACATGCATGATTCTTGTAAACGTCCCTCAATTATCTTTCTCCCACTCACAATGAAGAAATTTTGTGGTACATTTTTTTCTCGAGGACCAAAGTTCTTGAAGTTTGGAAAATTTTCTCAATAGAAAGATTAAATTTTTAACAAAGATCTTAAATGATGAACATAATTTGTAGTAACATGTAGATGGATTTGTTGGTGTGAGTGGAATTTTCTTCACCTTTTATTTATTTATTAGGTGTATTGCCACCTCACCAGGTGAGTCATCTCACTTAGGTGGGAGCATGGATCCTAGGTGTCATATTAGTTATGACAGATTCCCTTATAAAATCTATCATATGTGTAAGTATGCGTCATAGGAGTTACATTCCCCTTTTGGAATGTACATCCTCTTCTCCATCATGGAGGCATCATTATTTGCATGGGAGTTACTCAACACTCCCTATATGTACACCTTTCCTACTTGATCTATGAGCATGGAGTTTTGAGCCCTTTTCTCTTTTTGCATGCACATTGTCTCCATGGTTGAGTTATTGCTTGAATCTTGAAGCTACACCATTCCATGGTTGAGTGCAACTCCTTGATGCACACGGATTCCCTCTATGTCTTCATCCTTCCTCCCTCTATCATGGTATCAGAGCTTGGGGATCAGAATTGTGTTGCTCACTTCAGTTGCCTACTACTCACCGCCTCGTAGTTTCATGAGCAAGTTTTCACTCCTTGCTTTGTGCTCTACTTGCATTTTTAAGGGTACATGTACTTGGTTTTTTGTTCTAGGTGTGGTTTTTGTTGGTACTTTGTGTGAATAGGTTAGGATAAAATTGTAGGCTAAAAGGGTGTAAAGTTTGTTTCTTGAAGGGATGAAAAGAGCCTCTTAAGGGTCCAACTTGACCCTCCGAGCTGCCCCAGATCGTCTGGTAGCTCATCTTGACGACTCACTCGAATCACCTTTATATTGATCGACCAGGTTTGATACATTAATCTATGGCTTGGGGTCATGTTTGCCTACTCTGCATTGTGTACTCGCTTGCTTGCTTGTGCCTTTGCGGTGACTCGCCACGTTTGCATTGCTTGGAATCGGGCTTGGTGAACATGGTTTGCATTAGTTTGAACTTCAACTCACAGGCTTGTGTATCGTCTGTCAACTCACTTTCACCACCCATCATCCAACCCATTTTTGCTCTGCATAGACCAATTTACATGGGCTTGTCGACTTCCAACTCGACAATATAGCTCATTGCGGCCGAATCAGTTCTTGGTACGTAACTCAAGCCTCTCTAACAACACCTCGACCCCTTAGCACATAGACTCTAACGTCTTGTGATTACACCAAGCACGGTCATAGTTTTCTCGGCACATCGTGCTCATGCCTCACTCGGGCCTGTCAAGTCTGCAACACGCCAACACACGTCCACAAAACTCTAGCTCGGGCATCAAATCGACACATGTTGTCCACTTCCTACTCAAACAACTTGAGATCACTCACCTCAACGAGTCTCTACTCGGTTGCATTACACAGCTCATCTCGGTTGTTTACTATTGACTCAACTAGACTCCTTGCATTGACCACTACTCGAACTACACCTCGGTCCTCTCTATGAGCCACATCGACCCTTCCTGTCACCCTTCCACTCTCAACTTGATGAGCCGTCAACTCCAACTCACTTTTGGAATTGGTGTTGGACCTATCCAACTCAGCAGCTTAACTCACCCATTGGCTCATGCATTGGCCTCTTAGCCCAGCCGAGTCCACTCGGTAGCTTCGTGTCAACTTGTGCAAATACCCATCAACTCGGTCCATTCACATCCATTCCCTCTTAGAATTGTTTGAAGGTATAATTTTTTTTTTTTTAATGTTTTAAGGTTAAAAACATTCACTCTTGGCATTGTAATATTTTTTTGACCCATTTTCCCTGTTAACAACACCCCTACATGTGTCAAAGACGGAGGGAGAGGTCCGGGGTTGGCAAGAGGATAATCCCCCCTCACAAGAAAAAAACCCTATGTAAAAGTTGATGTCATTTCCAATGAGTACCCATACAATACCCTTTGCATACGTTTCAGGCACTTTTTAAATCCATTTGCAGGACTTATTGGCTTTCTCCATCAGTTGCAGGAATTATTTTTTTGCTATAACTTTTGACCAGTTGCTCAGTTTTCAAAGATTCTTTAGTCAAATTTACATGATTTTCGCACACTACATGATAGGATTGTTATTTTTGTAAATGCACTACTTTATAAAGTGTCACATTCTAGGCGGGTCATTGCACTGCTTGTTTGGGCTTGTACTTTTCGTAATAAGTTATAAAGTTCCATTTCGAGATCTTTTAGGGGTTTATCTCGCACTATGGATTTCCATCATTCTGTTGTTATGCTCGATTATGAGAACTATTTGACATGGAAGAAAGGCATCATCATACACTACACTATGAATGGTTTTTTTCTCTACCTCCATAGCCTCATTCATTCCCTGAGCCTCTCGAGCCTCGAAAGAAGGGTGAGTGGTTTAACTATAATGATGAGGTCTATGGCCTTCTCATTCATATAGTTTCTAGGGATATCCACCGTTTGTTCCATCACACCGAGTTCCCTTTCACTTCCTGGTCCATTATCCAAAAATTTCATGACAATATTACTTCACCATCTGAGAGCGACGCTTCCCTAAACCACTCTTGCACCATGGAGTCTCCCCTTCTCACATCCCTTCTATTGATGAGTGTTCCTTTGTTCTTGTTACTTCGTGGGAGTCCCTTATTAACCATCCACATCAGAAACTTGCTTTTGAGACCACTCACACTACTACTGCCACTACAAAGCTCATTGTTGACCATGTTCATGCTTCCATTCACTCTTCACACTTGTGTTCCATTGGAGACCCTTTCTTTGAGATAGATGTGACCATTTCCCCTTGTGCTCCCTCACATCTTTATTTCTCAATTGACGAAACTCTCCCTACACTTGTTACTTCTATTGAGTGCCACGCTTCACCTTGGCCTTCCAAGAGCTCTTCGCAATAGTATTCTCCTCCTACTTCATGTGTTACATTTCATGCTCCATTTGAGCCATCACACATCTTGGAGGACCTATCTATCTCTTGCATTGGGAGTGATTCCCTAGGGACACTTTTCACTTCCACCATTTTAGATATTATTCATGATCCACCTCTTTTTGTAGATCCCTTTCGAGGGTCACTGGACCCTCACCATCTTATTTCTCGACATGCACAATACCATGGCATTAACTTTGTCTCATGTGCACTCTTTTTCCAGACCTATATCACCTTCCCGGTTGCGAGATCATGAAAAGAATAATTTTGATAAACTAATAAACAAGAAGTTATACTTGAAAAAATATTCAAGATAATCAAAGAAAACAAATGAAAAAACACAAGATTTAACTTGGGAAACCCTTTCAAAAAAAAAACCAACACAATAACTTCTCTCTCTTATTGCATTAACTTAATTGTTTACAATACAATAATGTACTTCCAAGTTCTGATTTATCCTACTGCATCTCCAGTTATTTGTAAGAAAATCAGTAGGAAACCATCAAAACGGTTTACAATACAATGGGTACTAAAACCATGGGCTAATAAACACCCATAACCGTTCCCCATAATTCATGGATTGTGACACCACCCATATATATGTATAGATAAAAATAGCATATATATACTCTCGAAAAAATAGGGATTCCAAATTTTTTTCTCAAGGGCCATCCCCCAAAACCCCGGCTAGGGCCAGCCCTAGACCCGTGTTAATGCTTGTGGAAGAGGTGTATAGTATTCTCGGGTATACAGTATACAAAATATACAACACATTCTAACATATCGAGTCACACTTTAGAGTCCGCATGCTTATTCATTCTTGGAGTGGGCCAAATTCCAGTGCTCCATTTTTGCCCTTCCTTAGAGAAGAAACATTGTTCGATGCAAGTGGATTCTCTTGATCTTAACATAGAGGACCACTACTCGGAGTATGATTGTACTTGGGTACATTATCAAACCATGTTTTTAGGACCCATTTCTTCCCCTTCTCTTGTATTCTTGGGTGAGTTTGTCTCTATTTGGGGGAGTTTTCCCCTTTGGGTTTTATCCTTTTACTCCACCTTTTGAGAGTTTCTTATACATGGGTACCTAATCGGGATTGTGTTTGAGACCCATTTTTCATTCTCTGTGTGTTTTGTTGACTTGCGCGTTCCTCATCATAAGTTACCGTGAAGGGGGATGTTGGTGTGAGTGTCATTTTATTCACCTTTTATTTATTTATTAGGTGTATTTACACTCACACCAACACCCCCTTCATCGTAACTTAATATGAGGCAAGGAAAGTCAACAAAACACACATAGAATGAAAAATGGGTCGTGAAAACAAGCATGATTAGGTACCCATGTACAATAAACTCTCAAAAGGTGGATTAAAAGGAGAAAATGCAGTGGGAAAATTCCCGAAAGAGAGATAAACTCACTCAAGAATCCTAGAGAATAAGGGGAAGAAATGGGTCTCGACAACATGGCTCGATAAGGTACCCAAGTACAATTAAACTCCAAAGTAGAGAGAGAAAGAAGAGAGAACAAGAAGGTCCTCTAAGAAATGTGTTGATGATGTCTTCATCCTTCCTCCTGTGTTAGGATTTAAACCAAGAACATCAACCTTCATTGAGTCTCCAAACATCCCCGAAACCCCAACCTAAACCCATATGAATGTGTCCCTTAATACAAATTCATTATTCCCTATGAAATATTATTTTCCAACTTTGAGAAACTATTAATTACAAAATGAAGATGCGGGGATGAATCTGTAAGGTCCAGAGTTACACACACGAGTCCTATAAATTTATCTTGAATATATTTCTTCCAATCCCATTGAGGAAAATTTTGTGGCATATTTTTCTTGCATTCTAAAGTTTTTCAAGAGTGGAAAATTATTATGTAGAGAGAGAAAAATTTGAACAGAGAGCCCAAATGTAAACTAGAATTTTTGGCCACATATAGATGGGTGAAAATAGGTAGGAATAAACATTTTAAAGTTTCCCAACTTCACAAAAATCCCAAACTACATCCATTTGGATGCATCCCTTAAGATAAACTCATCTTCCACTGTAAAGTTGTCTACCAATTTCAAGATGTTACTCGCAAATTAGGGAAGGTAGAGATGGAATGTAAGGTATTTTATTTATACACACAATTACTACGAGTATCCTATGATTATATTTATCCCACTCCTAAGAAGGAGAATTTAGTGGCACATTTTATCCCAAAGCCTAAATTTGTTGAAATGGAAAGTAAAAAAATATGATCACATATATTTAGGTATAAATAGGTAGAAAAACCTTCATTGAGTCTCCCAATAGGCCTAAAATTTCTAACATACACTCATCCGAATCCATACGTTATTAAAAACTCGTCATCTCTTAGGTAAAATTGGCTATGAACTTTGAGAAGCCACTACTCACAAACTAGAGTTGGTGGAGACAAGACATAACATCCTATAGTTAGATACGAAATTCCTAGGAGCATTTACCAATTTTTTTGAAGTGAGGAAAGGTTTTGTTAGGAATTAATAATATCTAATGCGGAATAATTCCTTAGAATCGCAATAATAAGAAGTATGAATAGAATTACAGAAATGAAAAATGCACAACACGAAGACAATATTTAACGTGGTTCACCCAATGTGGGCTACATCCACCAAGAACACTTGCTCAGATTTTATTACAAGCCAACAGTCTTCACAATTACAATAATCAGATCTTGTTTGGAGCTGCGCTCAACAAACCCTCCCGAATTCACACTTGAATTCGCACACACTATTCACCTTCACAAAACACACTCATATAAATCCTATTGTATGTCCATCTATTTATAAGTACATCAATAGGTAGCCGAAGAGGCGGTTTTACAAAACAATGGGTACTGAAAAAACCATGGGCCCAAAAACAACCCATAACGGTTACCCATTACCCATGGGTTAATAAACCACCCATGAAAATTTGCTTCGAGGGCTTCGCCCCCGAGCCCCCATTGGGGGGTTTCCCCCCGAACCCCCTTGACCCGCTCATTGGCAGCGGGACCGCCGTAAAAATATCCGAGTGTAACACATGGAAGGTGTACCAAACTCTAACATGAAAATAGGCTCCACAAACATAACAAGTTTCTCAATGGAGAGATAAAATTATAAAGGGAGAGAAAAATGGTGAATGTACTTCATAGTAATGTTTAAATGAGAATAAATAGGTACGAAAAAATTCATCAAGTCATTAAACAACACTAGCACTCCCAACCTACACCTATCCATATACATCCCTTGAGACATAATCATTTTCCCAAAGAAAAATTATTTGGAAACTTTGCAATGTCATTACTCAAAAATGAGGAAGGTGGAAACAAATCGTATATTCTTGTACACAACTATAAAAGTGTGAATAACACCATGGCTTGAGTCAAACTTATGTCACAAATTGACGCTTTTGGGTTTTTCATCCATGTTTATTTTGAGAATTCACGTCGTGAAAGGTGGCGCAAATGTGACGTAACCTTGACACGACTAGAAATTTTTACTTATGTTGCATTTATGCTACTTTTTCTCTGGAGTTGCAACATTTTAATTCTAATCTTTTCATGTATCTGTACCATCTATTCATGACGAAAAATGAGCCATTATCACAAATGGAAAGTGGCACAAATATGACACAAACTTCCTTTGATAAATTAAAAAATAAATATAAGATATTTATTTCAAATACAAAATAATTATTTTACATTAATTAATTAATTAATTAATTATATATATATATATATGTATATATGTATATATATGTATATATGTATATATATATATATATGTATATATATGTATATATACATATATATATATATATATATATATATGTATATATATATATATATGTATATATGTATATATATATATATGTATATATATATATATGTATATATATATATATATATATATATATATGTATATATGTATATATGTGTATATATGTATATATGTATATATATATGTATATATGTATATATATGTATTGTATATATGTATATATATGTATAGATATATATATATATATATACATATATATACATATATATATATATACATATATATACATATATATATATATACATATATACATATATACATATATATATACATATATATATATATATATATATATATATATATATATATATATACATATATATATATATACATATATATATATATATATATATATACATATATATATATATATATATACATATATATATACATATATATATATATACATATATATATATATATATATATATATATATATATATATATATATATATATATATAATGTTTGTAAATGTAAAACAAAGTTGTCGTATTTTAAATTAGTGGTATGCATAATAAAAAGTATTATTGAATTCCACTTGAACACACATAATTAATAAGATCCTAATAACATTTACACAAATTAATGAGGATTAAAATATATTATTTTTTAAATGTAAATTACAATACTAAAATGAAATATCATGCATTAATTATTTTTACATAGTTTATAAATGAACTTAACATTACTAAAATAACATATGCTAGTTTTCAAACATAAAATCATGTTTTAGGTAAGTTAATGACAAAGATAACAATGTACTCTTGAATATGAGAAAATAGTTAATTTCTCATGTACAATACAATAACATGAATTTGAATTACAATTTATAAAAAAATACTACTACGAACTTGCTAAATCATCACTACTTGTCATCATCATCTAAGAGCTCATTATCATCATAGTAATATAAGTGATCATTATTTATATTGTTTGAAATGTTCTCCATTCCATACAATGATGGGTTGTCATAGTTATAGTTAGGATCATCATCATCACCATCATCACCAATAACCTCTCTTAAGTTAGGCCCATAAACTAAAAGTGAAGGTTTATTCACCTATAATAACATTATTTAATAATTATTATAATATTTGAAATTCAAATTTTGTGAATAAAATATTTGAAATTCAAATTTTGTTACCTACTTGATTTTAATAATTATTTAAGAAATTAATGACATCTTATCGACACAAACCCATGAGAATGCACCCATTCATTGAATGCATTGGTGTTCCATCTAAGGGATTTGAGTTGTGCCCACACTTGTTCAATGGATTTGAATTCATACATCTTCTCCTGTAAAAATTATTTAAAGTTACAAATATAATTGAGGTATGAATTAATAAACATTGTATACTACATTATTTAAATAAACTTATAAATTTGTAAGAAACCTCATCTACGCTTATTTGTCCTAAACAATGAGTCACTAACTTCCCATAACTCATTTTGGCTTGGTGGGATTTGTCGTAGATACTTTGGACCCCTATATTAATATCAATGCATGGATAAAAATGAATTTAATGAAAACATAATTTTTTAAATTTGATATCATCATTTTGCCAAATTACGAGAATCCCATTATGTATCCTTTTTGAGCCACTTTTTGTAATGCCTCAAGTATTCACAACCCAAAACACAACAGTAAAAATGGTGGATTTTTGTTGTTGTAGTATGACACCACTCTTATAGTTTATACAAACCAAAAGGACTCATAACTTACATTTATTTCATATGCATATTATTCCATTACTTAAGATATGTTAAACTATGGAAGCATAACTAACGTCATCAAGATACAAGATACCAACATCTCAAATAAAAATCCTTTTAAAAATTGGATTTGACCATTACTAGTTCCTTTTATTTTCTAGGTTCTTTCATGATAGTTTTAACATCTTTATTCTCACTAGTTATTTCAACTAATTTTCAGTTTGTTTCTTATTAAAAGGTTAGTTTTGAAATGTGCATCTTCGAGTATGTCCCAAAGCATGCTTTATCCATCATGTTCACTATGATATTCTTACGACATACACAAGTTCGGGTCTTGCCCAAGAAGACGGTGCAACGATATGGTCTTTAATGCATTAGCCTAATAGTTAGGTCTTCATGCTATGAATGATACATAACATGTCTTGGAAGAATTATGACAAGTTCATCAATGATAAATTAATGATTTATTGTTTAAGTTTTCTCTCTAACCGGTTTACAATGTAAGTCTAGGTGGGGTTAATCATGCAATAGTACTTACTAGCCCCTTTGATCTATTAAATTCTTCCCATATTCTCATATCCATTGTTACAAGTTTCATTTCTCGATGATTAGTTTTCATATAGGCCACTCAATGCCAACAATCACTCATGAAACAAGTTTATAAGAAGATAAAAAATGTCCTAGAGAAACCCTAAAAGGCATAATGTCACTCCCCCATATTCCTCCTTTCACTCTAAGATCTACGGCCATACAAGCAAAATAGTTCATTTATAACTCGATTAAAATACCAAATCTAGAGTTAAAAATTCCATTTAGTCATTTTGTGCAGCTACGCCATCGAATTGTGACTCAAGGAAACAACTATCCTCAAACCACTAGTAGAGAGGATAACAAATAACTAACTTCCTCTCATAATGCGGATTGCCTATGATCATCTCACCCTAGGAAGTTATGGTTTACCATTATATTACAATATCTTAGGATTCCTTGGTTCATTGCATTATTAGGGTGAAGGTTTCGATAGGATCATTGATAACTTTACAATACAAAGGAACATGCATACACAATAAGCATCCCCTCCATTACTATGTAAATAACAAGTCTCAATTAGTTGTCTTTGGTTCCAAAATAGGGATTTCCATTGAAGTGCTAATGTGAGGGTCCCACATCACTCTACTATTTTATAGCATGTGTTTGATAAATTTCAATGTCACATTTTTATATTCACTCTAATTTCACCCACAAACCATGTAACTACATTATTTAGACACCTCTATTTTAACTTGGTTATGCAAATTCAGCCATGTAATTTTGTTATTTAAATAAACACTTCCATTCATCATGCTTTCAAATGTAAAACTATACATTTAACAATTTATGTAATAAAAAATTACACACATATAAATACCTGCTATAAGGATTATAGGGAATGCACACAAGGGTAGTGACCATGAACATATCTCAAAAGTAATTGGAGGGTCCCTTAATGAGGTTGATAAATATCATTCATCCCTTCTTACTCATTTCATTTTTGGATAGCTTGAGTCTTTCTTTGATGTCATATAGGAAGGATGCCATACAATTAACAAGTGATCTATAGATTTCCTTCACATAGCCTACTAAGTTAGGGTCCTCATGTTGAATTTTTGGCTATATTCCTAATGGGGTTTAACCATATGTAAAATTATAACAAGGTGCTTTGTATCTCCTTACCATTTAGCATACATGTTCAAAACAATATCATAATCTTGAAGTTTAATTTTCTCTACGATAGTTGGTGCTAACATGCTGCTAATGCAACTAATACCATTCCTACAACTTTTATTTTCTATAATATAATGAAAGTTAAAAGTATTGACTATCCATATAAGAATATTCCCTTTTTCTCATTCCTTACCATTATTTCTTTTCCTAGTTTTCTAATGACTTGTAGATCATAGAAAGAATACGTCCACCATTTAACCATCATTTTTTTATACAATAACGTGATCATTTCAGTTAAGTAATATGACTACAACATTATCCACAAGTAACATACAAGTTCTATACCAAGCACAAGCGGATACAACTCAACAACATATCCAAACAAGTATTGTTATCATTTTGTCACAAAAAGCACTAATATTTTCTCTTTCTTAATATAATAATGGTATTTTATCAGTCCACATTTAAGTAATGTTACTATTTCCAATTTATAAATGTATTCATCTCAATGGGTACATGTTATCATAACATAATAAGAATGCTATTGATTCCTTACATCCAAGGTACCGTAACCAAAATCACGGTCAATCCAAAACTTGGAATTGCAATCTCCTAGAATCTATCATGTTTCATGATTTCATATTTTCCATTCACAACAATATCAAAACTCTTTTAGGTGTAGTAAGAGAGTGTAAGAAATACATGTGCAATTTAGTTGTGTTTTCAACTTTAGAGAGAGAGAAAACACCAAATTTCCCATAAGAAAATTTCTCAATACAAGTAATAAATAGAGGTTCAATACAATCATGTGATAGTGTACAAAATTTTCCCATTAATTATTAGGCTTAAAGGGGATCACATGAAAATTTTCTAGTTATTGTTACGTATTTACAAAAGTGCACAATTTATCCAGAGTGTCTACAAAACTAAGTTTAAAAACCAATGTCCAAAACTCATACACACATTTTGTAAGTTCTTAACCAATCCCCTATATAAAGAGAAACCCTTGGAATTGACAAAAATCATTTTTGAAACCAGTGGTCAAATTCGTGACTGATTTTCAGATCCAATTATCATAAATTAACCAGTTCATTTTTGTTGCGGGAATGACAAATGACCTATAAGACCCACTTACAAAATTGGTTCCCAAATTAGTTTTCTCAAAGCTAAGAGAAATGAAATTTTAAGTTGTAAGAAAGCTTCATGCAGTAAGATATTTAAAAAGTATTTTCTTGACCTAAGGGGAACTACTACCCACCAAGTATTTTTTGAGCTTTGTGAACATTTTTTGGTTGAGTTCTTGGTATAGAACACATTACCATTTTTAATATGTCTTAGGAATATTATCATATACTTGATAATTAAGTGATCGGAATTGTTTTATATGTCATATGGAATTCCACCTTGGAGTTATATGGAAATGTAACATCATTATGTTGACCTTGGGAAGTCAACCATCCTAAGGCCATCATTAAATCTTGGAGCCCATGGTCAGCTTGAGCTATGACATTATGTATGGTTTATTTCCTCGTGTTTTACATTGGAGCGAGTAATGTTTATAGGGACACACTTGGTGTGTACCACCACAATAAACTAGCCTACACAATTAAGTTTTATTATAAAATTAATATGTAACTTATTTATAACTTTACACCTTAGTGTAAAGTTAAATAAATTGGTTTATTTATTTAATTAAGTTTTAAGAGTGAATTGGTTCGGTTGAAAGGTTATAACCAATTCACCCATCCTATTAATATGGTGATTTCCCATTGAGAAATTAAACATCTTGAAAGTAATATAATTTTGCATAAATTTATTGTGTAAGTAAAATCGAAGAAGAGGTGGGTAGGAAGATTGTTGGGTTGTCCTGTAATTGTCATGAAAGTTTGTAAGTATCATACATTGTTCCTCATTTGAATTAATTAAACTGGAGGTTCTTGTGAGTGGTTTTTTTACCGAAAGGTTTTACCCACATAAATTTTTGTGCTTTATGTTATTTATATTTTTGTTTTATTTGTTATTCTAATTTTTTCACATGTAATTCCTTTTCAATTTGGTTAGAATTTAATATTTACAATTACTTTTGAAAAAAATGAGTTGGTATTAAGCTTATATTTTTATCTAGATTTTTTTGTAGGAATACTTTTTGTGCAAAATTTGCTTCACATAAATTTCAATTTTTTTACAATATAGGAAAAATTCATGTTTTAAAGTTCACGATAAATTATGTAGTTACAGGAATTAAAAACTTAAAATGTATTCCACACCAACAATTTACCAAGAATACACTCAAAAGGACAATTTTTATTATTATTAATGTACAAGAACTCGGGGCTAACACCTACACTACATGGCATTCCACCATTGTAAGTTGAAATAAAAACTACAACACTATTTGTAGAGCATGCAATTAATAACACAAAGAAGCTTTGTGTGCATACTTCAAAGATGAAATCCAACTTTTGGATTGATTTCCTTATAACATTGGATCATCCAAAGAGTTTTATCCAATGATATTTAATTTGGTATAATTCTAAGTAGATTTCTCTATAGCTCATTTCAATCCATTGTCTAGTTGATCAAGCTCATTTATCATTTTTAGTGGCTTTATCATCTTGAAATTTCTCATCATTTGAAATATATTGGTCATCCTTTCAAATAGGGATTCATGGGTGACCATGATAGAGGAGTTTTTTTCTAGGGTTTGATGTGATGGCTCTGCTTAAGGTTTAGGTCCATGATTTTTGTTGCATGTATTGGCTTGTTGTCATACTGCCATTTTCTTGGGATTTTGGCAGGATTTTTGATTTAATCGCATATTTAATTTGATAAGTCATCCATTTACTTCACCCTTTGGGTGGCATTATGCCTATATTTATGGCTTCCCTCTCACCACCTCCATCTATTGCTGTAGGTTTGGTTGAAAGAACACTTGGCTCCCATGTCTCTTAACAAATCAAGTAAATTTGTCTTGAAGGTCTTCGACGAGGTAACCATTCTAACTTTGAGAATATTTTGTCTGATGTCGTGTTTAATTTAATAGAATTTGATAAATCTTCTCATTGGATCAAATCATTCACCATTTTTGGGCACTTTGTTGGCTGAGTCCCTCGTGAAATCTTGTTGAAATAATGGGTTCACAACCATTGGCAACATCATGGTGTCAAGCTTGAGGGAGTGCAAAACCTCACCAAGGGATTTTTCTTGTTCCATTTCAACAACGTTGAGCATTGTAAATCCATTTTCAACTATGGCCCTTTGTATATTTGAAACACCTGGTGGTGTATTCTCATTAGACCAAGGACTTATAGGTTTAAGAGAAATCTAGGCTTAAAATCCTAGTTTGGGTGGAATTTCCTGGGTTCCCTCTCCTCTATTGGAGATTTTTGAACATTTGATCAAAACCTTGGGTTGAATTATTTGTTTAGAACAACTCAAATTTTCAACGCTCACCCTCAAAAGTGTTGAAGTGGATTTATCCAAAGACCTAAAATACACCATTGAAATACAAGTTGGGGAAACCCATTTTTCTCAACAAGTGCTTTACATTAACTTACCTAATAAATGCTTCGATGCTAAGCGTCTAACAAAAAAATCATGAATGTCCTCTCATAGCCAAATTCCACCCAAAGGTCACAATATAAGTCACAAGCGGAGTTCAAAGCCCCTTCCTTTGGGGATGGATGGATCATGGTAATAAAAAAAAGGTGTTTCTTGTGGCCCTGCAAAACCCTTAACTTCCTCTTATCGACTAGTTAATGCTAATGTTGTCAGTTATTTTGTCACTTTATTCAAACAAGTGTGCCTCAAGTGCCCATAGCCACTCCGAGTCCATCCCACTCTCCACTATCTCGCCTCATATTTAGTTCCTCGAAATCTCCCGCTTCCTCAATTTATTTTCCCCTCCAATTACCGTAAATTCCATTCATGGAAGAAAACCATAAGTTCTTTGCCAGAAAATCTAGCCTTAATTATTCTTGTAGCCCCATCCTAATAGAAGATGATGCATTCATGCAAGAAAAATGTAGACCACGGTCATTGGAATATGTTTCCCAAGTTACTTCGTCTCACAACCAGTTTTATGCCCTCTCTAATCTTGATGATGAGGGATATATGTACCTCTATTATGTCCAATGATTATTTACTCTTAGAATTGTAAGGTTGTTTGAAGAGGATCAATTTGGAACCTCATGCTCATCGAAGACGCTGCACTTCAATGGTGATGTGAATGCTTTAAGTAATCTATAAGAATTTTGAAATAATGGAAAATCATGCTTGAGGTAAAAATAGGTCTAGCTTTCTCATAGATTGAAAAAATGAGGGTACATATGGGAGTGTTGTGTAATTCACGTGCTCGGAAAATCATTCCCTCCACGAGGGAAAGATGATTTAAAATTACAAATAGGGAATAACTCCTATGACGCCCATCGCGACGCATATGACAATGAAAAATTCTATGATGGAATCTGTCATGTTTCATATAAGTCCTAAGAATTATGATCTCACTAAGAGAGATGACTCACCACGTGATGTGGAAAATACCTCGAGTGATGATGAGGTAAATCAAAAAAATCAACACTCACCCTTCATCGAAGCTGAGATAGAGGTCATGGAAAGTCATAATAGAAAGATAACTCTGCTAGATAATTAATAAATATGTGTCGGTGGGGCCCCACAACTAAAATCCTGATAAGGTACCCATGTACAAACAACATCTCTTTGGAAAATAAGAAGTGGATAAGAAGGACTAGAACTCTCGAAGAAAATGTGTGACTACAACATACCTTGCCCCAAGAAGATACTATAAGTGAAGAAACTTCACCTCAGTGAAGGGCTTGGTGAATATGTCTGCAACCTAATCATATGTATGATAGTAAAGAAAGTTGATGATGTCTCCATGTATCGGATCTCATAAGAAGTGCATGTGGATATCAATATGCTTCATCCACTGATGTTGAATTGGATTTTGGAAAATTGAGATGGTGCTCATGTTGTCACAGTAGATAATGATAGAACTGTCAAAAGTGAATACCAAAATCTGTCAAGATACCCTATAACCAAACAAATTATGTGACAGTGTTAAGCTGTTCCTATCTACTCTACTTTTGTAGATGATATGGAAATAACATTTTGTTTCTTGCTAGAACAACCAATAGGACTTGAACCAAGAGAGAAATTGTAGGTGAGGTAGATATCTAGATCACCATCCCAATCAAATTCTATATATCCAACCAAGTCAATCTCTATCCCTCCTAAGTAGTGAATGTCGTCTGTGTGAGTTCCACAAACATAGTGAAGGATCTACTTTGTTGATTTCCAATGCAACTCATGAGGCTCCTACATGAATCTGGACATGATCCCAACAACATATGATAGATCTCGGTTAAGTGTGAGTAAGGTAAATCAAGCTCCCCACCAATTTTTGATAAAGGGTACCATCAACCAAGGGAGTAGAGAAATCAGAAACCAACTTAACCCTAGAAAGGAAAGGAGTAGGAGAAGGCTTACAATCGGACATGTGAAACTAAGAAAGAAAATCAAGGGAGTAATTAGGCTATAAAATTATAATTCTCGAGTCAGATTGTGAAATATGAATCCTAAGAAATTAATGAATCAAACCCAAGTTGGACATGGAGAACTTGTTGGTGAAGGCAATATTCATAGAATCAATGATAGAGTAACAACTACCCATGATCAACAAGTCATCAAAATACATAAAGAGGATGAGCATGGAGTCATCCTAGTGTAGAATGTACACATTTGGGTCAGAGTGACATCGAGTGAACCTTGATGCAAGTAGAAAGGATTACATCTTGGCATACCAATCCCGAGGGGCTTATTTAAGGTTGTAGAGATACTTATTTAACTTGCAAATGAGGGAGGGATCATGGACATAACCCAAAGGTTGTTCCATGTAGATCTCTTCCTCTAGGTCCCCATGAAGGAAGGAACTCTTAACATTTGTCCGGTGGATTTCTCATTTTTGGTAGCAATGATGGTGAGGGTTAATTTTATGGAAGTCATATTTGCAACGTGAGCAAAAAGATTTCGAGTAATAAACCTCGGCTACTTGGGAGAAATCCTTAGCTACAAGTCACACTTTATACTTATCAACTTATCCATCGACAACATAATTATTTAGGCACACTCACTTACACTCGAACGATTGTTCTTCCTTTCAGAAGAGAGGTGAGATCCCAAGTACCATACTTCATGAGTGGTAATACTCATCATCCATAGTAGAATCCCACTCAAGAATCCCATAAGCCTCCCAGAAATAATAAGGGTCTGAAGTGGTGGTGAAGAAAGAGTGGGTTCCAAATAACTCCAAAGGAGTATGTATCTCATCCAAATGATCTCAAATCCATTCTCCAGTAATATTCAAGTTATGCCTAGCCAAATGAGGACTAGGAGGATCAGGCTTAGAGTCAAAACATTCTTCACTTGAGTGAGAAGAGAAAAAGTCATCATCATAACAACTGTCAGAATCAGAAGACTCCAAAACATGAGGTTTAGAAGGATAAGGAGGATCAAGAGGAGGAACACGCTCAACAAGATCATCATCTAACAAGTCAAAATCCAAATCAGAGAGCAGAAAAAGCTTGGAGGGTGGATAATTATAATTCAAAGATGACTCATCAAACTTCACGATTCTCTCAATATAAATGTCATGAGTAGTAGGGTTTAAAAATCTATACCCCTTCACGCTATTAGGATACCCTATAAAAATACAATTGTGGTTCAAAGCCCTTGCATTTATTTTTGGGAATCTGGGCCATAACATTGGATCCGAAGATGCAAAAGTTCTCTACATCAGGCTTGCATCTAAACTAGGATTCAAAGGGTGTCATCCCTCTTACAACCTTGTGTGGAACACAATTATGAATTTAGCAAGAATAGTTCACTACTTGCCCAATACTCGTAGAGGAAGGGATTTTGAATGAACCATATAAGTGACCGTCTCTTTAATTGTTCATTTCTTTCTTTCCACAACTCTATTTTGTAAAGGGCTGCAAGTAATCGTATCTGCAAAGTAATCCCTTTAGTGGTACATAAATATTTAAACATGTTATTCACATACTCGCCTTTATTCAGTTTGAAGAAATTTGATATACCTTTCACTTTTTTTCCTAGCAAGATCCTTAAAGTATCGAAAGTGGTTATAAACTTCAAACTTTATCTTAAGAAAATACACCCAAGGGTAACGCAAAAATTCATTAGTGATGGTTATTATATATAGAGATCTAGTAAATGAAGGAGATGGGAAAGGGCCGAGAAATGTCTCTATGAATAAGATCCAAAAATGAGTAGTTCTCTATACTTTTCCCCTTTTCAAAACTTTTTTAGGGTGCTTCTCACAAAGACCCTTAGAAAATTTGATGGGGGTAACTCATTGACCACTTTGTCTTGGCTCAATTATTGAATGTAATGATAGTTAATATGGAAAAATTTCTCATGCCATAGCTTGCTAACCTCATTTGCATGAGTGAGCAAGGTAGTGGGCATAAAATCATAAGTAAAGTGGGAGAAGGTATACAACCGTAAATGATGATTTGCCTTTCCATCAACCATTGTGGAGTCGAGTTAAGCTCACGTATAATCACCGAGCTAGGCCAAATTCCAATCATATTCCTTCACCAAGGTGATTGATTTGATAAACTAATAGGATATTGGTAGAGAAACTAGGAACACACAACACTTGGTTAAATTTTCAAAGCATCTATCTCTATCGGTCCACTACTGGAAATTGACATGTAGTGTCATCACCCAATGTGATTTGGGACATGCCACATGGTTCAATGTTGGTGAAATCAACATCTGATGAGGCTATATGGTGTGAGGCACCAAAATCAATAATCCACGTCGATGAAGGAGTTATTCTAGCGACAAGAGCCTTTCCTTTCTTCTTCTCATATTTAGACTTATTTTCTTTGGAAGACTTGGCCTTCGGATCATTCTATTTAATAGATTTGGGAACACTTATTTTATTTTTCTCAAGTAAATGAGTTAATTGATCGATTTATTTTCTCATACATTTCTGCTCTTCATGGCCAAACTTCTTGTAATAGGAACACTTAAACTTTTCCTTCCTTGTTTTAGGGTTAGAAGTAGAAGCATTCATGTTAGGTCTTGTTTGGGATTGTTTGGTATTAGTTTCTTTCGGGATTGATCCTTTTTCTCTTTCTTTTTTTCATTTTTCTTTTCCCGACCCTTACTTGCCATAAGGGCATGTGACTTATATTTTAGAGTCCTCATTTGAATTATTTTGTCCTATTCTTGAATGAGTTGGGATGAAAAACTATCAAATGAGAGAATTTTCAAATTACTTCCCAAGGCATCTTTCGTGGCATGGAAAATTGAAATGAAGACTGAGTATTCAGGATATAACTTAGAAATAATCGACAAGGTCAATTGAGAGTCTTTCTTCTCCACTTTACATTTATTTAGAAGCAATCTATTGTGGATGATCTTTGAGAAGAAGGCCTGTAGGTTTTCAAAGTCACTAGGATTTAATCGTAGTAGTTTGTTCTCCAACTCATGTGCTCATGTGTCATCTCGTTTTCCTAACATCTCATCAAGAAATTTCTAAGCTCCATTAGGTGTTTCATATGACTCAATGTGGAAGATAAAGTTAGGATAAATTGACATATTGAGAAGACCTAAGGCTTCGTCACATCAGTTTAACCACTTAGATATTTCGGGCTCATCATCAGGTTCATTCTCTAACCCCATAATGACATGGAACAACCTTTTATTGTGTAATACCATAGCTATTTTAGATATCCATCAAAATAAATTGAATGGTGTCAACCATAGTGGAGAGAGAGAGAGAGAGAGAGAGAGAGAGAGAGAGAGAGAAGGTATTGAAGAGTCAGACCATAGTGGAGAGAGAGAGAGAGAGAGAGAGAGAGAGAGAGAGAGAGAGAGAGAGAGAGAGAGAGAGAGAGAGAGAGAGAGAGAGAGAGAGAGAGAGAGAGAGAGAGAGAGAGAGAGAGAGAGAGAGAGAGAGAGAGAGAGAGAGAGAGAGAGAGAGAGAGAGAGAGAGAGAGAGAGAGAGAGAGAGAGAGAGAGAGAGAGAGAGAGAGAGAGAGAGAGAGAGAGAGAGAGAGAGAGAGAGAGAGAGAGAGAGAGAGAGAGAGAGAGAGAGAGAGAGAGAGAGAGAGAGAGAGAGAGAGAGAGAGAGAGAGAGAGAGAGAGAGAGAGAGAGAGAGAGAGAGAGAGAGAGAGAGAGAGAGAGAGAGAGAGAGAGAGAGAGAGAGAGAGAGAGAGAGAGAGAGAGAGAGAGAGAGAGAGAGAGAGAGAGAGAGACAAAACCACCCTTGAACAATATTAACACCCCCTGAATTTGACACTTTATAGTTTAGTGCGTTGATTATAATTAGGTGTGAATGTGCTAAAGTGAAAAATCAAGTCACTCACCTTGCAATAAGTATAATAACACACAAGAGTGGAGGCCAAAATCAAGTTTCATTGATCACAGAAGTTGGACACCGTAAGCAATCAAAAACGAGAAAAAACAAGAGAAGGGATATGTCGGTTGGATATTTTGTCAGGACAAAATATGAGGTTCAACCATAGTACACGGGATCAAATCCCTCCTCAAAGATAGGTGAGGCATCCTGTTTATTATTGATCTAAAACACAACAGAAATAATATGTACAATATTCACGCTATTCTAACCATTGGGGTTGGGATACAATCCCAAAATCCATATCAACACGAGATGGAGATGTTACAATTTTAGAAATAGAATGAATTAGAAAGGAAACTGTTATGGAAGAAACAAAGCGGGAAGGGAATGAGAGGAACATATTTTCTTTCAAGAAAACATAGATCAATAAATACTTATATGAGTTGTAGATAATGGGTGTAATATTTGAAACAATTCAAATAATCAAGAACACTAAACAAAGAATAGCTTAAGATCTTGGACGTAAGAACAATCTCTCAAGATAGATGAATCCCACAACACAAAGTTTGTAAAATAACACTTGTTTCTATTCCTCAATGATTAAAAAGAAAATACAAAGTTTTTCTTCTTCTTCACAATAGCTCTCAATATTCTAAAAATCTCTCCCCTTTGGAATGCACAAGCATCCCTTATTTATAATAGAAAGAGCAGAGAGAAAATAGGATAAATCCTAGAAAATAGTCATTTAACAAGAATCCTATTTTGCTTGACTCTCACGTAGGAGAACAAGTCAAAATTTTCTTCCTATGTGATGAAACGAAAATGAAAAAGACATGTCAATCTCTGGATGGAAATGACATGAAACATTATGCTTATTCTGTTTCGTCATCCTTTTCTTCCTCCAATGAAGCCTACTTGTCTTGAAATTCCTGGAACTTCTAGATTATGCCCTGCATCTCAGCTTCATCTGGTGCACTGGAATGGTCACTCAGAACCTTGTAAGTTTCTGAGTGTCGCTTGCGTTGCCAAGAAGTTTCTTCAATCTCTTATTGAGTTTCCTTAATGATTCCAAAACATTCTCAATCCTTATGAACTTATCAATGGTTTTCAGATCGAAGATGGAAGCTGGTTCGTGCTGGATTGATTCTTGGATTTGTTTATAGAAATCATCAGCAGGTAGAATATTTGAGCTTTCATCCAACACCTTGGCGAAGATCCTGGACAACTCCTCTTCTATGTCATTTGTGGCATCAACCAACTGATCTCTAGATTCCCTCAACTTGCTGCAAGCTTCACTGAGAATCTTTATCCTAAATCTGATGGCTTTGGTTAGCTGGAAGTGCTTATCCCCATGTGGAATGATTCCTTCTTCCATCAAGATACGGGATGGAACCTATTTCAGCGCATTGAGAGCCTCAAAAGTTAACTCAAGGTTCCCGACTTCCTATGAAAATTCATCATCCATTTTTTCACCATCCTTCTTTATCTCCTCCAAGGATTTATAAACCTCCATTGTGTCATCAATGACCTTTCTTCCTTGTAGGAGTAGCCTCTGAATCCATTCATCAACCGTTCTCCCCTTGTCATTAATCTTTTTAATCCTAGGTACCGATGAGAAATCGAACTTGATAGGAGTAGGGGTAGAGGATGACGGTGTTGAATGAGAAGGATTTGAGAGCTTGAGCAATACCTCTATCAATTGTTCAACTTTCTCCTTTAGCTCATCTCTACTCACCTTCATTTCCTTCAACTTCTGGCACAACACGTTCATGGCATCCTGGGCATCTTGTTGTGCTCCTTCTATTGTTACCTTTCCCAAATCAACCCTTGTAATCTAATAATCAGTGACCATTATATCCTCCTTTGTTTTGTTGGCCGTGGGAGTGGAAATCTCTGTAAACTTATGCCCTGAGGCATCCACTGAAACCCTTGAAACCATTTTGGGTTTCTTGGTAAATTTAGCAGGAGAGACCTTGAGTGAAATGAAGTCAAAGGTTGGTAGAGGAACTACCACCTTCCTCTTCCTTGGGGTCTGATCAACTAACCATTGAGGTACAGTGGAAGAAGTTTCCCTATTAGAGTTGTTATGGTTACATCTATAGGTGGAGGAAGGTTTACTTGTGGAGTAGTGATGATTGTAAGTGTGGTGATTGTGGGGATAGACTCAGTGAATGAAGATGTAGAAGGAGGAGGCATATCTATAGCCATCTTAGGTCCAGCAGAGAGAGAGGTGAGAGGTCGAGAAGATGTTGGCCATGGCTGATGAAAGTGGTGAAGAAATATGAGGTGAGGAAGATTGGGAAGGAGGTAAATATTCTGAAGTCAAATCTTGAGAAGAAAGAGAGAGACTTACCTCTGATGAGCAATCAACAAAAGGAGAAATGAGAGGTTGACTAACCTCGTCTTCGAAAGAAGTTTTCCTTGTTCTAGTGGAGGAGGTGAATCCAGTATCTCAACTGTTTGTGAAGGAGTGGTAGATGATGTGGCTCCTTGCTTTTCTCCTTTTCTGACAAACTTAAATTTTATCTGCCTCTTGGTAGGGCTTTTATCCTCTTCCCTCTCTCCCTTGGAGGGTCCCGCCTCTAAAGTGGATATTTTTGAAAATATCTTTTCCTTATAACTCATTCCCCAAGAAATGAGCCATGCCTTGGTACAAACAAGAGTCTGAGCAACTCTTTTAGTGATATAATATTTTTAGCAACAGACCAATCAATGGCTGGGAATCCATGTTGGTCTCCATCCGACTATTCATACCTAGTGTCTAGGACACTTTCATTGTCCACGGTGCCTTCGAGGATATTAGATAGATCTAACATCTGAATTTATTCAAGCGTTAGTCTATTGTTGTCCTTTCTTCGGATGGAAACTTCATCCCGAAGATCAACCCAAATGTCTTCCACATTGGGCACATGCAGATACAAGGTTCCATATGACTTGAGGACTCCTCGGAAGTCAAATCCCTCCCTAAGCTTCATATGTTTCTTCAATTTTTCCTAAAGCTCATGCACCACATTCTTGGCCTTAACCATTGTAGAGCATGTATACCTTCCAATGGAAATAGGGAAGGAGATGGTGGCTTTGTGCTTGCTTTGTTGGAATTTGTGAAAATCCAACAATTGTTTGACTAACTCCATAAGGATCAGTTTGTCACCTGGGAACCTAGGCAAATAGAAAGGGTTACCATGGAACCTTACCACCCGAAGATAGGTGAACTTCTTGAATTGTAAGAAGATGCAACCCCATTTTGACACTTTAGCCCATGCTTCATTAGAAACCCTTCTTTTCCTCAGATCAGGATTTAACCTGCAAATGTTTTCATAGAAGGAGTCATTCACTCTTCTATATTGATCTTCAGACCCTTTTATTGTTAGTTGAGGGAAGTACCGATATATGTGTTCCATTTCCCATTTCCCTTTGCATCTAGCCTTGGGTAATTTCTCATGCCTGTTGTTGCATAGGTGACGTATGAAATCATATAGAACTTACCGATAGATAAGACTATTTTCATTTAGGAGTCTATCTCATCACTTATTAGGCTGCCCCAATCAATCCCTTGGTCATTCTTCTTTATGATGACCATGAACTGGTACATCCACCCTTGGAAATATCTTGACTCTGGGAGTCCAAATAATTGACTCAGCAAGGTGATGATATCACTAATTTCAAGAATGAAATCACTTCTAGGGACCAACTTGGGAAACCTAGAAATGGATGGCTTAGCCTTGATCAAGAACTTCTTGTTTACATGTTTGATGTAGTCTTCTGATCTTTTTCCTAGGCCTTTTGTGCTGATTTAAGGTTTAAATCAACATATTCCACAAAGTCGAGGCAACCTTAGGAGTTGATCAAAGTAACCTCCGTCCAATTTCACTATAGACTCTCCTGCTTGATTTCTTACTGAGCGGGAGGTTGAGTCATAGTTGGAAGTGTAGGCCAGGATGAATTCAGGGCATTGAGATGATATTGGAAATCCTGCTGCAAGAGGGAGACCACTACCGGCTATCGACTTCATCCAAGAATTCTGAGAAGAATCCTCAATTCTCTTCCAGAAGTCCTCCATATCTATATTGTCAAGCTCTGTGTCCCAAATGTCATAATTGTAGCTTATGTAAGAAGAAGACTCCATCTTCTGATACTTATACTTCATCTTTCCTATCCTATTTGACTTATCCTTAGATTGGCGGGGTTCGACATGAGGAGTCTCGAAGAAGAAATGCCTTGATGATTTCTGGAAGAGCAATTGGGCTTGAAATTTTGTTAGACAATTGCACAAACCCGCCACACTGTTCGGATTTTGAGACTTGCAAAACACCTTAGAAAACCCGACACAATGGAGTGTATGTCGGAAGTTAGGACATGTTGAGCATTGATGAAAACTTGACACACTGCGGAAGTGAGGAAGTGTTGGACAAGTGGGAAAACCCGACACACACGGTGGAACCTGGAGGATGTTGAGTAGGTAGAAAATCCTGACACACTGTGGATCTTGATGGATGTCGAGCACTGGAAAACCTAAAACAAGGTGGAAGAAGTGAGATGTTAAACACCCTGCAAAACCGAAACAAGTATATCGGGTTTCTGACATGTCAGAATATGATAAATTCCCACCTTGTGATCACTTAGGAATTTTAGACTCTTTTGAAATCAACAAGGTACAACTTATATAAAAAAAAGTAAATAACCTAGGGGTGAATTTCAAACAAGAACCCATATGGGAATAACCCTAAACCTAAACCAAGTAATGGAGGAGGAAATGAAATGGAAACTCCAAACAAACACCTCATAAATAACCTAAAAAGATTCAAAATAGGAATAAGAGAAGAGTACCGTACGATGGAAAAGTGAAATGCGAGCATGGGAATCTACAAGTACCTCTTCCTCGTACCTGACCTCCCGAGGTTATGTCGAGATGGCCGGTGAATGTGGAATATAAATGGATACAGAAAAACTAATTGGGTAATCTTATATCCTCAATACGCAATAATGGAATTTGTGAATCTAAGGAAAAGAAGGCCCTCCTAACCTGAATTGGTGTAATGGTTTGTTCGGATATAATAGCTGTTCGGAGGCTCCAATCAATGTCGAGCTCTGCCGAGATCATGTTTATTGGTTGTTGGATACGTGGGAAGTGACTGTGGGAGCTTCGTATATATCTCTAGACAAGGTCATGAAAATGGTGATAGGAGGCTTAGTGGATTTGTAGTGAACTATGGGTGGTTTTCTGGTCTAGTCAAAAAATATTAGATTGATTGGATTCTATATTTAATATTGAGAACTACATTATGATATCTAGCGGGAGTGGTGAGGATCTAAATACTAGCGTTCGTAAACCGGTGTTAATGCTTAACTGATTTGCAGGCCCGTTGGGTTGTGGGACTTGGGGATCACAACCAAATTCTTGTTCTCTTTTGAATTCTTGTACAGTCATTCGGATATTTTACCCTCTCGGTTGTTCACTAATTACTTGTAGGTTTTCCGTTGCTCGGAAGACACGTATCCTAAGGTCTTGATCTATATCAACTAATGTTGTGGGTAGATTTGGTTGAGGCACCATTGGTTCAAATATATATTCTCTAGGCTCTCTAGGTCCTGTGATTTTCATACAAAGTGATTCAAATTTTAACTAAAATTAATAAACTAATTACGAAATATGTATTTACACTATGCAAGCATTCTTCTATGTTTGTATTTTTCGATGACGTATTTTGACGAATTTAAAGAGAAACTACTCTAATATATTTAGAAAATGGAAAACTAATCTAGTAACAGAATTAAAATAAACAAAGTAGCCTGGTGTGGCTATTTGCCTATGTAGTTGTGATTTTATCCTAAATATCTAAGCAACTAATTATTTTAAATTGAAAGACTCTCGATCCTACCTCAGAAGTGAGGAATGAATCATAGTTTCTCAGAAACTATCAATCCCCACAGCTTCCCTGGCGATATCGAGAGTGAACTTTTGACTGAAATAAAATAATTCACTACTCTATTTGATACGTTGTAACTAGAACTTTGATAGCTCAAACTTGGCATTTTAAAACAGTGGTAAATCCAGTTGTGTGTGACTTTGTCCCCTCAGTGTGATCTCCTTGTTCCTTTGTGTTCTCATGAATCCAGAAAAGCATGTATATGATAGCATCAACAGAAGAAGGAACTTGAACAATGGCAGCTTTTGGACGTAGACCAAATAAAATGCGAGTAGGAGAGGGATAGTGCAAGTGAACAGAGCTTGACTATGCAATTCCTAGCGGGATTTATTGCGGGAATACAACACAAGTACGCCGAGAGTTCTTGAAACTATCCTTTGTGACGAATAGAACCTACAACTCTAATGGATTCCAATCTACAAATGAAACTACTTTACTCTAAACTCACTTGCATGGAACAACAATGAAGCAAGACTGAAACAAGAAGATCAAATGACCTCTAAACAACAAAGGAAAACTAACAATGGAAGAAAAACATGAAACTATGGGAATTATAATTGAGAAATTCAAAAGACTGAATAATAGAATTGAGAAGGAGAGGGGCCATTTGTTTGAAAACAAGCTGGCTATTTATAGCAAATGCATTTACTAGAGGGTAACTCCCAATTGAACTCTTTTACTATAAACAAAGGAAAAACACTATTCATAGGGTGGCCAAAACATAAATGTAAAGAAAAGTAGCTGAAGAATGCGGGTAGAAATTGAAGATTTACATTTGATGCGATCATCGGAAGAATCTGGAAAACATGAAAAAGACCGCTCGTCTTGTGCAGGGCGGTGTTACTGGGACCGCCGCTTGCTCTGTCCGGGCGGTGGTCGGGATCTGCTTTGTCAGAGCGGCGGGCTCGGTCTCATCATTGAAGACCAAAATGCAAGAAAAAAGGGGGAAGAGGGAAAAACAAAGCATGTGGAGGCTGAGCGGGGCATGTAGGATACAAACGTATACTTGGCGAGCTTTTTGGATCTTGAACACCTTGTGAGGAGACTTGTATCATCATTGGGGTATGTGTAACATCTTTTCGGCGGTGCAGTACCCTACAATTTTGGGTACGTACATATTTCCCCTCGGAGAAGCATCTTAGCCATGAAGAGGTGTAAAATGGTGGATCCGAGTATGGCGGTCCCGAAATGGGGAGTTAGGAGTTATACCTGACATGCCCGTGTGTCGGAAAGTCACCATCCAAAATCCTGCTATCTACAAAATGAAAAAGGGGACTCAAGTGCAGCTAGATAAAATAATTTGAGAAATAAGACTAAATTGATATGAAATGAGGACTTACCATTTGTGTGGGGTTTAGAACTTACCTCTATCGATGCTCTAACCTGCGCAAAAGACATTCAAAATCAATTTTAAATATATATATATATATATATATATATATATATATATAACGAACTCATTTTACTATTCATTTACGCAGATTGATTTGATAGTTTTTGAGCTCTGGGACCCACGGTGACAGTTTTCGACAAGAGTATAGTCAAAACGTTTGTGGTGAGATAGTGATCATGCCTCCGAGAGTGGAACATCGACCCGTGAAGTCTCAGGTTAGTTCTTCTCAATTTATTGTTTTTAAACCTAAAATGTAGAAATGATAAAATATTTGTCTTGGGGGTTTGAAAATACTAGTTTTAAATGAGTCTCAGGGGGCGCCCATAGGGTAGGTCCTTATTTTAGTTAAAATGGCATCTTTTTCTTGTTTTTAGGAATTTTTAGGGCATTCGAGCCGTTTGCGGGTTCGGGATAGGACCACCGCCTGCACAGGCGGTGGTTACTGGGACCGCCGCCTTAGAAAGCGATAGTTATGGAACATTTGCTCTACACAGGTGGCGGTTCATGATAGAAAGCAAAAACAATGCTTTGCTTTACTTATTTTTGCATTTTTACATGTTTTGATAGTTTTTCCAATCAGATTTTGATACTAACTTACTCCTTTTTGTGTTTTTGGGTGTATGCAGAAGGAGGAATACATTAGATGGAGCCGAGAGAGGGAGTGTGATTGGCTCCCAGTAGTGTTAGAGGCACTCACTCAGGCAGAGTGAGATACTCTTCAGAGGGCTGGCATTTGGAGGATTACACAGGTCCCTCATGTTGCACCTGCTAGTCACATACTATGTGACTTATTTTCATACTAGGATGTAGATCGGAACACCTTCCGATTGCCAGGAGTTAGGGGTGAGTGGACCATCACCCTGGAGGATGTTTACCATATTGGGGGTTCGATCCTTGGGCGGCGGCTATCTCTTAAGACAATAGTATTGAGATCTCAAGTGGTTCAGTGGGCCACCTATATGGGGGATGCAGTTGTTTCAATGGGATCGAAGAAGGGAGTGAGGATCCACTCCATTATTGAGACAAACATTCATGTGCTCTGTAAGGCCATCATGGGCATCCTTGCTTGAGATTGATTGGGGACAAGGGAGGAGACACTCTCTTATATTGTTGGGCCCCCATTATTGCACATATTAAGGGCCATGGATGTGTCTATGCTTAGGAGCAGACATCCTTGGGACCACCTACCATGATTTATACAGGGTGGTCCAATTACAAGGAAAGTCATTGAGTCACCCCACTCTTGTCATGAGTTAGGTGTATGAGCATATCACTCCGTATGGGAGAGGTGTAGAGGCGGAGGATCCCGGGGCCATCAGGGCAACGAGGTGGATAGGGATGACCATTCTTAGAGTGCCTCACTAGCCAATGGCCTCTTTGACCACTATAGACATGGAGGCCACTCCTTATTAGGCCATGGCAGGGTTATGGGGAGAGGAGACTGTCACATTGATTTCTTGTTAGACTACCAGTCAGCTGGTAGACAGGGGGGAAGTTGGAGATCCACCCCTTTGACAGAGTACCACAACAGTTCAGCCTCCCATACATAGACATATTTCCTCTAACGGGGCTAGTGTATAGATCTATTCATGAGGCTCGGGGAGGTCCTAGAGGCCGAGGTTGGACTATTGTTACTCCTGGTGTTCCCATCACGGCCAGGAGGGTGGTACGTGCTCGAGGGGGAGCCGGTGCTCCTCAGGCACCTTTACTTTGGATTGCCACCGGTCCCGCCCATAGCAGCGATGAGCCCATTGACGTGGACTCCAAGTCTAAGGAGTTCACTGGGGGAGAGACAGAGGAGGAGACATAGGAGATGGAGATCGGAGGGATGGGTGGGGAGGATGATAGTGATTCCGAGTGGCATGACACTCAGGATATCCTGGGCCGAGAGGGCGGAGCGGAGCGCAGAGAGGGTGACTCTGATCTCAGAGGAGTTGCTCTCTCAGGATTTAGGGGGAGATGGTGAGTCTGTCACAGGCCGTCACATTGCCCCAGATGTGGGAGAGAGATGCGGTCGGTGGCAACATCGTGGCAGTGTGGATCCTAGAGATTCTTCTGGAGCACTGGAGACCCAAGGAGTTATCACTCTTCTCTTGACTTTTTTAGTTAGAATTGTCTTAGTTGTTATTTCTTTTCATTTCATTTATTCTTGGTTTTATTTTTGATCATTTTCTAACTTGTTTTCTCCTTTATTTGCAGTGACTGTTGATGAGTGGCAAGACTTGATTCACCGAGTATGCACAGATACCTTGTTGCTCCCCTCAGAGAAGACTCGTGTTGAGCTTTCTGTGGATGTGGGGGAGCCTTCAGCAGCTGGTAGGCATACCAATGTTTTCACCTTTGTGGCAGGTGGCAAAGATCATGACTTCTCTCTCGTGCTGAGGTAGCTGGATATAGGACGACCGAGCGCTTGATGAGGAGTCATTCTCATAGTGAGACAACAACTACTGGCCATGACCGCGAGCCCTCAGTGCATTTGGAGCGCCGGCATAGCTGGAGTCCTAGACGTGGTCATGTGCCCTCTGAGGGATCCCATAGGGATTGAGAGGCCATTTTTGTAGTGTTTTGTTGGATATTTATATGAGTGTTTTTGTACTTTTCGGGCTCATTGAGTGTTTTGACCATGCCTAGTGCATGATGGCATTGTATATGAAACTTGATTTATATATATATATCTCTTTTGGATCTAGACTCTTGGTGCCTAGAATTTTGTGACTTGTTTCCACATGTCTACTAGATGTTTTTAGAGTACTTGTTTTCATGCTTTTCAGAATGTATGCGATGGATAACAAATGATAGTAAACAAAATGTTTTACTGTGTATGTTTTGTAATGCTGATATGCGATGATGAACACATTATAGTTTTGAAATTTTGATATCTTTGGGTGATGTCTGTGATTTATTCTTATGTTGGAAAAACGTGATGAATGTATAGTGATAAAGAGATGAACTTGCCCCAATCCCAACTCCACACAACTAGTAAGATGTGAGGGCTCAACACCAAGAGTTAGGAAGGGCACAAGTTGTATGAGTTTGACTGAATGGAATGATGAGAGACAGACAAACCAGTAACAAAAACTAGACTTAGACCTACACACTTACCCTACTCAGAACTACCACCAAGCTTAGAAGGCCACTTACTTTCCAGTTTATCTAGACTTAGATTCATAAATGGCAACCTAGTTGACAAAATCTGGTTTTGAGGATTTGATCTCTTTGGAATTTGGACATTTGTTTTCTCTTAATATAATTTGATTTGTACTTTTAACATACCAAGATTTGTTAATTTGTGTGAATGGACCCCCCATACCCTACCTCATGCCACTAGTAAGAAGCATGGGTTTGTCACCAAAGGAAAAATATAGGCGAGTAAGGGCACTTCTTTCCTTTCCCAACCTTGCACCACTAGTAAGAGATGTGGGCTTATCACCAAAGGTTGGTGGGGCAAAGAAGTGTGTAAAATAAAATATTTTGTTTGCTTGGTGCCTTTGATTCCACTTAATTTTGAATTTTCTAACCTGTAACTTTGGGATATCCTTTCTTTCAATGAGATTTAAGAGGGTCAACTCCACCTAGTAGAAAGAAAGAGCAAAACCAAGTATGCAGGCCTTGGTATGGTTTTCGTCAATACTTGTCTGTCAAACTTGATGAGAAGATTTGAAAATAGTTGATGATGTTTGAAGAGATGTGATTTGAATGCTTTTGCCAATACTTTCAAAAATTTGTAATAAATTGCTTAAGATTAAGTTCCTGGACTACAATTTTTATGAAATGAGTGGACAAAATGAAACACTAAATGACTAATGCAATGTAGGTAGCTATAATGTACAAGTGGTGATTCTGATGTCTTATGCGTAAAACCATTTAAGATGCAAGGAATTGACAGTTTCATTGAATTCCTCACCTTCTAGTGTGCACAAAAGATACACACCATTTCGTAGTCCTTCATGACTTGGTATGGGCCCAACCACTTGGGCAGAACTTCCTTCCTTCACTAGTTTTCTTATCAATCCAACTGTCTAGCCTTAGAACTAGATCTCCCTCATATATTTCTCACTCATAGACTTTTTTGTTATACTACCGGCACATCCGGTCAGCATAGGCTCTGTGCCGTTGTTCGGCATTTAACCTAGCCTCATCAAGGCTTTCCAGTTGAGAGAGGCGTGCCTCCCTATAAGCTTCTTCATCCAGAATCCCTTGTAATGAGATGTGGAGGCCCAGGTATTTCAACCTCGGGTGGGAACCGCTTCGCCCCAAATACCAACGAGAAAGGGGTTACTCTGTTGGTGTTCTTATTGAGGTTCGATGGGCCCACAAGGATGGATATAGTTTTAAATGCCAATCTCACTTATTCTCCTTGATCTGTTTTGAGGAGAATAGCCTTTAATGTTTTGTTTGTCGCTTGACTTGCCCATTGGCTTGAGGGTAGTAAAGAGAGGCCGTGTGATGGTTTATTTTGAATTTGCTACATAACTCATAGACTTCATTATTTTTAAAGGACGTGCCATTATCTGAGATAATGACTTGTGGGACACCATACCTGCAAATGATTTGGTTTAGAATGAATTTGGCAATTACCGAGCTTGGTACGGTGGTGAGGGGCATGGCCTCTACCCATTTCATAAAATATTCCGTGGTTGTGATTATAAAATTAGGGCCATCGGTTGATGAGGGAGAAAACTTCCCTATCAAGTCCAGACCCCACGTGGAGAAGGGCCACGGGGTCACTATTGGTTGCAGGGATTGTGCTGGCATGTGAATCTTGTGAGAGAATTCTTGGCATTTGTGGCACTTACGTACAAATTCCACTACATCATGTTTGAGAGTGGGCCAAAAATAGCCCATCCGATGTATTTTGCAAGCGGTGGCGTGACCACCGAAGTGGCCTCCACATATCCCACTGTGGGATTCATGAAGAATCTTCTTGGATTCTTCTGTGTTGATGCACCTTAGGAACATGCCATCAAAGGATTTACGATAGAGTACCTATTCTAAAACAACATATTTAGTGGTAATAATGCGTAACCGCCTTCTTTGTTGTGATGTGGCACCTTCCGGGTATGTGTGGTCTATGATAAAATTGATGATATCAGTGTACCAGGGACATGTAGAGATGGGGGCCTAGTTTCAAGAAGTATACACACTCATCAGAAAGTCTAGATTTACCAGATCACCTCCATCTAGTGGATTGTCAGCTAACCAGTCTACAATGATTTTTCCTTTAACAGATTTTTGGTTTACGAATGTCAACTCGAATTCACCCATTAAGGTTATGAAATTTCCAGCCTTTTTAGATAAAGACCCTTACGTGAGAAATGTTCGTAAATGATATGTCTTTACAATGACCCTTGTTTCTTGGTTTAACATGTAATGTCTTAACATTTTGTAGCAAAAACTATGGCAAGGCATTCTCTCTCTACCTGTGTCTAACATGTTTCATAATCGAGCAATGTTCGGCTAATGAAATAGACCGCACGTTCCCGTTTATCATTATCTTCTTGAGCCAATATGTAGGCTAGTGAGACATGAATGGCTCATGAGTATAGGATCAAAGGGCGGTGCAGTGCAGCGAGGCATTAGCGTGGGTGGAGACAACAAGAAGCATTTAAGCGCTTTAAAGGCCTTGTTGCATTCTTCATCCAATCAATGTTATAATCTTTTTTAATAAATTGTTGATTGGATGAATGGAAAAACTTAAATCTAGGATGAACCATCAAATTGCACCGAGCTTCCCAAGAAATGACCTCGATTCGAATCGTCGATGGTGGGATCATTTCGAACAGCCCGTATTTTAATTTGGATCAACATAAATCCCTCATGAAGATATAATATAGCCCAGAAGTTTGCCTCCTGTCACACCAAACATGCAATTCTCTGGGTTTAATGTGACACCATATTCAATTAATCATGAGAGGATGATATAGAGCACTTATGGATGATCACAATGCTTCTTGGCCTTGGCCAACAAGTCATCCACATAGGATTCCACAATTTTATGGATGAGATCATGGAATATGTATGTCATTGCCCACTGATATGTAGCGCCGGTGTTCTTAAGGCCGAATGGCATGACAACATAGCAATAAGTTCCCCAGGGAGTTATGAATGTAGTTTTGGCTTGATCCTGTTTAGATATTTTAATCTGATTATACCCTGAGAACCCATCCATGAGGGACAACAACTCAAATCTAGTTGTTGCATCAATGATAACGTCAATGGATGGTAATGGGAAGTCATCCTTGGGACAAGCTTTGTTAATATCCCGAAAATCTATGTAAATGCATATCTTCCCATTCTTTTTGAGAACAGGGACGATATTAGATACCCATTGTGAATAGTCAATGGGTTTGATGAATCCCACTTGGAGAAGTTTCATTACTTCCTCTTTTACCATGAGAGCCACTTTTGGCTTCATTGGTCTTGAATTTTGTTTAATTGGTTTTGCATCTGGTTTAGTGACAAGATTATGTACCGCGACATGTGGTGCAATGCCCGTCATTTATTTATAGTTAAATGTGAAATCCTTTTGATGTTCTTTGAGGATTTGGGTGTGTATTTCTATCTCCTCCGGAGTTAACAAGGATCCCAATTTAAAAAAATTTGGTTCTTCCTCAGTTCAATGTTTATGTCAATGGTTTCTTCTATTAAAGAAGCATTACCTTCTTCAAATTTAGGTGGGGCTGGAGGTAGTTCCAAGCTTTCTCTATTTTCTATCTCGTAGATATTGAGATCCTTCTGTGGAGGAGACTCTACCATGGGATTTCCAAAATAGGAAGAGGAATGTGGTATTAGGGAAAGATCAACTATACGGTGAGCAAGGTGTAGCTCCACATAGGCGTTTAGATATTTGAGAGTGACTCTATCATCGTCAAAGTGATCCATGATAGAAAAATCATCCTTAGCTTCTCCATGAGTTAGGAGTGAGTTTGTTGGTATTTTACGTACTAATGGTTTGGTACGAAGTGATACTGTGAAATTTGTATCTTCCAACTCACTATTTGGAGTGAAATGGGAAGCTGAGGTTGCTATTGAGTCTGCGAGAAGGTTCTGCTCTCGTGGGATTGCTTCAATTGATATGAAGTTAAATCCCTTGCTTAGATCTAATACCACTATTTTATAGAGTTGTAAATGCTCAGCCCTAGTTTCATATACCTTAGAGACTTGGTTTACAACTAGTTGTGAGTCTCCTAGCACTCTAATGTTATCGACGCCCATTCTTTTGGCTAGGATGAGGCCAAGGAGGAGAGCTTCGTACTCAACCCCGTTGTTTGTACATTCAAAGTTTAATTTAAAGGTGAAAGGTATGATCTTTCTCTCAGGTGAAGTAAATATCACTCCCGCCCCAGCTCCAAAGTGACATCTAGCCCCATCGAAGTGGAGAGTCCAATATTTGCTCGAAAAATGGATGTTGGGGTATTTGTCGTATCTATTTCTTTCGCTTCGGTTACTTCTACCATAAAAACTTCATCTGATGGAAGAGAAGAAATTCCTAGGGTGCATCCCATACCCATAGAATCAAATGGTAGGAGAATAGGTAAGTCTTTCTCTAACAACTCAAAATTTTTGCGATAGTCCCTAGTGACACTGTTTTTATAACATTGGTCTCATTTTTGAGTGCTGGAATGTCTTCGGCTAGATTTGTAATTTCTAATTCTGTGGTGGGTATCAACTTCTCTTTTGGTTTTGAATTAATTGGTTTGATAAGTTGATTTTTTGGGAGTTCAAACTTGGAGTGAACGCCTGGTCTTTTCTTCAAATCATCTAGGTGTATATTGAAGGGTTTTGGGTCACCTTGTGCCACAAACATTTTCCCTAAGTGTAGAAATCTTATTTCTTGGAATAACGTGGAAGGGATTGCCTTCATGCGGTGTATCCATGGCCGAACAAGGATCATATTATAGTTGGTTTCCTGATCTATAATATAAAACTCAGTGAGGACCGTCTTGGGTCCTAAAGTGACTGGTAAAATTATGGTTCCAATTGAAGTGGCTTTGAGGCTATCATAACCTCTTAGCGTATTTCATGTTGTGGAACAGTTTGTCTCTCCATATCCTAACTTTTGAAGAAAAACAAAGGGGACTATGTTAACTACTACCCCATTGTCAATCATTGCATGTTTAACATAATTATTGTAAACCCATACTTGTAAATGTAAAGTTGGGTCGCCTCTTCGTGCAATCTTAGCGTCTGTTGGCATTTTGCTTATATCGAATATAAACTCAGTATCTCTATCTAGCTGCCTTGGAGGATAGATGTCAGAGTCTACATGGTTTACTTGCGTTTCTGGAGGAGGAGTGATGTTGATTAAATGACCAAGGCCTAATGCTTCTAAGAGGGAAGCCCTGTGGGTGGGAGAGTTATTTAGAAAATCAAAAAAGGAGATGTGAGAGAAGGTTTTAGTTAAGTCATTAATTAAATCATAGGCACCTATGGGTTTTACCAACATTTGTTGAGTGTTGTCTGGCTCTAATGGATAACTTGGAGTTGGTTGAGAAGAATAATCTTGTGTTCTTGTTATGGTTTCTATGGGTAGCTCGGTGTCTAACTCCACCAGACCAACTATCTTAGTTTGGGGTCGAGTTCCTAGTTGGGGTGCGATTGGTGGATTTAATGAAGTTGAAGCTTCATGATCATTGTTTCCTATTATAACACCCTTGTTTGTTCCATTAGGATCTAGCCTGTTATTGTTAGAATGGTTTGGGAGTGGATCATTAAAGATCTTGAGGGGTGCATTTTGAGGGGAAACTACCCTGTATAAGTGTTTGGCATGGGTACTATAGAATTTGCTAAAAACATATCTATAAAGAGTTGCTTTTGATCTTCTGGCAAACGCTGCATGAATTTATTATAGTCATGACAAGTCCTAGTATCGTGGCCTTGAATCTTGTGGAAGCCACAATACAAATTGGGATTATAATTTTGAGGTTGTTGATTTAAAACCTGTTGTGGCCCAAAATTATGATAAGGTTGCTGGTTGTTAGAGTTAAAATTTTGAGGTTGTTGCCTTTGGTTTTGACTCTGATATCCAGTTGGGTTTTGATTTGGACCTTGTGTTTGGATTTTCATTTTTGTTGCTGTGGTTGTGGTGGAAGAGTAAAATCCACTGCATTGATTATTGGAGTAAAATTGTTATTTCGCTGATTATTAACGGTGGCAAAATGTTTACAACATTTTCCCTCTTAACTTAATCGAGTTACCCCATCTGTTGTAACTCACGTGGTTCTTGTTAAGGATCTTAGGTCCTTGATTAGTGTTCTGGTATTAGGATAGGCCACGAGTGTTTTGATTGGGAGTGGTTAATTTCCCATTTGTTCCATATGTCTTATGACCACTATCTATCATTGCTTGGTCGATTCGGAGAGCACTCTCGAGTACCTCATCATAAGTTCTTAGTGGGAACATCTGGACTTCTTCCTTTATCTCTCTATCGAGAGAATTAAGGAATAAATCACATAGTTCCATTTGATCCATGTTTGGAGCACTTGCTGATGAGTAGAGAACCATACACAATATTTGGATAAAATGAGCAATGGATCCATTATGTTCTTGTTTAATATGTAAGAATTCCTTGATTCATGTTCTTAACAATTTTTTCATGTCAAAAGATTTGATGAACTCTGACACGAGTTGTTTAAATGAGTGTATCGAGGCTTCAGGTATTCTGTAATACCAATCAAGGGCAATACCCTCTAAGGTCTTAGGGAATATCTTAGCAACAACCCCGTCCCAAGGGAGTAATCCCCATATGGCTATGGCATAAGCTTTAATGTGTGCATTTGGATCCCCGTCCCCTTTGTGTTTGGGTAAATCGGGAGAGGTGGAAGCATAACACTTCATATGGTGAAGTCTAGGGGCTCTTTTAAATATTCTGAATAAGTCCCTACTGTGTAGGCCTCGACCATCGATGGTGCTTGCTGAGGGGTGGGGTGGCATGGTTTGTTGATATGGCATAGCATATGTATTTGTAGGGGCATAAGGGAATCCTTATGGTTGAACGAACATCCGGGAGAAGAGAACATGTCTCCTTGTGGTGACTTTGAATAAATTTTTAAGTAAGGAGGAGCATTGTTCTGGTATGGGTTGTTTGGTGCCAAGCCGGGAGGTGTCATGTTTTCTACTAGAGTGGCATTTGAAAACACAATCCTAGTTGGCGTTTGTTGTGGGTAATTATACGAGATGTTGAGGAGGCATGCCTAATGTGCATGTTCCTGTAAGGAGGTCAACCTAACTAGGATGATGCGGAGGGTTAGGGATCTCGCTTGCCCAAAATATGAATTTTGGTTTTCTTGAGCAAGTTCCAGCCCTCTAACCTTTTCAACTAAGGTTGAAATGACCTCTATTGGTGAAGACATAGTGCTTTGCCTTAATGGTGTTTGTTGTATACCTTGAGGTTGTAAAGGGGTGTGATACCCTGCTATGAATTGATCATTACCTTGCCAAGCTTCACCAAGGGTATTTCCCATAGGTGGAGGAATGGGGGTGTTTTCTTGGAATAGGGTATCAGATTGTATTTGTAAACTCCCTATAGGTGGATACATGTTTTGGAAACGTTGTTCACTTTTAGCATAGCGTGCTAAGTACTCCTCATCCAAAAATGGGAGTGGATCTGACTGTCTACTGATCTATGGTTTGAACAAGACCCAAGGAGATGAAATGGATTCTCTAGTAAACATCATATTGTTAGAGCCTGATGGCTTTGGTTGTTGTGTTTGTGCAAGTTGATCAAACTCCTCAATTTGGAATGAAGAACTAGAACTAGTTCTGTGAGGGGGAGTTTGAGATGACAAGTAATTACTTGAATAGTTATTAGCCCATGCAGAAAGCGAGGGTGATGGTTGTCTATTTGTTTGACTATAGTTTGTTTCAAGACCTGAGAGAGGTCTACCATATGCATCGTATCCCGACATATTCGGGGGTATATGAATACCCGTAGAATAATGGGAAAGAGCGAAGGTGGATGGAAGAAATGAAAATAGAAATGGGAATATTTGTTTGGTTCACGTCGGGTTCACCAATTTTGTGGTGAAGCTGATGTGAAGGCTAATGAGGTAGAGAAGATGAAACCGTTGTTTGTTTCACGTTGGGTTCACCAATTTTGTACGATGGAAAAGTGACATGCGAGCATGGGAATCTAAAAGTACTTCTTCGTACCCGACCTCCCGAGGTCGTGCCGAGATGGCCGGTGAATGTGGAATATAAATGGATACAGACAAACTAATTGGGTAATCTTATATCCTCAATACGCAATAATGGAATATGCAAATCTAAGGCAAAGAAGGCCCTCCTAACCTGAATTGGTGTAATGGTTTGTTCAGATATAATAGCTTTTCGGAGGCTCCAATCAATGTCGAGCTCTGCTAAGATCCTGTTTATTGGTTGTTGGATACGTGGGAAGTGACCTGTGGGAGCTTCATATATATCTCCAGACAAGGTCATGAAAATGGTGATAGGAGGCTTAGTGGATTTGTAGTGAACTATGGGTGGTTTTATGGTCTAGTCCAGAAAATATTAGATTGATTGGCTTCTATATTTAATACTGAGAAGCGCATTATGATATCCGACAGGAGTGGTGAGGATCTAAATACCAACGTTTGTAAACCAGTGTCAATTCTTAACTGATTTGCAGGCCCGTTGGGTTGTGGGACTTGGGGATCACAACCAAATTCTTGTTCTCTTTTGAATCCTTGTATAATCATTCGAGATATTTTACCCTCTCGATTGTTCACTAATTGCTTGTAGGTTTTCCGTTGCTCGGAAGACCTGTATCCTAAGGTCTTGATCTATATCAGCTAATTTTATGGGTAGATTTGGTTGAGGCACTATTGGTTCAAATATATATTCTCTAGGCTCTCTAGGTCCTGTGATTGTCATACAAAGTGATTCAACTTTTAACTAAAATTAATAAACTAATTACGAAAGATGTATTTACACTATGCAAGCATTCTTCTATTTTTGTATTTTCGATGACGTATTTTGACGAATTTAAAGAGTAGCTACTCTAATATATTTAGAAAATGGACAACTAATCTAGTAACAAAATTAAAACAAACAAAGTAGCCTGGTGTGGCTATTTTCCTGTGCAGTTGTGATTTTATCCTAAATATCTAAGCAACTAATTATTTTAAATTGAAAGACTCTCGATCCTACCTCAAAAGTGAGGAATGAATCACAATTTCTCAGAAACTATCAATCCCCATAGCTTCCCTGGCGATATCAAGAGTGAAATTTTGACTGAAATATAATAATTCACTACTCTATTTGATACATTCGTAACTAGAACTTTGATAGCTCAAACGGCATTTTACGAATGCAGTGGTAAATCCGGTGTGTGTGACTTTGTCCCCTCAGTGTGATCTCCTTGTGCCTTTGTTTTCTCATGAATCCAGAAAAGCATGTATATGATAGCATCAATCAGAAGAAGGAACTTGAACAATGGCAGCTTTTGGATGTAGACCGAATACAATGCGAGTAGGAGAGGGATAGTGCAAGTGAACAGAGCTTGACTATGTAATTCCTAGCGGGATTTATTGCGGGAATACAACACAAGTACATCAAGAGTTCTTGAAACTATCCTTTGTGATGAAAAGAACTGCAACTCTAATGGATTCCAATCTACAAATGAAACTACTTTACTCTAAACTCACTTGCATGGAACAACAATGAAGCAAGACTGAAACAAGAAGATCAAATGACCTCTAAACAACAAAGGAAAACTAACAATGGAAGCAAAACATGAAACTATGGGAATTCTAATTGAGAAATTCAAAATACTGAATAATAGAATTGAGAAGGAGAGGGGCCATTTGTTTGAAAACAAGCTAGCTATTTATAGAAAATGCATTTACCAGAGGGTAACTCCCAATTGAACTCTTTTACTATAAACAAAGGAAAAACACTATTCACAGGGTGGCCAAAACATAAATGCAAAGAAAAGTAGCTGAAGAATGTGGGTAGAAATTGAAGATTTACGTTTGATGTGATCATCAGAAGAATCTAGAAAATGTGAACAAGACCGCCACCCTGTGCAGGTGGCGGTCTCATCACTGAAGACCAAAATGCAAGAAAAAAGGGGGCAGAGGGCAAAACAAAGCATGCGGAGGCCGGGCGGGGCATGCGGGATACAAATGTATACTTTGAGAGCTTTTCTTGATCCCAAACACCTTGCGAGGAGACATGTTTTATCATTGGGGTATGTGTAACATCTTTCTGGTGGTGCAGTATCCTACAATTTTGGGTGCGTACAAGTATGTTCAACAAGCCTTAAAAATGATCAAAGATGGATAGTGAAATCAATCAGGAAGCTCAATCGGGTTTGGAGGTGGAAGAAGCATAAAAGGAAATCCAACGCAACAAAAATGAACAAAGTAACAAATGACGTGGAAAACCAACTATTTATAATAACATAACATTAATTACACCTCACTTGATGCGTGTGCCAATTTCCAGACCACTGCACATTAATGACATGTCATCATGCTTGGAGCATCCAAAAATCTGATACAAAGAATTTGATTTAATTCAGGTTTCGGGCTTCGGGAAACAAACGACATGAAATGTGTATTTAGCAAAGCATGTTTCGATGCTTAGTAGTTCTGAAAACCTGACACAATGGATTTAGGAAATTAGGTTTCAATTTTTGGGAAACATGAGACATGTAACATGCAAGGAACATGTTTTAATACAATGAAAACCTGAAAACCTGAAAATCTCTTTCAAAGGGAATTTTAAGAGATTTTTCAAAAATTTTCCCATGGTTATCTCAATTTTATCTAAAATCACTAAAATGAGATAACACCTAGCTCCAATTGGGGACTTTCTTTGAGAAATCAAAGGAAGAGAACTCGTGTATCAAAAATCTTTATCCATTGGGCTATGGAGTCAGGAGAAAAAAAACCAAAAAAACAAACAAACAAACAAACAAATAAAGCAAACACATGACATAAAATAAATATAATACAGTGCAAGAGAGCATCTTGCATTACTGATGGAACAACTTCAAATGTCGGCCATTGAAAGGTAGAGGGAGAAAATCAGCATCAAGATATGATAGATAGAAGCTATTTTCACCATTTAGCTGATGGATTTTGAAATGACCTTTCTATAAAGAATTGAACTTGCCATGCATCCCTTTGCATTCCGTTCTCTTATCCCACGGAGAAGTACTAGATCTCAACTGGAAATCATGTTGCCTTGATTTTTGTCAAATATCTCGTTTGACTTCTCGATGATCTGCAATGTGATCAACCACCTTGCTTTGTTCTTCTTCTAGCTTGGTTAGGTACATTATCCTTTTCTCAATGGAACTTTGAAAATTTTCATCCTCAATTGATTTAGCCAACCGTAAGGCTGGCAATTCTATAGAGATATGAATCTCAGCATCAATTCCATACAACACCTGGAATGGGGACATTCCAATAGCTCACTTAGGAGTAATTTGATCTACCCATAATTTATCATACAATGCTTTGTGCCATGTCCTCTGATTCTCATCAACTAGCTTTTTGATTATGGTCACCAAGTTTTTGTTGCTTGATTCAGCTTGACCATTACCTTGGGGGTAATAATCGGATGAATGAGCCAACGTGATCCCAAATCCATAGAAAAATTCTATCAACTCATGTGATGAGAAATTGGAAGCATTTTCAGCAACGATCTTGTGAGGCACACTGAATCTAACAATTATATTCTCCTTGAGAAAGTTGCACACAACTTCGGAGGTTTCTGCTTGATTGGCGCAACTTCCACCCACTTGGTGAAATAGTCTGTGGTGGTGAGCACATAATTATGACTAACACTGGAGGTAGGATTCAGTACTCTAATGAAATCAATTCCCCATTGGTGAAAAGGTTCTTCAATTATCACAAGCTTTAAGGGAAGAGCTGCCAGCTTAGGATGACCAACGAAATGTTGACAAGCTTCACACTTAACCACCCATTCAGATGAATCTCAAAAGAGAGTAGGCCAATAGTACCTAGCCCGTAAGATCTTATAAGTCGTCACGGAGGAAGAGAAATGTCCTCCGCATGCTAGATTGTGGAAGGATTCTAGCAACCTTATCTGTTAAGACTTATCGACACAACGCAGGAATACACCATCAATGCCCTTCTTGTATATACCATTATCCCATAGAATGAATCTTGGACCTTAATTTAATTGTCCTCTTTTCTTTTTGGCTTAAATTTGGGGGACATTCATCGTAAGTTAAAAATAAAGTGATATCTACATACCATTCATCAATTGTGCTTACAAAAATCACCATGGGAAATTATGAAGAAGTACCTTCAGTTTCTTTGCATTCTGTCTTAGAATTGTTTTCTGCGATCAATTGGCACAGGCCTCTTCCTTGTACCAACTTGGTAGGTCTGATGTCCAAGTCATATTCTTGGACTTTGGCTATCTAGTTACCTCGTTGACTACCCAACTCTTGTTGAGTCAAAATGGACTTAACTGTAGTATCAGGAACAAGAACGAGAGTGTGAGAACTCAACACATAATACCTGAAATGCTTCACTGCTCTCACCACTGCATAAGCATGCTTTTCAATTTGTGACATCTTTAATTCATGTTCCTTTAGTGGGAAGCTCATGAAAGAAATGGGAGCTTCGATTCCTTCTTCATTCTCTGCATCAGGATGGCTGATACTATATGTGCGGAAGCGTAGCTATACATGATGAAATCCTTCTTGAAGTCTGGGCATACTAGAATAGGAGCATGAGCAATTGCTCTTTTGACTTCTTCAAAATCAATCTTCCCTTTAGTGCTCCATCGAATGGAGTCTTACCTTTCATCATCCCAAGGATATCCTTGGTTTTATCGGCAAATTCAGGTACAAATCTTCTTAGGAAATTGACCTTTCCGAAAAAGGAATGTACCCCAATTTTTCTTGTAGGTAGGGTAAGGCTTTGGATGGCCTTCACTCGTTCTGGGTCAATCTTGGTTCCTTCTTTAATCACTATATGACCCAAAAAATTACCTTTTGTTACTTTGAACATGGAATTTTTAGGATTTAATGAAATCCCATGACGCCTGCATCTTAAGAGTACCTGCTCCAGGTGATCATAATGATCACTTCGCTTCTTAGAGAAGACCGTCAAGTCATCCAAATATACAACTATGAATTTTCCCATCAAATCTCTAAAAGATAAGTCCATAGCTCTTTGAAACGTGGCTCCAGCATTAATCAAACCAAAAGGCATCCTCCTATAAGCAAAGGTCCCCATGGGGTGGTGAATGTTGTTTTATGTTGATCCTCAGTGGCTACCTCAATCTGATTATACCCGAAAATCCGTCAAGCATGGATAACATTTATGATCCAATGACAGTCTACAATACTTGATCCATGATAGGAAATGGGTAATTTTCTTTTAATGAAGACTGATTAAGGTTCAGAATTCAACACAAATCTGAATCTCACCATTCTTATTTCTAATGAGGACAATGTTAGTAACCTAGGTAGAATGATGGATTGGGAAGATAATCCTTGCGTCTAACATCTTTTGAATTTCTGCAAGGATATTCCCTGAGATCTTTGGATTGTAATGCCTTTGCTTCTTTCTGTAGGGTTTGACATCAGACTTCAAAGGGATGCTATTTTACACATCCTTAGGCTTTAAAAATTTCATATCCGCATAGGACCATGCCAAGACGTCCATATATCTCTTTAGGAGTGAAATGAATCTTCCTTTCTCCTCAGGAGAACAACATTTTCTGATGTTTACCATCCATGGTTGGTCAGAAGATCCCAGATTAACTTGATCTACCTCTGACAAGGAAGCACCTTCAGCTTGCCTTTTATCTTGAATAAAATGGTCATGCTTGTCAAACAGACCTTCTAGAGAAACCAATCCCTTTGGAATCTTATTTCCTTTGAGCTGGATGAATTCACCATCAATCTCTTGATATGAATTTGAGACGGACTCACGAGAAAGCTGATTCTGATCCTTCAAAATAAAGCTTGCTAAAATTATCAGCTTTCTCAAGAAAAGACAATACCTGTTGATCATCATTGAACACTTGCCAATGTGTTGAATTATTTGGAACACTTAGACGATACACAATCTCAATGGTATACTTGTCCTATTTGAACTTTGGGTGAGGAAGGAGAAGAGATGTAGACACGGCTAAAGAATCAACTTTATCATTGTAATCTCTCAAAACTACCTTGATGGAAAAAACATCAAAGCATTCTATGCTATCCCACACCTTGTTCTTGTAATGCCTTAGGTGATCATTTTTACCTGATAGATCCCCCTTACTTGATTTACAATCAACTCAGCATCTCCCTACACTTTAAGGTTTGGATTCCATTTTTCCTTGCCATTTCTAATCCTAATTACGAAGATTTGTATTTGTTCGTGTTATTAGTATTGTCAAACTGTAGCTTGAAGGTGAAGGGAAAGATCTCAAAATCTTGAGATATAAGAACCACACCAGTGCTTGACCCACTAGTTTAACATCTCCTGTCAAACTCAAGGGTCCAAATAGCATTAGGATCTTCTTGTTTGATACCTACAGAAGGCACCTCTGATGTCATGGAATAATTTCCCAAGCCCACATCTTCAAAGAGAATTTGAGCTTTGGGGTCATCTGATTTAGTGACCAGGTACTTTCTTTGCAAAAACCTCTTCCTAAGAGAATACCATAAGTAGTTGGGATATTGACAACTAGGATAGTCATTTTTACTCTCTTTTCTAGGAATGCGACAAATGCAAACTGTGCATCCTTGATTTGGCCAATCAAGGGGACTTGCTTGGTTTCCATGGAGTAACACCACCCATAAGATTTAGTCAAGGTAAGTCCAAGGGCATGGGCTAATTTTGTGGGCATCACGTTATCAGAGGCTCCTGAGTCAATTATGTAATTGCTAAGTTTAAACCCGTTTATAAGTAAGGACAAATAAAATGGTTCAATCTTTCCCAAAGAAGCAACAGAGGTCATATTATTTTGAGGTAAAGGTTGAGTGGGATTAGGAAAAATTCCTTTTGAAGATGAAGGGATAACAACCTTGCTTCTAATGAATTTGGCAAGTTTCTCAAATTTCTCAAGATTTGACTGAAGGTACTCGACTTCTGACATTTGGATCTTAGTTTTCTTTGCATGATCAATAATGTCAAAAGCAGTATATGAAGGAATGATGGTGGGATCAGTTCTGGTTACACTGGTCTGAGCTGAGGTACTGGTCTTGGGGGTAGGAGAAAGAGAGTTAGAAGAAGAAGTTACCTTTTTAGTTGTCTCCTTTTCAGTTTGTCATTGAGATAGGAAAGCCTCTTTTAGCCATAACCACGGGAGATTCTTTACCCTTCTCCTTAGAGACTTCAACTGAATTTATGGGGTTCTGAGATTGAGCTCAAGTGAAGACGAAAATGACTGACCATCATGTTTGCATTGGTCTTCCTCGTATTCCAAGTACCCAATGTTGGAGTTGTCAGCTGAATCGTCAAAAGACTCATCAACATATCCTGAAGCTTCAAAAGCTTCGTGAGAATATTGATCTTTTGGTTCTTCATCTTCCTCAACTATTTCCATTGTTTTGTTCACAGGAGGAGCTTCAATGGCCAGCCTTGTTGGAGTAGCAGTCAACTGATTCCTATCTCTTGCAGGAGCGCCATTGGTATTATTGAAATTCCATCTAGGAATATCCCGATAAGGAATGTTGGTTTCTGTTGAGACATTTTCTTCTTCAAAGCGATCAATTCATTGGCCATCTTCTGGATCATAGGATCAGTAGTACTTTGAGAAGAACTCTGATTTTTAGGCTTAGATGACTCTCTTATGATCTTTCCTACAGGATGAGATCATCTTCTATTTCAGTGGTTGTAGCTTGAGCAGTAGCCAAATTAGGGATAACCTAGCTTCTTAATAATAAGCTCACATCAAGGGGGTTCATTGTTGATGAAGAAACACTTTTGATTTTCAAGAGTGGGAATGGCTAGCACCGAAATATTCTGAATCAGCTTGTTGAATTTTGCCATGAAGTCCCACATGGGCTCATGAGACTCCTTCATATGTGTAAGTTGTGCTAACAAGGCATGAGAATCTTCAACTGGTTTGAACCTTGCTTCAAATATGGATCTCATGGTAGCCTAGTTGGTAATGCATGCATTCAAAAGATGGTAGAACCATTCTGTTGCCACACCATGCAATGTTTCAACAAAGAGTCGAACAGAGACATCTTCATGAGCTACCCCAAGGACACCGCATGCTATAAAGAATGAGGTGATGTGTTCATCAGGGTTTTGCTTCCCATCGCCGTTGAATTTGGGAATATTCTTACGAGATCCATGTGGTAGCTCATGCAATGGCGGAGTTAGAGAAAGAGGACCAATAGCCGCACCCTAAGGCACAGGTTGTGTTGCCATCCTTCTGAATGAAGTGCATACAAGAATCGAGTATCAGAAAAGAATAATGCATGATAGGTTGTAGAATCTTCTTGTTCTTGAGGAACCGAGTTCTTCGGATAAGTGAAGAAATTATTGCTTATCTAGATACAACACTGTTGGGAGAAAGTCTGAAATTGTGTTGTTGAAGCAGATCAAAGAACGGATCAGTTTCACCCCTGGCTCGGCTTGACCAAGTGAAGATATTTCTAGCCAGCTTGAACCGAAAAATGGATCTACCAAAAATAAGGAAAATACGGAGTCACTAGACACCAATAGGATAAGCTTAGTATTATCGATCCGTATTCCCAGGGAGTCGTGAAAAATTGTTGGTTGGATATTTTGTCAGGCCAAAATATGAGGTTCAACCATAGTACATGGGATCAAATCCCTCCTCAAAGACAGGTGAGGCAACCTATTTATTACTGATCTAAAACACATCAAAAATAATATGTACAATATTCATGCTATTCTAACCATTGGGGTTGGGATACAATCCCAAAATCCATATCAACACAAGATGGAGATGTTACGGTTTTAGAAATAGAATGGATTAGAAAGGAAACTATTATAGAAGAAAGCAGTGGAAAGGGAATGAGAGGAACGTATTTTCTTTCAAGCAAACATAGATCAAGAAATACTTATACGAGTTTTAGATAATGGGTGTAATATTTGAAACAATTAAAATAATCAAGAACACTAAAAAAGAATAGCTTAAGATCTTGTACGTAAGAACAATCTCTCAAGATAGATGAATCCCACAACACAAAGTTTGCAAAATAACACATATTTCTATTCCTCAATGATTAAAAATAAAATACAAAGTTTTCCTTCTTCTTCACAATAGCTCTCAATATTCTAAAAATCTCTCTCCCTTTGGAATGCACAAGCATCCCTTATTTATAATAGAAAGAACATAGAGAAAATAGGATAAATCCTAGAAAATAGTCATTTAACAAGAATCCTATTTTACTTGACTCTCACATAGGAGAACAAGTCAAAATTTGCTTCATATGTGATGAAACGAAAATGAAAAAGACATGTCAATCTCTGGATGGAAATGACATGAAACATTATGCTTATTTTGTTTCATCGTCCTTGTCTTCCTCCAGCAAAGCCTGCTTGTCTTGAAATTCCACTTCTAGATTATTCCTGCATCTTAGCTTCATCTGGCGCACTGGAATGGTCACTCAGAACCTCGAAGTTTCTTGAGTGTCACTTGCGTTGCCAAGAATTTTCTTCAATATCTTATTGAGTTTCCTTAATGATTCCAAAACATTCTCAATCCTTATGAACTTATCAATGGTTGTTAGATCAAAGATGGAAGCTGGTTCAGGCTGGATTGATTCTTGGATTTTTTATAGAAATCATCAGCAGGTAGAATATTCGAGCTTTCATCCAACACCTTGGTAAAGATATTGGAAAACTCCTCTTCTATGTTGTTCGTGGGATCAACCAACTGATCTCTAGATTCCCTCAACTTGCGGCAAGCTTCACTGAGAATCTTTATCCTAAATCTGATGGCTTTGGTTATCTGGAAGTGCTTATCCCCATGTGGAATGATTCCTTCTTCCATCAAGATACATGATGGAACCTATTTCAATGCATTGAGAGCCTCAAAATTTAACTCAAGGTTCCCGACTTCTATGAAAATTCATCATCCATTTTGTCACCATCCTTCTTTATCTCCTCCAAGGATTTATAAACCTCCATTGTGTCATCAATGACCTTTCTTCCTTGTAGGAGTAGCCTCTGAATCCATTCATCAACCATTCTCCCCTTCTCATTGATCTTTTCAATCATAGGTACCGATGAGAAATCGAACCTAATAGGAGTAGGGGTAGAAGATGATGGTGTTGACTAAGAAGGCTTTGAGAGCTTGAGCAATACCTCCATCAACTGTTCAACTTTCTCCTTTAGCTCATCTCTGCTCACCTTCATTTCCTTCAGCTTCTGGCACAACACGTTCATGGCATCCTGGGCATCCTGTTGTGCTCCTTCTGTTGTTACCTTTCCCATATCAACCCTTGTAATCTGATAATCAGTGACCATTATATCCTCCTTTGTTTTGTTGGCTACAGGAGTGGAAATATCTACAAACTTATGCCCTGAGGCATCCACTAAAACCCTTGAAACCATTTTGGGTTTCTTGGCAGATTTGGTAGGAGAGACCTTGAGAGAACTGAATTCGAAGGCTAGTAGAGGAACTACCACCTTCCTCTTCCTTGGGGTCTGATCAACTAACCATTGAGGTACAATGGAAGAAGTTGCCCCTATCGGAGGTGTTATGGTTACATCTGTAGGTGGAGGAAGGTTTACTTGTGGAGTAGTGATGACTGCAAGTGTGGTGACTGTGGGGATAGACTTAGTGAATGAAGGTGCAAAAGGAGGAGGCATATCTATAGCCATCTTAGGTCTAGCAGAGAGAGGTGAGAGGTCGGAGAAGATGTTGGCCATGGCTGATGAAAGTGGCAAAGAAATATGAGGTGAGGAAGATTGGGAAGGAGGAGGTAAAGATTCTAAAGTCAAAGCTTGAGAAGCAAGAGAGAGACTTACCTCTGATGAGAAATCAACAAAAGGAGAAACGAGAGGTTGACTAACCTCATATTTTGAAGGAAGTTTTCCTTGTTCTGGTGGAGGAGGTGAATCCAAAGTACCTTAACTGTTTGTGAAGGAGTGGCAGATGATGTGGCTCCTTGCTTTTCTCCTTTTTTGACAAACTTAAATTTTATTTGCCTCTTGGTAGGGCTTTTATCCTCTTCCTTCTCTCCCTTGGAGGGTCCCACCTCTAAAGTGGCTATTTTTGAAAAGCTCTTTTCCTTATAACTCATTCCCAAGAAATGAGCCATGCCTTGGTACGAACAAGAGTCTGAGCAGCTCTTTCAGCGATAGAATATTTTTCAGCAACAAACCAATCAATGGCTGGGAATCCGTGTTGGTCTCCATCGACTATTCGTACCTAGTGTCCAGGACACTTTCATTATCCATGGTGCCTTCAAGGATATCAGCTAGATCTAACATCTGAATTTCTTCAAGCATCAGTCTATTTTTGTCTTTTCTTCGGATGGCAACTTCATCCCAAAGATCAACCCAGATGTCTTCCACATTGGGCACATGCAGATACAAGGTTCCATATGACTTGAGGACTCCTCGGAAGTCAAATCCCTCCTTGAGCTTCATATGTTTCTTCAATTTGTCTTGAAGCTCATGCACCATGTTCTTGGCCTTAACCACTGTAGAGCATGTATACCTTCCAATGGAAATAGGGAAGGAGACGATGGCTTTGTGCCTGCTTTGTTGGAATTGTCCTTAACAATTGTCTTGGCCTTAACAATTGTCTGACTAACTCCATAAGGATCATTTTGTCACCTTGGAACCTTACCACCCAAAGATAAGTGAACTTATTGAATTGTAAGAAGATGCAACCCCATTTTGACACTTCGGCCCATGCTTCATCAGAAACCCTTCTTTTCCTCAGATCAGGATTCAACTTGCAAATGTTTTCATAGAAGAAGGCGTTGTTCACTCTTCTATATTGATCTTCAGACCCTTTCATTTTCAGCTAAGGGAAGTACCAATATATGTGTTTCGTTGCTTGGTTTCCCTTTGCATCTAGCCCTAGGTAATTTCTCATGCCTATTGCTACATAGGTGACGTATGACATCATATAGAACTTTCTGGTAGACAAGATTGTTTTCATTTGGGAGTCTATCTCGTCACTTATTAGGCTGCCCCAATCAATCCCTTGGTCATTCTTCTTTATGACGACCATGAACTGGTAATCAACTTCAAGTAGGGTGATGATATCACTGATTTCGAGAATGAAATCACTTCTAGGGACCAACTTGGGAAACCTAGAAATGGTTGGCTTAGCCTTGATCAAGAACTTCTTGTTTACATGCTTGATGCAATCTTCCTGATCTTTGTCCCAGGCCTTTTGTGTTGATTTAAGGTTTAAATCAACATATTCCACAAAGTTGGGCAACCTTAGGAGTTGATCAAAGTAACCTCCGTCCAATTTCACTATAAACTCTCTGCTTGATTTCTTACTAAGCGGGAGGCTGAGTCATAGTTGGAAGCACAGACTAGGATGAATTTAAGGCATTGATATGATATTGGAAATTATGCCACAAGAGGGAGAGTGCTACTGCGGCTATTGACTTCATCCAGAATTCTGAGAAGAATCCTCAATTCTCTTCCAGAAGTCCTCCATATCTATATTGCCGAGCTCTATGTCCCGAATGTCATAATTGCAGCTTATGTAAGAAGAAGACTCCATCTTCTGATACTTATACTTCATCTTTCCTATCCTATCTGACTTATCCTTAGATTGGTCAAGGTCCGACATGAGGAGTCTCGAAGAAGAAATGCCTTGATGATTTCTGGAAGAGAAATCGGGCTTGAAAGTTTGTTGGACAATTACACAGACCCGCCACACTGTTCAGATTTTGAGACTTGCAAAACACCTTGAAAACCCAACACAATGGAGTGTATGTCGGAAGTTAGGACATGTTGAGCATTGATGAAAACCTGACACACACTGTAGAAGTGAGGAGGTGTTTGGAAAGTGGGAAAACCTGACACACACGGTGAAACCTGAGAGGATGTCGAGTAGGTAGAAAATCTCGACACACTGTGGATCTTGATGGATGTCGAGCACTGGTAAAACCCAAAACAAGGCGGAAGAGGTGAGATGTTAAACACCCTGTAAAACCCGAAACAAGTATATCGGGTTTCTGACATGTCAAAATATGAGAAATTCCCACCTTGTGATCACTTAGGAATTTTAGACTCTTTTGAAATCAACAAGGTACAACTTATGAAAAAAAAGTAAATAACCTAGGGGTGAATTTCAAACAAGAACCCATATGGGAATAACCCAAAACCCTAAACTAGTAATGGAAGAGGAAATGAAATGGAAACTCCAAACAAACACCTCACAAATAACCCAAAAATCTTCAAAATAGGAAGAAGAGAAGAGTACCTTCAACAAGCTTGAAAAATGATCAAAGACAAATGGTGAAATTGATCGGGAAGCTCAATTGGGTTTAGAGGTGGAAGAAGCATAAACGGAAATCCAACGCAACAAAAATGAACAAAGTAAAAAATGACGTGGAAAACCAACTATTTATAATAACCTAGCATTAATTACACCTCACTTGACGCGTGTGCCAACTACCAGAAAACTGGACATTAATGACATGTCATCATGCTTGGAGCATCCGAAAACCCAATACAAAGGATTTGATTCAATTCGGGTTTCGGGTTTTGGGAAACAAATGACATGAAACATGTATTTGGCAAAGCATGTTCGAAGCTTAGTAGTTTTGAAAACTTGACACAATGGACTTAGGAAATTGGGTTTCAAGTTTCAGAAACATGAGACATGTAACATGCAAGGAACATGTTTTCATGCAATGAAAACCCGAAAACCCGAAAATCTCTTTCAAAGGGAATTTTAAGAGGATTTTCCAAAATTTTCCTATGGTTATCTCAATTTTAGCTAAAATCACTAAAACGAGATAACATGATAAAAATATAGTCATGCATGGTAAATAACACCTCACGTCATAGCAGAAACCCTTTGCCACAAGATTGTGGCGGATGTGCTCACTAGTCCTCAAGTAATAGCAAGGGTGATATAATGCAAAAGAGAGCTCAGAATAATCCCAGAAGACTTCCAGGACACAGTGAAGACTCCCGAAAGGGAAAAAAATGCTAGAAATGCTACAACACACTCTAGCAATAGATTAGTAGCAAAAAATCACCAATAACGCTTTAAAAATGAACTTTGAATTTTCCCAAATAACTTAATTTTACAAATTAAACGGGTCTAAGAAGGCGATTAAAAATGTTAATTTATGAAAAATAATTTACTACTAATCTAGCATTAAATAACTTAATAATTAATTAGATGCCTAAATTAATTAAAATCCTTAAGATTAAGATAAATTAAATAAATAAGATCCTAAACATTAAAGTTAAGACCTAATCTATTATTGAAACCCACCTTGATATTTTAGACACAAAATCACACAATTGGGTAAATGTGTAGGTCCTAAACACATGTTAGCATTCATATGATTCCTAAGCATGAAAATTAGTGATTAACAACTATCTTTTGCATCCTTTCTTTGTTACTTATTTTATATTTTGTCTTACACACCCTACATCCCATTTGAAACTTTACTTAATTATATTTCATGGCTCTAGACACCAAAGACCCACCAGACAACAATACCTAGGCACTCATGTCCCTATGGGAGCCCTTGACCCTTTCTCACCTTACTCACTCTTTTTGGGTCTCTTTTATCTTTTGAGCATATTTTTCACTTATGGGTTAGCCTTTCATTTGTCAATTGTAAAATTCAAACAAGGGAATCATATAAATACATAGTTATGTGTTCAAAATCAAGGACCAAGCACTAATAATTACTATCATCACCTAATCTTACATTCAAAAGACACCTAAATCACTCCAAGGCATTCATCTAGCATCCATTCAAGGGAAAAGGGTTGCATATTTTTGCATACACAACATAGGAAGGGGAAGTCTATTCTATTCCATCCACACTTGCTATACATTTCTACATTCTAGTTACCAACCCGCTATCAAGTGCAACTTGCACAAAGGAATCCTAGAGCACAATTTCTACACACACTCACAAGAACTACATGGAGTTTGGGATATAGTGTAATGTTTAGTTGTAAGTTCACTCTCGAGGTGACTTATGTGGTGAGTATGACTCCCATTCTACATTTTATTGTTTATTTTGATGTGGTTTATGGGATTGTGTAGGTGAAATCTTCTTTTGTAGGTTACAGTACCCTCGGTGATAATTTTGTGACTATCAGTGATTAACAGAGAAAAAAATGAAGACCTTAAGACACACCAAAAAATAGATCCTAAGATCATGTGTGTAGATCTAGTGCCCATAAGTGGTCTCCAGTGCCCAAGCACCCTTAACCTATCCTAGGTGCTCGTGTTTGACCTCATTTTTGCATTTTATAATTTATACTAAGAATTTATAACCCTCTTCCCAACATGTTCAACACGTTTCCTAGTCCATATTATTTCTAGATCAAGCCTAAATCTGCTAAGTTCTCTCCTTCTTTGATTAGGGTTTTAATCTTTAGATGTTATCTTACTTGTTTCATTTAGTTCAATAGTTACTCTCAGTAATATTTATATTTAATTCAAATTAAATTAAATCATTTGGTTAACCCCACTCATGATTGGTCATTCGAATCCCTATTTTATTAGTCTCTCTTTCATAGCTCCTAAGGTTCCTCAAGTATCCTTGCATGACCTACTTCAAATGCACCCACCTTGCAAAGTTGTTCTATAAAAACCCTAGACACTATGTATCTCCCTCACGATACGCCACCTAGTCAAGTTAGTGTCATTTTCAATCATCCGTCATCGATGAATCTATCAATCCTAATCCTTCTTCCAATAAGTCGATCTTATATTTCATTCAATCTTTACATTCTTTATTTCTAGACAAAATTCAAGCTATGGAAACAATGATTACATCTCTTAAAGTTGAAATACAACATCTCAAGGATGTTTCTCAAGCCCATGCTAGTTCTTTTTCTACATCTAATTCTACTTTTATGTCTTCTACATGTGCTCATGTCAGTGAACCTCAAGTCTTACCATTACCAACACCTCTCAAGTTTGATCTCAATGTTAAGCAACATGATATTCTTCCTCAGCTCCTCACTCATCAATTGATCAACTTGCCAACTACTCATTGTTATCCTCCTTATCGACTTGCCAAGTACATAGGTATTCTATTTTGCAATTATCACATAATTAATGGACATAATGACAATGATTTTTATGCTTTAAAAATAATAATTAAGCATCTTAAGAATCAAGGTTTTATCTCATTTTCTGTACAAGATTATGCTTCATAATCATCTTCATTTTTAAAATCTTAATGATCTCCTAAATCTAGTCCTTCCATCTCTAATGAGAACTAATCTATAGTTACTAATGTTCCTCCTTCCTTTAGTTAAGATTTGCTTGTCCAACCCATTCCAACTAAGAAACTCCCTCTAAGAATCAGTTCATCCCCTCCTTCTCTCAAGTCTTCTACAACGTTATCAATCCCAAATAAGCTACCATTAGGGTCCCTTTCCATCCTACTCCACTTTAGCATCCAAATTGTTTTTTTAAACAATCTAATCCTTAAATTGTTGGTTAAGACACATTTCAAGCTCCTCCACCACGGCATGGTCCTTCTCACATCACCACCTAGATCATCATCATTCACATAGTTGGGGGCATCATGCTTTCTTCCCCAATCTTCTAGCATCATAAGTTGTCTATAACACCTAATATAATGTTTTGTGCTTCAAAATTATTCTTTCTCACTACTCTTACGCATATTTATACACATTTTGTATCGTCATTACTCTATGACACACTCTAGTTCCACAGTTCATACTCATTTTCTGGGGTCTAAATCTCTACAATGAACCTCACCACATTCAATCTTCACACTTTGTGCTTCATGATATATCTTTCTAGCACACATTATCAAACCATTTCCCAATGATGGACTCTTGTTCTTTAGTTAATTCTTGATTGTTAAAGGGTATTTTATAAATGAACCTCATCTTATACACATATGTTGGGGGAATGTTTCTCCTATCATCTTCACACTTTGCATACCATTCCATCACAATCATACATTGCATATTGCACGTTGCATATTTTGGTTGCGCTTACTCTTTCTTCCTTATATTATTTACATGATGTACTTTTCTTACTATGCTAGTTAGATACTCAAGTATGTCATTATCTTTCTATATATACACATGCGTGTTCACTTGGTCTCTAGTTGTGAATTCAGATATCTTACATGTTCTTACACATTGCAATGATGTTTGACATTGTACCTTTTACTAGTCCCATTGAGGCTCTGGGGGCATCTACCATTACTACTCTCACACATTACAGGTGTTATTGTTTCATCATTTACTACTTCCTATTCTTACTAGCACATTACTTTCCATTGATACATACATGCCTTGACATACTATTTATCTTTCTAACATGTTAATAGGTGCTTCATATGTATAATTTTATTTATAATACTATATGCCACCATGGTTATTTGACACATTTTTACTTCATCTTGTCTATCATTATATGCTATTGTTTGCATGATATGCCCTATGTCTTCTATGCTTCTTATATGTTTTTGGTTTGCTTGGCCATATTTTTCTTGTGTCATTTTGAGAAATGTCCCATGTATGAAAACCACTTTTCATGGTCCACTTTGTCTATACACTTTCTTGTTACAATAGTCTTCTATTACATGTTAGCTAGTTTTTATACTAACACATATTTCTAGCCATCTTGTTTGCATGTAGCTTGGTTTCTACCATGCACATCCCCTACCCCTGTAGGTATACAGTTCAACATAACATCAAGTCCTCTCTCTTTTTAGGTCATGCAATCCTACAAACATCACATGTAGCCAAACGAGGGGGCATACATTGGGTGAAAAAATCACCCCTACAACAACTTAGAGCTACAATACAGATCTACATAGTATAGAAATGACACGAAATACGATCACGAAGAATGGACCGGAACTTGATTTGAGTCCTCAAGATAGCACAAACACCTATTCCCGGACTGAGATAGTAACGCATGGGCACCTTTTTCCTCCCATGGTTATTAATTTCCTGGGGGCACATGCAATCAACTTATCAAATCAACATAGTCTACATAAGTGTTTAGGGTAGTTTCACAGTTACGTGAATGGTCCTTCAGTTACAAAATGTTTGTAATATCCTACAATCCATTTTAATCAGAAAAAACAATACAATTAGAAATAATTTGGGATAGTATGAATAAATCAAGGATGTACCATCTGAAGTGGTGGTTATAGAAAAAATTCATGGATGAAGAGTAACACTGGACCTCTCTCCCCACCACTTGCTCTTTTGGTGTGAGATTGCCCAAAAAAATCACACTTAATGTGAGATCATCGAAAAAACTCACTCTTGGCATGGAATCACCCAAAAACTCTCTCTTGGTGTGAGATCACCTAAAAATATCACTCTACACAACATTTTCAGGACACTTTTTCTATCCTTTACACTCTTCTCAATTAGGTGCACAATTTATTTTTTACACACTTTTACATAATTATGCAAATTTTTCATATACATGACTTTGACTACTCTTTCGATCTTCTTTTGAATTTTTTTCCTTAATATGCAATAAGAAGCATCCTACGAAAAACACACTTACAAGTATAAACAGCTCATACACCTCACCCCCGAGTCCACTTTCTCTTCCTAGTTTTCATGCTTCATTTTCACACTCATTCCACGCTTCACTTGTCCACTCGGCACGCTATTCGCCGCACACTCTACAAGATCATAAGGTACACATCTCTTATCTAATTTATGTTATCAAGTATTCACTCAAAAACATAAATTGGGGCAAATGTAGACACAAAATCACACACTTAGGTACATTTCTAGGTGTTAAACACATGTCAAAGCATTCATATGATTCATAAGTAAGAAAACTAGTGATTGAAAACTATATTTAGCCTCTTTTCTTTGTTTCTTGTTTTCTATTTTTATTACACACCATATAACCTAGTCATAACTTTACTTTATTATATTTCATGGATTCGGACACCGGCGCCCATCCAAGATAGTAATACCTAGGTGCTCTTGTCCCCTATGGGCGCCCTTGACCCTTTCTCACCTTACTCACTCATTTTTGGTCTCTTTTATCTTTTGGGAATATTTTTCACTTATGGGTTGGCCTTCCAATTTTCAATTATGAAATTCAAACAAGGTAATCATATAAATACATAGTTATGTGTTCAAAATCAAGGACCAAGCACTAAGCATTACTATCATCACCTAATCTTGCATTCAAAAGGAACCTAAATCACTCAAAGGCATTCATATAACATCCATTCAAGGGAAAATGGTTGTATACTTTTGTATACACAACATAGGAAGGGGAATTCTATTCTATTCCATTCACACATGTTATACATTTCTACATTCTAGCTACAACCCGCTATCAAGTGTAACTTGCACAAGGGCATCCTAGGGCATAATTTCTACACACACTCACAAGAACTACATGGAGTCTGAGATGTAGTGAAACAATTGGTCATAAGTTCACTCTCGAGGTGACCAGTGAGTTCATTTGACTCCCCATTCTACATTTTCCTTTTTAGGTTTGATGTAGTTTGTGGGCTTGTGCAAGTGAACTCTTCTTGTGTAAGTTACAAGTTCCATCGGTGATCATTGTAAGACTATCAAGTGATTAAGATAGAAAAAAAAAAAGACCTTGTGACACACTGGAAAGCATATCCGAGCTCTTGTGCGAGTCATCGGCACCTAGTGTTAGGAAATAAGGGATAAAATATGTAGAATAATCCCTCACATAATCATAATAGTAGAAACTAATATGCAGAAAATATTACAGATCTCAAATAAAAGTGCAAAATAATAATAACACAACACAAAGAGACAATATTTAACGTAGTTCACCCAATTTGGGCTATGTCCACCAAGAATCACTTGCTCAGATTTTATTACAAGCCACCACTCTCTTAATACAATACCCAGATCTATTTGGAGCTATGCTCAACAAACTCTACAGAATTCACACCCAAATTCAAAACACATTTGCAATGTTACATAATACCTACCATATGCACAAAACCACATAAGTAGATAATTACTTAAGTAGTTTTACAAAACCATGGGTATCAAAACCATGGGCCAAAACCATCCCATAAACCTATGGGTCAAAATTCCCACCCATATGAGAAAAACACATTTATCGGTATATCGGACACGTTTTATTTCGAGGCCAAAAAAATAATTCGGGGGGTTGTGCCCTGAACCCCTATGAGACAACTATGGTAAGTGTATAATAATCTTAGTGTACAGTCTTCAACACTTTCACACATAAAAATAGGCTCCACAACCTAACAATATCCCACTTGGAGAATAGTTTTCCTCTGAGAAAGCTTCTCAACCCTTCACTAGTTTTCGTGAAGATGAACTAAATTTGAACAAAGGTTCATTTTTTCCCTTGTGACCACCTTGGTCATCATGCCTACAAGATTCTCGGCTAGTATTATTCTTCTCCAACTTCAACTTCTCTTCCTCCAAAGTTGTCACGATGAAATGGTACCTTAAGCGTATATGCTTTGTCCTAGAGTGGAAAGCGAGTTCTTAGCTAGGTGTATAGCGATCTGACTATCACTATGTAACTTTCCTTCCTCCTTCTTATGCCCCAACTCCTCAAGCAATTTTTGTAACCAAATAATTTCTTTGCTTGCCTCTGTGGCAGAAACATACTCATCCTCCATAGTTAACAAAGCCACCAGCTTCTATAGTCGTGAAATCTAGCTCACTTTTGTCCCACCTACAATGTAAACATAACATGTCATGCTCCTCCTGTTGTCTACATCTCCAACCATATATGAATCTACATAACCACACAAAGTGGTGTTTGATCCATTGTAGCACAAAATTTTCCCCATGGTCCCTCTCAAATAGCAAAGGATCCACTTTACTTCCTTTCAGTGATCTCTACCTGGATCACTCATAAATCTACTCATCGCTTCCATTGCATGGGTACTATCAGGCCTAGTGCACACCATAGCATACATAAAATTGCCAACCACTGATGAGTAAGGTACCTTGGACATCTGGTTTCTCTCCTACTCTGTTTTGGGACACTACTCCTTTGATAACTTGAAATGGCTGCGCCAAAGGAGTCCCAACCGGTTTAGCATCCTGCATATTAAAGGTCTATGAGACCTTCTTAATATACTCTTCTAGAAAACTATGGAAAGTGTACAATACTCTTAGTGTACAATCTTCAACACTTTCACACATGAAAACAGGCTCCACAACCTAGCACCTAGAAGCGGTCTCTAACGCTCAAACACCCTTAACCTATCCAAGTCGCTCGTGTATCGGCCTCATTCCCACATTTTATAATTTATATTGAGCATTTAGGACACTCTTCCCATCCTTTTTGGCACTTTTCCCAATCCATATCAGTTCCAAATTGAGCATAAATTAGCTAAGTCTTCTTATCTCATCTCTTTCTTAGGGTTTCATATTTACATCTTAGTTCACTTGCATCATTTCTACATTTTAGTATTTAGACACCATTTATCATATCAATTACTTTACAATTATATTTAATTCAAATAAAATTAAATCAACTATAAAACTAACCACTTTTTAAAAAATTACCACACTACATTAAAAAAACCCCTTTATTTTATTAAACTCAACCACAATATTAAATAAAAACCCCACTTGATAATATAACCCGACCACTTATATTAAGCCCACTTTATAAAAATGACTATTTTTGATATAACTCGACTTATATTTGAATAGGATTAAATAGAAAACCAAGTGGGAGAATGATTTAAACAGTGGTCAAAAGGGGAAAATCACGGTCAACGGCTCAACGAGGAAGGAGGGATGTGAACCACATGGTGGAGCTAGATAAGCAGGAGACTCGGTGCAGAGCTCACGGTAATGTTGATGGACTCAAGGACACCGCATGAGACAGAGAAAGGACCAAGAGAGGTGTGTAATTCTCTAATGCATATGGAACGATAGGGAAACACTAAGTAAATATGGGCACAATGACCTAGGAAAGCAAGCCGGCGAGGGAGATCTCGAGCATGACACAAACCAGGACATGCTCACACATAGAACATAGGGGATGCAAGGTTTAATGCACATCTTTCCTAATAAAAAAAAAACAAAAAAAAACTATGGATCATAAATTCCAAACAACATGCGAGACAGAGAGAATTGTAAACAAGTATAGCTCGATAGGAAGGTAAATAAAGAAAGGAAAGACCCAAATGCAACTCAAATACACTTAAAAACACTTGCATACAAAAGGCTATGCAAACAAGGCAAATATTAGTTCAAAAAATCACCCACAATGAAAACAAGCAACCCGAAGGTCAATAACCAATGCAATGAGCCACCGAAAGCTCAAGGAGTGAAAAATCATCTCGATGGGGTATCGATTAAATGTAATGCAAATAATTTTGGTAGTAAAAAAACTTGATGTATAGAAAGACAATGCAAAATGCAACAAACAATGTAACCCGACTTGAGGAGAACCAACTCGCCTCAGAGCTAGCTCACCCAAGGAGCTTGCCGGGGTGAGAAGGGGTGAAGGAGTAACAAAGGAAAATGGGAAAACCAGGCAGGGGAGGAGGTCAAATAGGCCCAAAACACATATTTTAAAAAAATCACTTTTAATTAAATTTTTTGATAAGACCATAAAACATCACCTACCTCTAAAACCACTTTCGTACCAAATATAACTGTAACTAGATAAATATTTTAGTGAAATTCAGAAATATGCACATGCTCAAACCCCAAAAATGCACAAAAATCCAAACAACCATTTGTTAATACCAGTTAGCAAGATTCCAAATAAAACAAACAAAAACTTGCACTAGAAGCGAAAGAATGAAACTAGAAGTAATTAGCAACCGATAATACCGAGTGCATGTTTACCAAACAAGAGCTATGATACCATGTGAGAGTGTTTGACGAGGATCAATATGGAACCCCATTCACATCAAAGAGGTTGCACTTTGACGGTGATGTGAATGCTCCAAGTAATCAGCAAGAATCTAGCAACAATGGAAAATCATGCGTGAGGCAAAAAAATTCTAGCATTCTCATAGATCAAAAAAAGGAGGGTACATATGGGAGTGTTGGGTAACTCCTGCACTTGGAAAATCATTCCCTCTATGAGGGAAAGATGATTTACAATTCCAAATAGGTAATGTGACTCTATGATGTCATTTATGCATATGATAATGGCAAATTCTTTGACGAAATATGCCATGTGTCATATAACTCATTAGACCTATGATCTCACTAAGCAAGATGACTCACCATGTAATGTGAAAAATACCCCGAGTGATGATGAGGTAAGTCACACACACCAACAAGAACATAGGTGCCTTATTGATCCCACCCATAGGTACACTGATTAGGGATAGTTTTCTCCATTTTGATCATATGTGTGTTCTCTATCTACAAGAAGTTAAATTTGTAGGTTTATTACTCCAGTTTGTTTCTCACACTATTTGGACCCATGTTGTTTTCCATGCATCTAATCATGAACCTAAACATGGAGGGGTCATGACCTTTATTTCCCTTGACCTTTTATAGCATGTGATTTATTGGGGCTCTGACCCCACCCACCAAATGGTTTGGACTCTTTTTTATTTTGACAGACGCATCATCGGGATTGTTAATATTTATGCATTCAACAATGTTGTTGAGCAATATTTGTTTTGGTGGTGGTTTGTTGCCTCCTTACTTAATTCTCTATGGATTTTTGTGGTTACTTTAATATGGTTAAATTACCGAGAAGACAAGTTCGATCACTTTCCTATGTGTTGGTGTACGAGAGAGCGGGAGGCTGGTTTGGAATAAGATTGGATTATTTGATCCTAATATCCCCTTTAAAGATAGCTCTTCCTCTTCCTCGTTCACTTGGTCTGAATTTTGGCGGGGTAAGATTGAATTTTCCAAAGATCATCTGTACCATGTCCTAATGCCAACTCAATACTTTTTCTATCTTTCCCCAAATATTAGTAGATGAGTTAGTATTGTTGAAGCTGTTCTTATTTCTTATCACTCCCCCATTTTCTTTGATATTAGCTATATTTCTCCTATTAAAAACGTAAATTCAATTCTCAATTTTAACTTAATACGGTGCAACTGAAGCATGCCCGGAATTTGGCACACATCCAATGCATTTGGAACTTAGTCCCCTTTTGGTCAGGAGTGTTGTATTTCTTGGTGGAATGACACCATCAAATGGACCAACACATTCCTCTGTATATATGGCAAACAAGTTGCTCTCTTTCAACAGGTTATGCATGAGGCTTCATATTATGAGTTTTAAAGAATCTCACAAGAGCTTAATGCCTCTCCTTTCAATCAAAATTTTCAGCTATAGGATGCCCATTAGAGACACAAAATTACATTTGAGGAATCTTACAAATCCATGGGTGCTTTGCTTCGTGCTCATTTACATTGGCTCAAAATCAGATATAGAGCTTCCAAAGAGTTTTTCTATGTTCCAAGGAAAACATTCTTCCACTCGAGATCAAATATATTTTCCAAGGAAATGTTTGGCATAATTATTTACTGGAAATCCTCCAAGATTGTTTCCATCATTACCATGGAGTTTTTACCTCCCAACCTACCACCTTAGCTAGGGAAGAGGTTCTTCTTAAATGTCTGCAAGTTGTTCCCTGCAAATTCACTCATTCTTAGTGAATTACGTGTGATAGACCTCTGTCTCTTGTTCACCTTAATAAGGAAACCTTTCAAATGGTGCCTAAAAAGCTCCGAGTTATTGATTGTTTCCCCTCTAAATTCTATGAAACCATCTGGGATACTCTGGGAACTAAAATGCATAATGTCTACCTTGAAGCCTTAGACTTCCAACTCTTTGGGTGAGCTAATCAACCAAGGTAACATCAAGTTTATCCCCAAGTCTGGATACCCTGAGAAAATTTCAAACTAGAGACCTATCACACTGCTCAATATGTCTTAAAAATCATTGCTAAGGATTTATCAAACATGGTTGCTAATCTCTTTCCTCTTGTTGTTCGCAGTGAGCATATTAGGTTCATTAAACACAGATACATTCTAGACAACATCATTGTTGTTTGGGAAGGAATGGAATGGTCATGTATCTCAAATTAGAAGGCCTTATTTATTAAAATTGATTATGCCAAAGCCTATGACCGGATTGAGTGGTCTTTCATTTTAGCTATGCTTTAAGCTATTGGATTTGGGCTGAGATTTTTCCATATTGTGCAGATGCTTTTTAACAATATTGGAGCTTGCATTACCATCAATATAGCTCAAAGGTGTCCTTTATCCCCCTCTCTTTATGTGTTGGCAGCTGAAGGTTTTAGCTACCTGCTAGCCCAGAGTGCTTCTCAAGGTTTGATTAAGGGGATTTCATTGCCAACCATTAATCAACAACTCATCAATGGCCACTTTGTGGATGACTCTTTTCTCACTCTCCTTGAGGAGGAACAATCTGTTCAAATTTCTTTACACTGTAATGAAACTTTGTGATTGGATTTTGGTTCTTCCATTCAATAAGATAAAACTCAATGTTATTAGTAGTCCCAATCCTCTATCCTCCCTAGTTGGAAGGTGCAGTAATAGAGTTGGATCCACCCATGAATCATCTGTTGTTGTCTCAAAGGTGCAACCATGTCTCGAGATCTTGAAAGGGCTGAGGTGTTTGGGACCACAATGTAACCGTCCCTAATTTTTGGGACCTTACGCGCTTGGGATAGATCTCTGGAGAAGGCCGGTTCCTCTACCTACCTTTAATGCTACTGCTACTCCTAATGCTAAAATCAAATCCTAGACTAAACATTCCAAAGAACCGGGGATAAAAGGATGTGCGAGAAAGGGAAATCCTAAGATATGGAAGGTGATAGCGCCGAGAATGACAGGGTCGATCTCTCTCCATGAGTGGCGATGGAAACAGCGAGGCACGGAGAAAAGGGATGATCACGTGTGCCACGAGATCAACACAAAGGCTCCACCTTCCAATGCATGAAACACATGAACACGGGGGTGCAAGTAGAGGAATATGCACAACATGCCATAAAATGCAAATAGAGAGGAGAGATGCAATGAAAACGAGAGAGGGAAGACAAGAGTTCTACAAAACATGCTTTTATTTCTTAAGGGATGCACAATCATTTACATTCACAATAGGATGCGAGAATACATTACAGAGACCATGCCAAGGTCTGAGACCCATGGGAAGCTGGCCACCATTTTGGCATGGTGTCGTTATAACAAGGAGAGATCATTTTACAAAGAAGAACTCTGCTATTTATAGAAGAAGAAAGAGAGAAGAGAAGGAGAAAGGGAGGGAAACTTAGATTCAAGTCTTGACCACCAACATGTTGGGGTTAGCACACCGATTATACAGACAATATATCAGATCTAAGCATACATGCAAATAAAAGTATATATTCTACCAAAAGAATTATACAAAACAAGAGACATAAATCAACACTAGATTTAACGTGGTTCACCCAGTGTGGGCTACGTCCACCAAGAAACAAGCCAATCTATTATCCAAAGCTTTGACAAGATATACAATGAAGATTTACAATCTTCCACACCTCTCAGATGTTCAGTATTGTCTTTCTTCAAGCTTTTCCTTCTTCACCAAGAATTCTCTCTCACATAATTATCTTGTAATTATGATCAATCCTATACTCTAAACCCTAGCTTTATGCTTTAAATAGTTGTTTAAGACTTTAGGGCACTTAGCCATGCAATTACATTCATTAAATCTATTCCAATGCTAAAAATAGAAATAAAACTTGAGAGTTAATTAAAATATCATCGCACAAGTAACCAATGTCGAGTTCTTCCCAACCATTTCCAGTTCCAACTTTCCCTGACTAATTCTGGTCATAGTCTAACCGATGTCGGTCTGCCCTGACCGATGCCGGTTACTGTATTTTCCAGAAAGTTCCAATTACATGCTAAAACATGAGTAATTTAGCTCCATACTCAACAATCTCCCACTTGGAGATTAATTACTGCACTATACCTATACAGTACCATTCTTGGTTCCTCCTTAGCTTTGTTTCTTCCTCTTCAAGTCTCAAACTTGAAGACCAACAGAAGTGGAGTGTAGCTCCAACTTCTCCTTTGCTAATGGATTCATTAACATATCCATAGGGTTCTTGCTCATATGAATCTTTTCCAGATTCAACTTTCCATCCTCCAATACCTTCCATATGAAGTGATACCTCAATTGAATGTGTTTCGTTCTCGAATGAAATGCTGAGTTATTTGCCAAATGAATTGCACTCTAACTGTCACTGAATAGTTTACAATTACTTTGCTCCTTTCCCAACTCTTCCATGAACCTACTCATCCATATCATCTCCTTGCTAGCCTCTGTAGTTGCAACATACTCTGCCTCTGTAGTAGACAAAGCCACAACCTTCTGTAATCTCGAAATCTAGCTAATTGTCGTTCCACCTACTGTGAAAATATATCCAGTAGTGCTCCTCCTACCATCCAAATCTCCAGCCATATCCGAATCAACATAGCCACGTAATGAAATATCCAAACCTCCATAGCATAACTGCATGCTAGATGTCCCTTTCAAATACCTGAGTATCCATTGGATTGCTTTCCAATGCTCTTTACTGGATTAGCCATATATCTACTCACAACTCCCACTTCTGTGTAATGTCTGGTCTTGTACAAACCATATCATACATGAGACTTCAAACTGTTGAAGCATATGGCACTCATGTCATGTATTTGACCTCCTCTTGTGATGAAGAACACTAATCTTTACTCAATTTAAAGTGTCCAACCATAGGTGTGCTAACAGGTTTTACATTCTGCATGTTGAACCTTTCTAACACCTTGTAGATATAATCCTCCTGAGATAAATAGAATTTCTTATTTTTCATGTCTCTATGTATTTACATGCCGAGAATTATTTTTACGGACTCCCAAATCCTTCATTGCAAATGTGTGAGCTAGCTTTCTCTTAAGCTCACCAATGTCTCGCATACTAGATCCTGCAATAAGCATATCATCCACATAAGTAACAAAATATAATAGCTCCCATTTTCAATCTTCTTGAAATAAACACAATGGTCAGATTCACATCTCAAGTAACCATGCTCATGCATAAAACTATCAAACCTCATGTACCATTGCCTTGGAGCTTGCTTGAGCCCATATAAGCTCTTTTTCAACCTGCACACTAATTTCTCCTTACCCTTGACTTCATACCCAAGCGGCTACTACATATAAATCTCTTCATCCAAATCACCATGAAGGAAAGCCATCTTCACATCTAGTTGCTCTAAATGTAAATCTTCTACTGCAACTAAACTCAATACAGTACGAATAGAAGTCATCTTAACAACAGGAGAAAATATTTCACCAAATTCAATACCTGCCTTTTGTGTAAATCCTTTTACTACAAGCCTTGCCTTGTACCTTTTCTGTCCACCCTCTTCTTCCTTAATTTTGTAAACCCACTTGTTCTGCAACTTACCCTTTTCTTCCTTCTTCCATGCAACTTACCCTTGTTAACCTTCTCACAGGAGTTTGGGGTACCAAAGGCTTAATCTGGACCTCCTAGACATTAGTATCAACTTCTGATAGTGACCGATGCCGGTCACCTCTAATGGAATCGATGTTTGGCTAACCGACATCTGGTTCTGATCCTCTGTAACCATCGGCGGTTCATCTGACTGATGTCAGTCAAGGCCTAACCGACCAAGGTTACTGTGTATTTCTGTAGGTGTTTCTTTAAAACTTGAGAGTTCATTTTCATCAATAAACTTCTCAATTTTCTCATCCTTGGGTACCAAAATTTGATCCCTATACATTCTCTTTTCATTCCATTCAACATCACGAATCCTAACAATTTTAGAATTCTCTAAATCCTAAAAATGAAAACCGAAATCACCAAATCCATAACCAATGAAAGTGCACCTCTTGGATTTTTCATCCAATTTTTTTCTATTTTCTCTATCAACATGCACAAAAGCTTCTGAACCAAAAACTTTAAGAAAAGAAAGATCTACCTATTTTCTTGTCCATTCTTCCTCTGGTATTCCTCCATCTAGTCAACTTGAAGGGCCACGATTAATCAAACAAACCAGTTGTATCAACTGCTTCGCCCAAAACTGCAAGGGTAATCCAAAATGTATTCTCATACTTCTAGCATGTTCCATGATTGTCCTGTTCATTATTTCTACAACACCATTCTCTGTGGTGTTCTTAGAACCATTCTTTCTCTATGTATCCCATTCATTGAACAATAATCATTGAAATCCTTGCTACAATATTCACCACCATTGTCAGATCTAAGGCACTTTAACTTAGAATTTGATTCATTCTCAACAAGGGATTTCCATCTTTTAAAAGTTTCAAAAACATTAGATTTACGTTTAATACAATAAACCCATACCTTTCTTGTAGCATCATCAATGAAAGTAACATAATACTGGGATCCACCATGAGAAGCTACCTGAGCTGGTCCCCACACATATGAGTGTAAAATCTCCAATTTATGCTCCTTCTTAGTTACCCCAACTTTGAAAATCTCACTCTCTTTTGTTTTCCAAAGATACAATGCTCACAAAAATCAAGATCTAAATCTTTCAAATATGATAACTTACCCTTAGCCTCTAAGATCTGCATTCCTTTTTTACTCATATGACTTAACCGATTATGCCACATGCATGCATCTAAATCTAAAGTAAATAATGCGAGAAAAGGAATCAATAATATAGGTAGATAAATATAACGTTCCTACCTTATTACCTCTTGCCACAACAAAAGCACCCTTGGTGACTTTCCAAGAGTCTCCTGTAAAAGTAACCATGCAACCAGATTCACCTAGTTGCCCTACGAGAAATAAGATTCCTCCCGAGGCTTAGCACATGCCTCACATCTTTCAATACCCATGTATTTCCATTCTGTAATTTTAGATGAACTTCCCCTTTACCAGTAATACTGCAAGGTTCATCGTCACCCAAATAGACATGCCCAAAATTTCCCTGGACATAATTTCTGAAATAACCCTTATTAGGGGTTACATGGAAAGAAACTCCTGAATCTAAAACCCATGATTCAATTCTACTATCTAAAGAAAGAATAAGAGCATCTTGCATTACCTTTGATGCAGCAAGATTCACCTCTTTACCTTTGTCTTGTTATTGGTTCTCTTTATTCTTTGACCAACAATCTTTCTTTGCATGTCCTTTCTTTCCACATTTCCAACAAGTAATTCCCTTACTTTTGGATTTAGATCTGCTATCCCTTGACTTTGATTTCCCATTACTCTTACTCTTAGATCTCTCCTTCTGCCTACCCCTGCTTTCTACATTCAAAGCATTTCCAAATGATGTTTCCTCTATACTTTTCCTGTGAATTTATTCATTCAAGATTATACTAACCACATCATCAAACTTCAAAATATTATTAGCAGATTTTGTATTACTAACATCCATTATCAAGTTGTCCCAACTATCAGGCAAATAACACAAGAATAAAAGTGCTTTTACTTCATCATCAAACAGTATTGAAATCGATTTTAATTGATTTACAATAGATTAGAAATCATTCAAATGACTAGAGGTAGATTCACCTTCATGCATCTTAGAACTAAAAATTTTCTTCATCAAATAAACTTTATTTGAAGCACTAGGTTTTTCATATAAATTAACAAGAGATTTCATTAAGTCTACCGTAGAAGCCGCTTCTATAATATTGGAAGCCACGGATGCTTTGCCAAGCTCAATCTTATAGATTCCAAAGCCTTTCTATAAAGAATCTTCCATTCTTCATCAGTCATCTTCGTAGGTCTAGAATTCTCATCTAACGGTAAGTACAAATCTCTCTGATATAGATAATCCTCAATCTACATCTTCCATAATTGATAATTTCAGTTGTCAAACTTCTCTAGCTTGTATTTAATATCTTCTGTCATTGTTGTAGCTCTCACTCAATTATAAAAACCTCTATGAGTAAATCATCAACACAGTAAAACCCTCAAACAAAGCTCGATACGGTTCTTGGGGTTAGCACACTGGTTGTATAGACAATATATCATATCTGAGCATACATGCAAATAAAAGTGGATATTCTATCAGAAGAATTATATAAAACAAGAGACATAAATCAACACTAGATTTAACGTGGTTCACCCAGTGTGGGCTACGTCCACCAAGAAATAATCCAATCTATTATCCAAAGCTTTGACAAGATATACAATGAAGATTTACAATCTTCCACACCTCTCAGATGTTCAGTACTATCTTTCTTCAAGATTTTTCCTTCTTCACCAAGAATTCTCTCTCACATAATTATCTTGTAATTATGATCAATCCTATACTCTAAACCCTAGCTTTATGCTTTAAATAGTCGTTTAAGACTTTAGGGAACTTAGCCATGCAATTACATTCATTAAATCTATTCCAATGTTAAAAATAGAAATAAAACCCGAGAGTTAATTAAAAGCTCACACACACGTGTAACCGATGCTAGATCTTCCCAACCATCGTCGGTTCCAAATTACCCTGACCAATGTCGGTCACAGTCTAACCGATGCCGGTCTGCCCTGATCGATGCTTGTTACTATATTTTCCAACAAGCTCCAATTGCATGCTAAAACATGAGTAATTCAGCTCCATACTCAACACAACAAAACTGCGATAAATGCCTGTAAATCTACCTGCAAGGCTGTCTATAAGGAAGAAGGTAAGATATGATGAAATATAGTGATTAAGGTCGATTGGATGTGCATTAATGAGCTGAAATATGTTTCCCTATTTTCCGCCTACTAAATCCCACCTAAATTTGAATTTTAATAGTCCAACGTGTAGCTGTGTGTCACCAACTCTCTAACAAGTCCATGTACGTGCTGATCTCGAGCTCTGTAGAAAAAGATATGGCTGTCGAGGAAAATGTCGAGCGTCGACACATAGAAAACATGTGGCACGCACAGGTTGGCTGAAATGATGGCTAATTGTTCATTTGTTTTGTCTTTTCTACCACGTTTCATGCACTGGTTGGTTATCTAGATTTGGTGCCCTGTTGGCATGCTTTGGCTAGTTATGTGTGACACATTCAAGTCGACATAATATGACTTGGCATTTAGAAGGGCACAAAGGAAGGTACAAGGCATGGGAGCAAGAAGCAGGTGCACAAAAGGGAGACAAGGAAAACTAGTGAGAAAAGAATGTATGTTTAAGGTGCAACTATTACAAAGTAATGGGCACAGTGCGTGAAGGGCCAAGGACTTAGTAGTAAGTGTGAGGCATGCGGGAAGGGAAAAAGAAAGGAGATAGAAGAATGCAAAGGGAGTAGGAAGGTGCACAAGGGTGCGAAGAGGAACTAAAAATGTGCCAAGGTGTCAAAAGAACAATCTTGAGTGCGTGCAACCTAAAATGTGAAACACCAAAGTCAGAATGAATATATAAGTCATTCAGATAACTAGGAGAGTTATTTGGATAACAATTTTGGTGAATTTCGGGGCCATCTACCTGCTAGATGAAGAGACCGAGTAGCCTTAGAATTCCATTGGGCATGGAGTCGGGTGCTTAATTTTGAAGATCTGATCTACAATTTGAAGAACATTCTGAAGTCACTTGAAGCTCTATCTGAACTCTGAACTGAACTACTGCTCTCATATGAATATATTCTGAATTGGATTGATGAGAGTAAAAGCTATGCACTGACCATTGGAACTACCTCTGCCAAAACTCGAATTGATATCCCGGGAAGCAACATAAGCGGTGCATGGGCGCAATAAAAGAAAGGAAAAGGCCGAGGGAGCGCATTGAAATAGGAGCACAACACTATGTACAAAAGCTGAAAATCATACGTGTCCCAAATGGAACATACAGAGTGTGTGTGAGCACTTGTGTTACTAAAAGAAAACCTAAACTAACCTAAAATAACCTAGAGGCAAGGGCGCTCAAGTAAAACCTACAACAGGCAGAGAGAAGTAGCTTCCCTTCCTCACAAATTGTGACCATGTAGTTGATTTGGTGCTGAACATGGTCGGAAATGAGAGTGAAAAACCACCTTACAGATGGTGTTTCACCCTCCTCAAAGTATCAACAAACATAACATACACCTCCTGGATTTGTTCTGTACTTGGATCTAGGAGGCACTATTGTTGACATTTGGTGCCTGAAGCTCTACCTCATGCTCTGAAATGAGCATGACCGGTGGCAACTTTGTTTTTGGCTCTAGGCTAGCTAGATATCTGATTAGGCATGGTATGATCCTTGTGGTTTTCCCATTACTTTGAAGCTCAATCCCACAGATGGGATTTTCTTGTAGACTTTCCTCTTAAAGGGGAGCACTTGCAGCCGAGGCGCACTTAAATCTTAGGCGTGCATGGTTCTCCCTCTACAAGTAACTCGGTCTCATCACGCACCGCACTCTCTCTCGGAGCTAATTTATTCTCCTTTGGAACAGGCACCCGTATGATTTCCTCTTCCTAGTTGGAGTCGCATGACTCACACCATTCTTCAACTATCCTGCAGTCATCGAACATGATGACATTGGTTGGGAGAGGCACATTGGCTGGGGGTTGTTCATTTGTGGTATAGTTAGATAGAGGGGAATCAGAAGAAAATGGGAGGATGGATGTAGAAGGGATGGAAGGCATGTGCACAAGAGGAGAAGAGGGCGCGTGCGGGAAGGGGAATGGAAGAGAAATGAAGGTGAGATGAAAGGGGGATAAAGGATTGAATTCACAGTGGGGACATTATGCAAGAAGCTATTAACACGCGCAATGGGCTAAGATGATGTAGGTTGGTGTGGAGGAGTGGGAGGGCTGTAGGATGGTAGTGTAAGGTTGCCCCATTGACAGGGGTGTCGTGTGCTAGATTTTTAAGCCTCCATTTCTTCCGCCTACTCTGGCTATCCGGGGCAACATCTTAATGATGAAGTACACTTGCATTGGGTGCTAAACCAGCCTGGTACAGGGATGACCCATGGACAAGGGACCTTGTAGACAACTTCAGCTTCCTTTATAGAGCACTTGACTTTGAGCTACATCATGTCCATCTCTATCTCTTGTACCTGCCTCTCAAAATCAGCTTGCCAAAGAGTTTCCACCATCATCTACATAAACATGTTCTTCATAAACATTTTGGTTAGAAAAAAGTGGGTTGTATGCATTTTTGAGATAATGGGGCTTATAAAACTAATTTGGAGGAGGATTTTGAAACTGTGGGGATGGAGGAAAATAGTTCTACTACTACAAATGAGAATTCTATGGTGGGAAAGAAGTCATGATTGCACAACTTCAAAAGAGGAATGTGGAATGATGGAAAAAGGAGAAATGAATGGAGGAATGAGGGGAGACTGGTCTGCACATGAGATAATGGGTGCGTTGAATTAGTGGAGTCACCAGATGTGTTGAAAAATGCCTCCAAAGGTTGGATCTCAAAGCAATAACACATCGAACTTGCTGAGATGAAGATGTAAAGCTCTTCACTCTGGTCCCACCAGTGTGCCAGAAACTATTGGTTGCTCAAACATGCACCCACGTCTTGGATCTTGGAAAGGGCCGAGGTGTTTGAGACCACAATGGAACCATCCCCAAGTTGTGGGACCTTGTGAGCTTGGGACGGATCTCTGGAGAAGGCCGGTTCCTCTATCTATTTCTACTGCTACTGCTACTCCTAGTGCTAAATGCAAATCCTATACTAAACATGCCAAGGGACCAGGATAGAAGGATGTGTAGAAAGGGGAAATCCTAAGCTAAGGAAGGCGATAGCGCCAGAAGGAAAGGGTCGATCTCTCTTCACGAGTGTGAAGAAATAGATCAGGTGTGGGAGAAAAGGGCATACGCCATGCGCCATAGATCAACATGCGGGCTCCACCTTCTAATATGTACAACACATGAACATGGGGAGTGCAAGCAGAGGAATATGCACAACATGCCAGAAAATGTAAATAGAGAGGCAAGATGTAATGAAAATGAGAGAGGGAAGACAAGAGTTCCACAAAACATGATTTTATTGCTTAAGGGATACATAGTCATTTACATTCATAAAGGAGGCGAGAATACATTGCAGAGACCATGTCAAGGTCTGAGACCCATGGGAAGTAGGTCACCATTTTGGCATGGTACCGTTACAACAAGGAGAGATCATTTTACAAAGCAAAACTCTGCTATTTATAGAAGAAGGAGAGAAGAGAAGGAGAAAGGGAGGGAAACTCAGATTCAAGTCTTCAACCACCAATAACCAGTGATAAATGCATGAAAATCCACCTGCAAGGCTATCAGATGCACTTCCCCATGTATATTTAGCTTTTGGAATAAGGAAGAAGGCAAGATCTGATGAAATCTAGTGGTTGAGGTTAATTGGATGTGCATTGATGAGTTGAAAGACGTTTCCCTATTTTCTACCTACTAAATCCCACCTAAATTTGAATTTGAATAGTCCAACATGTAGCTTGTGTCAATAGCTCTCTAACAAGACCAGTGCGTGCCTATCTCGAGCTCAGTAGAAAAATATATGGCTGTCAGAAAATGTCGAGTTGTCGGCACACAAAAACATGTGGTACGTGCGGGTTGGCTGAAATGATGGCCAACTATTCATTTGTTTTGTCTTTTCTGCCACGTGTCATGCATTGGTTGGTTGTCTAGATTCGGTGCCTTGTTGGCGTGCTTTGGATTGCTACACGCAGCACACTCAAGTCTGACAAAAGATGACTTGGCACAAAAGGGCACAAAGGAAGGCACAAGGCATGGGAGCAAGAAGCAAGCGCGCGAAAGGGGAGACAGAGGGGAGGCGCAAAGGGGTGTGCATGATGTGCGCAGGAGATGAGGAAAATTGGTGAGAAGAGAATGTATGGTTAAGGTGCAACTATTACAAAGTAATGGGCGCGGCGTGCGAAGGGCCAAGGACTTAGTAGTAAGTGCAAGGTGTGCAGGGAAGGAAAAAAGAAAGGAGATAGAAGAATGCAAAGGGAGTAGGAATGCGCGCAAGGGCACGTAGAGGAACTGCAACTATGCCAAGGTGTCAAAATAACAATCTTGAGTACGCACAACCTGAAATGTGAAACACTAGAGCCAGAATGAAAATATAATTTATCCATATAACTAGGAGAGTTATTTGGATAACATAACCCATTTTAAATTCCTTGGCATTCACTTTATCTTCCAGGCTACTTCTACATAACTTTAGAGCTATTTTGTTCAACAAGTGGAGTGAAAAAACTCTTATTGGATTACTAAACCAATTTCTATGGAAGGAAAATTTTATATTTATTCCTAGGTGTTCGCTGCTACCCATGTTTATTATTGTTCTTATTGGTATCCTTCTAATGTTGCCTATGTCAAACTTGAGAAATTTTTAAGGGATTTTCTTTGGATTAATTCTGAAGTTCAAAAGGTGTTTCATAGGGTTTTTCGGGAAATATGTTGTAGACCAAAGATTTTGGTGGCCTTGGAATGCTTGACATTAAGTTTCAAGGTCGAGTTATATGTGTCAAATGGTTAATCCGTAGCCTAGAAGGTAATGAAGCCTAAAAATTTTTACAATGACATTGTGTCTCTGTCAAGGTTCTCCTTTGGGTACACAAACTTAGAAAGGTTTCAACTTCCAATCCTTTCTTATCTTCCTTATTTCGTTAAAATTGGGGGTACTTTCATTGCTCAAAGTATTTGGAAATCCTGGGAGTTGCTTAAATCACACCTAATTTGGAAGGGGGTGGATTTAGATCTGGTCTGTCTATTAACTCTTACTCTCTTTAGTGGTCATCTATTTTTACTTTCCATGATGCCCCTCTTACTCTAGCTCCATGGGCTAAAGCCATTAGGATTTTTAGAAAAGGTATCAAAGTGGTGGGTGATTTATTTTGTAAACACTCTAGATCTTGGCTTTCGTTGGGTGCCCTTGCTATTAAATTTAACCTTCAACATCAAGATGTTGAAACAATCATGAAAATCATTTCTTGCATACCTAATGAATTTATTCACAAAATTGGTGTCACTTTTAGCATTCCATGGTGGTGTGATTGGAATTGTCCTTCTACTACTCCACTCTACCATTAAAAATCCTGCTTGGGTTACTCTCATCTCACCCCATAGTCGATGCCCATCAACTCGCTTATTTTCCATTGGAATATTGCCTCCCAGGATTCTGTTTGGAAATGTCAGTTCCAAAGAGTTTGGACGTTTCTTATCAAGCCCAAAAAGATCATTTTTGTAGTGCATATTGCACCAAGAGGCTCCACATAGGGGATTGACTTAAGCATATGGGTCTTAACCCCACCTTCTTATTCTACCACCTACCGGAGTTGATCAAACATATATTTTTGGTTATGTCCTCATGCTCAATCAACATGGAGATGGATTCATTCCCTTTTTCAACCCTTCTCTCCAAATTTATTTACCTAGAAGATGGTTCTTTTGGGGGACTCGACCTTGCTTCCTATCATTTATAACAAATTTTGGCACATATTCAAAAATAATACTCTATTCCATCTTTAGAAATATATAAATAATGCCATTTTTAATCATGTTTCTATGGATATAATTTTCTTTGTTACTAAGAAAGTGGATACTCTCTCCACTGTGATGCTCTAAATTTAAAACCAAGCCAAGAAATTTTGGTTGGAGGTTGAACACCTCCAACACCTACTCGACCAATGGGTTTTTACTCCTTGCATGGTTAGTTAGATTCCTCCTGATGCTCCTACTCATCGCCACTCACCACCTTGTCCGCACCGCTCTCCCCCTCTTCCCTTGGGTTGGGGGTTTTATAGCGGCAGTCATGGAGCCAGTGGATCCCCTCTCCTTGTTGTCCATGGTCTCCTCACTTTTGGCCTCCTCCCTCACCCATGGCGGGGTTTTTAGTCTCCTTGGTGATTCTAGTGGAGCAAGTTGGAATGCCTCTCAATATGGCAAGTTTCCTCAATTGTCCCTTGCCATTTCTCCCTCTCGGTCATCTTCTGATAATCCCGAGCAGAGAAACAACAACAACAAAAACAAGATGAAAGTGAATAGGATCCCATCCCCGACTCGGCTTACCTTGGTTCGGGATCGAGTGATAAGCCGAGATAGCCCTCTGCCTTCTCCTTTGGTTTCCATGTTCACCATTATGGCCTAGTTTCCGGCTCCTTGTTTTGTTCACCCTTTTTTGATTGATGAACACACTTTTATTGTATTTTTGATGTAATTAGCCTCCTTCTCGAGTTTTCGTTGGCTCGATGTGATTGGCATTCTGGGGTGTGATTTTTCCACCCATATTTTGTACAATAAGTGTTGTATATCTCTTATTTATATTAATAAAAGTGTGTTTTTCAATCAAATAAAATAGGATTTTTTTCTACCATCAAAAATTATCTCTTAAAACAAGTATGTATTTACCACATATTCAAAAATATACATGAGAAAATTAAACACCTCTAGTGACATGAATTGTTCAAAATTTTAAACCATCATACTAAGATGTGTGATAAGTGGCGAAATTTTCACATGACATAAAATAGATGGCATAAGTAATAACTAAATATTTTTATTTTGCATATCATGGAATAGATAAATTACCAAAAATGTAATAAGGAGCCAATTAAAACTAGGCCAAGTAGATTGAACACAAAAATTCACTTCACATTAAGTTCGGATGAAATTTCTATTACAAATTGCATGTTTAGATATGACAATAGAAATTCAATACAACTATCTAAAAAGGATAGATAAAAAATCATTTATCATTTTTTCATTTATGGATTCCTTGAATGGTTGTGTGTATCTAGAAAATAAAGAAAAATATATACGCATAACTAAAATAGTATTAAGTTTTACACCAAAAATACAAGTAAAATATACTTGGCATAGATAGAGTTCTATCAATACTCTCTATCACAAATGATCTCCTCTCAAAAATCTTGACCCCTTCTCAAAATTTTATTTCTAATGAAGAGTTAAACTTTATAATATGATATTCTAATGAAGAGTGCAAATTATAATATGGCATAAGTCCACAAATCCGAGTGTGATAGGATTTTTATTCTTATTTCTCCAAATTTTCTCCATATCCTCTAAAAATAGAGATTGGTACAACCGATCTCATTAGAAACAAAAGTTATGCAAGAGTTATAAACCGTTTTAGTTATTAAAAATATCTTATAACTCTAATAAAAGTTATGGAATTTAGCTAAGATTTATGGAATACCATAACTCATACAATAACCATGGAATTTACAATGTATTCCCTTCTTTTTATACGAGTTACGGAATTTACAACGGGTTATAACTCTTACATAAATTCCATAACTCTTATTATGGAATAACTCGCATAAATTCCATTGTTATTTAAACCTCTCTACCTCTACTTATTCTATGTATTAGTTTCTTGGCTACACCTACTCACTTTCAAAATAAACCTCTCGCACCACACCATGCAACCTATCTCGGTCTTCTTCTATTCCATGTTTTTGTGTAGTTGGAATAGGTGTTATACATTTATACGGTAAAAATAATATAGCATAGAACCACTTCTCTATTTTTAGTATATTGCATTGGGTGTAATTTGGTGCATTTTTATATGTAGATTATAATTCACTATCTATGAATGTTAATAATATTTAACAAAAAAAAATTAGTATGATGTGCACCATTTGTAATCTATTGTAAGGCACGTCCTTTCTCTAGGTAGATAAAAGTGAGACTATTGGGTTTTTAGTGTTTGTTGCACTAAGGTGATAACTCCTTTGACTGGGAGTGTTTGAGATAAGTATCTACCTACTTTAAATTGTGAGATTGAATGGGAGTCTTATTAGCATCCCTAGTAGTTGAGATAGTAATCTAAAAAAGTATATATATGGAACACACACACACACACACATATCATATCATATGTGTGTGTAACATAAATGCATGTTTATATGAAAGGTACTTAGGTTTAAGTGGCCCTAGACCTAGATAAAACTTTGGCATTAAATAAAAAAATTGGGAAATTAAAATAGTTTGAAAATAAAATAAAATCGTAAAATTTATTTTTTTATCAAATTGAACTTATATTAACTAATTATCACTAGACATTATTATTAATTATTTTATAACTTTGACATTGATTTTTCTCCTTATGGGGGATGATGGAGTAGAAGGATGAGCTAGGGTTTTGGATAGAGTAGGCTATGAAGGCTAGTGGCATCCATAGAGCGTGCGGTGGGAGCGGCAAAGGATTTCAATGAGGTGGTTCAGTTGGAGTTTCTTAGCCATTGTTTGGCCAAGCGATGCATTGAAGGGTTGTTGCTTTCTGCGAGTCCGCTCGAGGATTGCTTGGAAAAAGGGAGTTTTCGAGGAATACGATCACTTTTTTGGGTCCCTCCTTAGTTAGGATGTGAAGGCCTTCTTGTCTTTCAGGAGTGGATCAAGCCATGTCTCGATTAAACCTTTTCCGGTTAAGGATCTCATGTCAACTTTCGTCAATTTTTGTTCCTATTATCATTGGCCATAGGAATATTCGATTTTGAGCCTCTTCCTGAAGAGGTTTTGTAGGTTTCTAGGGATCTTATTAGGGTGGAGGATCTTGGTGTGGAGGCAAATATGTTCATGGTTCCTATTCCTCCATTAGACATAGTTTCTTTAGACCCTGCACTTAATGGCATCCCCTTTACGCCTTTTGGCCTTTGTTGTGAGTCGTGGATTAGCTCCGGTTGGGGTTTTCGAATAGGTGTATGCTTTGGGGTTGTTTCTCCCTTATTTTGAATCAATTTATCATATTCGGATGAGGAAGGCATCCGTAGGGGTGAAGGGAGGTGGATCGGTTCCGGTTTCGATGCCTTACCAAAGGTTTGTTTTATTTTCATTTTACTTCTTGCTCAGAGCTCATCTGACCTGGTTCCCAAAGCATCGTATTAGGAAGAAATATTCACCCTGTAGATCTTCCCCTTTGGTTTGTCCTGTCCTTTTTAATTATCGAGATATTGCAGGTTCATTGCGTTTTGGTTTTTGAGGATATGTGGATTCGACTTTTTTTGGGCCCCTCGTGTGAGCGATTGAGATGTTTTGTTGTGGTGGGGGACATTAGTGGTTGTTAGATTGTTCATTTTTTATGATATGGCCTCTCAGATTCTTGGATTTTGTGGGTGGTTTTGTCACCTTTGGTTGTATTAGGACAATGTGTGGAGCTACCGATTGTTGGTCTTTGTGGTGTTTTCTCGGTCTTGTTTTGCATTCATTGGCTTTGTGTGTGTGGTTTCACCAACTTGGACGTGCTTTCTTTCTCTAGCTTGGTCCTATGGGGGCTTGATGGTTTCTGTCTACCTCCTTTTCCTCTCATGCATTATCCTTGTTCGTGATGGTAATGTGTGAGAGGCATGGTGGTTTTTGTCGCGAGGTTTCTGTTTGGGGCTGCCTTTCGTGTTGGGTGTTTCGGCCTTCATTGTTGGAGACTCACTAATTTTCATTTTTGGTTTTTTGTAGTTTGTTACTTCCTTTTGTCTCTTCGGGCCGATGTTTTGGGCCTTTTGGTGTATGTTTCTATTCATTTTATTTGGTTGTATTGGTGGGGTCCTAACCCTTCGGTTTATAGCTTAGGTCAAAAGCGTTTAATTTTTTTAAATATATATATTTTATAACTTTGTGTGGAATTATTCTTTAACATTTTCTCCATGGAGGAGCTAAAAATACCTTATGAATATTATCTACCCAAAATGTATAGGATCATTTGATTATTTGAGAATATTTGTAAAATCATAATTTTATAGAGTGCACTTTGTGTGTAATTGACTTATAGGTGGTTTGGAGCTTAACTCTAGGACATGTTATTATAGGTCACTTGTTTTCATAAGAAAGTAGCACTATGATATGCATGAATATATTTGGTACAATATCATTATCTTGTACTTATCGCTAAATATGAGTCGAGTGTATTGTTTCTATAATAAAGTGTATTGCACAAACTTTAAATTTGAGATTTTGTGGAATTTTTTTATAATTTATTTTTAAAGTTATTTCCTTAAAATACTTTGTACATAATACCTACAGGCATTATTTTATTAAAAAAAAAAAAACTAAAATGGTTGTTTTAAGGAGACTTGGGCTCCAATGAGAATTTTTATAAGACCTCTTTTATACACCATTATTTTTGGGAATAAGGGTCTAAATTATGAAAATAATTTTATCATGTAGTTTGGGATGCATGATCTTCATCTAGGCATGTATTTCATCCCTGGGGCATTTTTAATGAAAAATATCAACCTAGTTTCATGTGCTTCCTTCAAAGTATAAAATTCAATACATTTGGTAAAATAGTCAGTTGTTGTCAGTATCCATTTGTGCCCTAAGCTTGAATGTGGGAAAATCACCCCTATAAAATCCAAACCCCATTGTATAAATGGTTGCTCAACTGAAATGTGGTAGAGGGGAAGGGCTGCAATTTTTATTTTCCTATAAAGAAAGCACAATTGCATTTTTATCCATGCATGGAAATCCTTGAAGATATTAGGCCAATAGTATCTACTCTTCATGATCTTGAGTGTTGTGGTTCTTGGGGAAAAATTTCCTCACGAGTCCATCATGGAACTCTGCAAAACCTTTTCTATACGATTAGTATCAAAACATCTTAGAATAACACCATTGATGTTTTTCTTAAATAAGATGCCATATGTGAGCATATAGGGAATATATTACAATTTCAAGTATATTCTTTTTTCATTATTCAAACCTTGAGGATAGCCACCAGTTTGTAAGAAAGTCATCATATCTTGGTACTAGCTATTAGGAACATGGGGAGGAGGTGACTGTTCTTCTTGTAACATGTAGACCTCCTTATGGGTAGGTGTAGAAAGTTTGGGGACCGAAAAGTGGACATCAAATCCTAAATTTTACGAACCTTCATCGCGGTCTATTTTGTCAAGTTTAGGAAATTCCCAAACATAAAACTGTGATTGCAGTTTACAAACCATGATCATGGTTTTGAACCACGATCGTGGTCTCTCGATACCAAAAAACAATCGTGACCAAAAATCACATATGATTCTAAGAACTGTGATCGCGGTTCTTTTACCAATAGTTCAATATAAAACATGATCTTGGTTTATAAACAATGATTGTGTTCCTAACTGTATCATCAAATCCGACCCTCAAGACTTAGGAAATATCTTTTTCCCAAACCTAATCTTTGGGAGGTCATTATGGCATGTGAAAGGCCAAAAACATCAAATTTTATCTTCTGTAGACTTGAACCATGCCAAAAAAATTGAAAACATGTCACAAAAATAAAAAAATAGTATCACCGCATAGGGAGACTATTAGCTTTGTAGAAATATTGATTTTAAAGTGAATAGAATATGATAAATATCATTTTATAATTTTTACTAATATTAGGTCTTTAAGACACTTTTTCCCATGAATGTTCATGTCTACGTTTAAGACTGCAACTTTTGTTTCACTTGTCAGAATGTGATAAAACCTATACCATCCCAACCATGGAAAAATTCTATACACAAGTTAAAAAAAAAATGATTTTGATATTTTTTGATGAAGTTATGGCGGGAAAACAGAAAGTGCTCCATTTTCTTTATGTTTTCAGACCACTTTCATGGAAAAAATCATTAAAAAATATTGCTAAAAAAATACAAAATAAAATCTATCCCAAGATAGATAGTGACATCTAACTTTTCACCAAAGGAAAAAAATATCAACTTTGGTAATCCAAATCACGGGCAAACGGACTACAATCTTATAGGCTTTTAAAAAAATACTAAAACATTGAATTTTGAGTGTTTAATATAGCTAAACTAGTCCGTTTTTAAAAAATAGTATTTTAGAAACTAGATTTTGGATGCTACGGTTCATATTTATATAATTTTGTCTAATTTTGAGTGCAATCCCTACAAGTTGATATTTCGTTATTTTTTGCAATATGACGTCCACTTATGACCCCTTTTTGGCCCCCCAACTTGCTACACTTACCCTTATCATCTCTCAAATCTATTGTGATTTGTTCACACAACCCATTTCATCTCACAAGCTTAGTGACCTTGATATGAACATCATACTCCATGACCTTGGTGATCCACCCATCTCTCTTTTCATTCACATCTTTATTCAAAAGGAAGTATTTCATGCTTAGATGGGACATCATCAATTGAATCTTATCATTTGAGAGCATGTGTTTGAAGTTCTTAAGTACATGGATGACAAAAAGACTTTTTCTCAACAAAAATGTGCCTAAACTCATAATATCTGAGTGCTTGACTAAAAAATCTATAGGTTTCTCAAAGAAATCAATGTTTTTCTGATCCAATATGGTAGAAATGTTTTCACCTCCTCCAAATGTATAAAGAATAAAATCTTTAGCATAATCAGGGTTTATAAGAGTAGGGGCATGAGAATGGATTTCTTGATATTTTAAAATTATTCTTTCCTTCAGTTGACCAAATAAAGACAACATTATTCTTGAGCATAGAAGTAAGAGGTTTAGCTAAAGTAGCAAAGTTGGGAATAAACCTTCTTACAAAATTTATTATTCCTAGAAAGATTTTGCAAAAATTTCTTATACCTAGGGGAGAGAGAGAGAGAGAGAATTGCATTCAATTTAGTTGGATCTATTGTAAGACCATATTTTGACACCACATGTCCTAGTAGCTTTCCTTCATGAATAAAAATACACACTTCTTAGGATTCAAGGAAACACCAAACTCTCAAAATCTATCAAATACCTTCCTCAAATGATTCAAATGTTCACTTGTGTGTTTTGAGTAGATGGTTATGTCATCCAAATATACCAAGATCATGTCACCAACAATTCCCTTAAAGGTCATATCCATTTCCCTTTGGAATTTTCACTAACATTTGTTAACCCAAATGGAATCTTCTTGTAAGAATATGTACCCCACTTGGTGGTGAAGGCTATCTTGAACTGATCTGATTCTTGCACAAGGACTTGGTTGTACTGAATAACCATCTAAGATAGAGAACCTCTCTTCCCCATCCATCCTTTGTTTAAATAATTTTCTCCATGTATGGAAGAGGATAATGGTCCTTTTAGAGAAGCTTTGTTCAAGTCAAAATTCCACACACAATCTAATATCCCCATTCTCTTTCCTAATTGGAACCAAATTTTCCACCCAAGAAGAATGCTTGATTGGGAAAATGATGTTTACCTCTATGAGCTTATCCAATTCCTTTCTCATCAAGGGCTCTAATTTTGGATTTAAAGACCTTTTTTTTCCTAATTCCAAGAAAACACATCATCATACTCCATGTAAATTTCAATAAGAGATTGCTTTTTAGAACGGTTACATACCTTTCTGAAATTTAATAACTTATATCTTGAAATGGAAACCTTCTCATATCTTTCCTTCTTGACCGTTATGTGCATATCTCTCCTTTGAACTAATCATCGGGTTAAAAATTCTTTCCAAGGTGATTAATATTTTTAAAATATTGTTGGTATTGAGTTGGATAATTTGATCCTCATATTACTCTTACAATCTTGACTAATTCCCAAAGCATGGAACACCGCCTCATCTTGTAAAAAATTTATAATTTTCTTATCACTATCAAAAACTTGCCAACAAATTGCATTATTTGTTATAGAGGTTTTGATCACAAGCTTGACGTGTTGGTCTAAAATTTTCTTGATTCCTTGAGGAATGTTAGATTGGGATCCAACCGCTTCTAGCCTATCAACGTCTTTATTTTACATTCTTGGTATCACTTGGATGTTGAAAGCATCAAAACATTTAATCATGTCATGTGCTCTATGTTTATAGGATTTTAATATATATTTCTTAGATACACATTGAGCTCGACCTAATGTATTACTAGTTCACTATCCTCAAATCTTATAATAACTCGATTCCATGCTTTTGTGCCAATTGGAGAAATTAGATAAATGCCTCATAATCTACCACATTATTGGTACAACTGAACTAGAGTCTCAATGTAAATAAATATTTCTTCTTCCTAGAAGAGATTAAAATAACCCATGTGCCAATACCATTCTTAACTCTTGATCCATCAAAATACAACTGCCACAACCCATCCTGGTCTTCTTGTGACTTTGTGACATTAGGTATAAGGGCATTCTCCTCATGTATATAATAAGTTCCTAACCTTGTTTCTTCCATGTGATCATAAACATAAAACCCAAAATGTTCCTTTTCCCAATTTCAAGTGAAATATCGGGAACCTCCTCTAATGATGTGGAAATCTCATGATGATCATCATTCCCACAGTAATCATGCATAACACAATTCATGTTCATATGACCAGGTGAATAGGGCTTAATATGGTTATTGGAGATAGGCTTAAATTTTATGGTTACTCTAGTTCCATATCTCATTCTAAGAAGTATGTGTGACCAATCTGCAGACAAGTATCCCCTACCTTCGCAATAAAATATCTAGAAAGGCATATGGTGAAGAAGGGAGGGAGGTTGATGACTGAAATTTCTTACAAGATTGAAAGACTTTGACATGAATTCAAGGTAAGATTCATATCTTTTATGATCCCAACTATGTTAAAAAAGTGTCATCCAGTTGGACAATCCCCTTAGTGATTGGTGTATATTTTATGTCTAATAAATCAAGTAATCTTCTTGGGAATAACAAAGTTGCTAGCTACATAATATATCATGTAATTGTGTAAAAGGTACTTACCAATGATTAGGGAGATGTATAAGGGAGGTGGTTTGATGATCTTACTTGTTTCCCCTTCTTTTGGTTAGCACAAACTTGTAGAAGCACTTGATGTATCTTGTTGGTTCACTCGGATCACTAAGATGCCTCAAAGCTTCTTGTAACAAATTTCTTTGTGTTGAAATGGAGATGGCTTCCCACATATTCATATTCATTTTTTCTTAATTTTTCCACTAAATTTAGGGGATATGGCTAACCTTTATCTAAACCTATGTTGTAGCAACATCCTCTCTCAATTGATGACTAATTTGAGTCGATTTCTAGGTGATTATCTTTTTAACAATCCGATTTTCTTACAATTTATAGGGTTTAGTAGTTATACCTTCTCTTGTTTTTTGGTAGGTATATGTTTGACCACTTATATATGATGCTTCTCCTTCTATAGTTATCTTCTTAGACCTTGTGTTAAATGCAACAGACTAGTTACCATATTTGTAAATTCCTAATTCACTCCACAAAACTCACTCTCTTTCCAATTAAGAAGGGTATATTCTTTTGATATTTTTCCTTGAGATTCTTCTCCTCTTACAGTTGAATATTCATGTTTCTCTTTGAGAGTAGATGCACCTTGGACCATCAGATCTTGGTTGAGAACTCCATTCTTGCAAGAGTTTTTATCATGGGGTTGATTACATGGGTAACACCACTCATAATCATGTGTTAGGTTGTTTTGAATTAGAAAATGGCCTTAAAATATTTTACAGCAGTAGGGTATTGGGTGTTTAATGGCCTAGGGTAACCTATTTTACCTTACCCTTAGGTGTTACCTTGATATGGATGTTTATTGGGTGGATATGCTTGATTGAGAGGCTTGTAAGGTATGCTTTGTTGGGATACTTACCTCTTTATAGTCACCATTTCATTCCCAATATTTTTCAACATAGTTATAACTCCATGCAACTCATTTAAGGGAAAAGTAGGAAGAATTAGTTGATTGATTTCTCCATGAATGGGTGCCAAAATAGTATTTATTGGGAGGGATTTTATAAATATAGGCATTGGTTTCCTAGGGGATATTTTCCTAGCTTAGACTAAACAATTTTCAGATCTGATAGCTATGTCATAAGAATGCGGTAAGACATTCCCTCTCATAGATTGAATTATAACAGCCACATCACTATTCAAGGCTCTCAATAAATATAGAAATGTGGTATTTGGAGAGGGCTTAAATATAAGGGGAATTCTATCCTAAGTATTTTGAAACCTGATATTAAAATTTTTCATAACTTCATGAGGGGATCTCTTGATGGTAGTAAGTTACTCAATGAGGGATAGATGGTCACTTTTGTCTTCAAAATGCTTACATAGTTTCTCTCCAAGCTCATCCCATGTATGAATAGAGGTTGGTTGCATACTTCTATACCATTATAATTCCCTCCCCTTAAAAGATGAAGCTAATAACCTAAGTGTTACATCATCTTCATTAATAAGGTAGACATAACATACATTTGCAACATCTAAAATGTGTTCAATGGGGTGGTTGAATTATCTCTTGTAAAGAATGGGATGTTCTTAAGGAATATCATGATGTGCATTTAGAATCAAGGGCCTACCACCATTAAAAGTAATAAAGGGTTGATTCCTTTAAAGGGCCATAGGAGAGGTGGGTTTTAGATTCTTATGAGTAGGAGAGGAAGGCCTAGCAGAAGGGGGATTTGAATGGACTCTAGGTGATGGGAATAGAGACCTCTTAATTTGTTTTACTCTTCCCCTTGGTGAAATTTATAGGAATTCAAAAGACTAGATTCTTTCCTTGTTTTTCCTTATTTGTATCCTTCTCATAAAACTGAGACACTTCACTATTGAAACTAGTAGATATGTTGTTGAGAGTTGTAAGATGTGTTTTTGTGAAGCCTCCAAAGGATGGTTATCACCAAGACACACATAAATCCTAGTGAAATGATATAAATATCATAATTATTTTCCCATCGGGCATGCCAAAAGCTATTGTTTATTAGAATTTCTCCCGGGATTTTATCATGGAAGATCAAGAATTTAATAAAACAATGGATTATCTCAACAATGTAGGAATTGCATGAGTGAGATAAACCTATATATAAGGATGGTTCCTCAACTTATTTTTAATGTTGACACTAAAACTACTCCAAGATAAGCCTATTCTAACACATCCAATTAACCATTGAGAGAGAGGTAAAGAGAGAGAAAAATAAACAAAGTGAGCTAAAAATACATGTAATAGCACCAAAAAGGTTGATCACTCTCTCTTGAAGTCTCAAAGAAGAAAGAAGATCCAATGCAAGGTTAGAGGGGCAAATACTTGTCACTTTCCAACTCTTTAACTAAATCAGCTCACAACCCTATTTAATTTGACACAAATGACATGAAACTCTACAACATAATGAATACACAATCACAAATGAAAGAGCAGAAGGAAAGAAGACAATAATGGACACAAGGGGTGGATTCAAGCCATAATTGACATCATATTATTATTGTAAGTATATAAAAAATGCTACAATCAATAGAGGGTAAGATGCATTACAAAGAAAATCATGCCTAGGTCTACAACTCCTTAGTTTTGTCAAAAAATTTGTATTATAATATTACCAAGCAAGAGAGGATCCCTCTTATGAAGAAACATACTACATTTTATATAATGGAGGAAAGGATAAGGAATCAAAAGATGTTGGAAGATATTTGACTTGCTAAACATGGCTAAAACCTTCCAAACTACTTCCAACAAGTAACCTACATGCCTCATGGTGGTTCATGCTTTTGGAGCTTCCTTTATTTTTTGTGGATGAGCAACAACTTACAGATCAATAGATGCCCATGAAATCAAGAAACTAGATAGTTAGTGGCATTACCAAACGTCCAAATTTGATACACAAATCATCATTCCCCATCATTTTAGTTGGGTATGGGATAATATATTCTTTTTAATCATCTAAAGGGTCCCAAGATGGGGAGGATCAAACGAACATCTCATAACTGAAAATGGCATCTTTTGACTTTCAAAGCGACTTGAAACATCCCCAAAATTTTTGACTTTGATTTTCCAAGATACTTGATCATTCTTTGTAAAATTTCCTTCTTTTGAAATTTCTCTCCAAGACGTTGTTAATAGATCAAATATTAAGTGAAATAAAGCTTTGTAATGAAATTTATCATCAAAAAACCAATCCTAGATTTCCGTAAAAATCCTTTATCCCACAGATTTGGTCATGATTCGTCTTTGTTTTGTGGATTTTTTCTTGTTTGTTCACTTGTACAGATTCTTTTTTATTTTCCTTGTTTTGTGAGAAATGTCCTTTATTACAAGACAATTAAACATCCTCTTGCTCCATTGAGAATAAAATCTTATTTTTTGGTGGCTTTACTAACCATGTAGCTTAATTTCCTTATTCTACAACTTTGTGAAATTTTTAGAATGCTAACTCTTAGAGAATCTCGTGAACATGTTTCTTCATTCTTAGGACTTGGGGGTATATGGAACACTATTTTCCACTTTTCCTTATTTGTAAACTAGGTGGATACTTCATTCTAAGTTTCACCAACACGGATCCTATACATTCCTCTCGAATTCTCATCATTCATCGGTATACTATTTACTTTCAATTTACATAAATAGTCATTAAATTTCCTTTATAAGTGAACTAGGAGTATTATATAATCAAAGAGATGTCGAGAAACAAAAGAGAAAAACTAAATGAAAGAGACACAAGATTACCCCGGAGAAACTCAAATTGAGAAAACTCCAGCAAGAAAGAAGCAATGCTTCCTCATCTCACTATCATATCTTTAAGTATAAGATCACTTCCTTCTCAAGGCTTCCATGAACACTATGATGTTCAAACACTCATACAATCTCTGTAAATCACTCACTCACCTCTTCCTTTCACACTCCAATTCAGAAAACCCCATATGATCAAGAAGAAAAATTTCTTGGAATCTCTTCCTCCCATAATAAATACCTTCCCCACATATAAAATTTTGACACTAAAGAGACCTTGAATCAGAATCCCAAAAGACTCATAAGTCGAAGAGGAACCATCTTGCATCCGTTTACTCTTTCCAAACTTTCCCATGTGACAGAAATGCCACTTTCCATAGGAGGCAGTTGTGTAACCTCCACGATGGTTAAAAAACCATTATGGTGGTTAAAAACTTTCAGTGGTTGTTGCACAACTACCAATCTATATTTAGGGGTGGTTCAACACCATACAAAGTCTGCTACTTTCCATACGCCATAACTTTTACATATGAACTCAAAATCGGGTGTCATTTTTTTCAACTTGCATAATTTTTTGAAAGGAAAAAAATGTAAAAGTTTTGATGTTGATGACATATTCATAATGTTCAATCATTTTTTACTGAAACCTATCTTCTTTAAGGTCTCTATGTTTCACAACTTCATCTTGAATCATATTATGTGGTTACATCCAACAAGAGCCATAAAAAGAGTGTTAAGTGATAAAAAATTACATAATCAAAATGGTTATTTTATTATCTCATGATGCCAACGTTACTAATCTAAAATTGGGATCATACCTCCCTAATTAGAGGCTTTTGGTCCCCAAAATCTTAGGAACTCATATGGTGAGGAATTTTCTTCCCCACTTCTTGAACCTCTCTTATACCTGGAGGTGCATATGTTAAAATACATTATCTATCATGTGAACTTCTTGGTCCACCTTTTCACACCCTTGAGTTGGTTCCCTACCTTCCTTATAGATGTGAAGATAACCTAGTGGCAATTGCATCTCATGCTCCTTGTCAATAGAACAACTATGGAGATCCTTACATTCTTGCTTATCTTTCAAAATGAGAAAATAAACCTTCCCACTAACATTAAACAACTGGTTACCTTGAGTGGAACTTACCAAGGAGAGATTATATTTTCCTTCATATGATTTTATGGTGTAGTTTTTCCCATCCTTAACCAACTGGTATTGGTTCAATCTCCTCCTGAAAATAACATCTTTGACATACATATAGGGGCTTCCAAAAACTAAACCACAAATGTCAATAGGTACAACATATACAATAACTTCATCAATGAAATGTTCATTTATTGAAAACTTGACTTTACATTGTTTATAAACCCTTATCTCTACTCATTTTTTAACCCATCCTAGAGCATAAGGATTAGGATGACCATACATTTCCAACCCAAGTATATCTAACCATCTCTTTGCCAATCAAATTTACTTTGGAGAAAAAATTAAAAATAACATCAACTTTTACCATCTTAATTTGTACCTTGATATGAAACAACTTAGAAGGTTCACCTTTGTCTTGAGCATCATTACTACCCAAACATACATTTTTTTGAAGGTTAGTACATTATAACTACTCATCCATTTATTTAATGCACTCAATTAAAATGGTTCTCCTTGAAGTGATAGCATGGACTTAGTTTTCTTTTCTTGTTCTTAAATAGATGCAATTCCAGATGCAACTTCCAACAAGTCTCATCGGTATAACTATCAACATCACAATGCCCACAATGTTTGGTCTAATATTTCTTAACAATCGTAGAAGTGGCATTGACTCCAAATTTCTTCTTCAAAGCATTGAAAGAATTTAAAAAGTGAGATAGACCCCTTTCTCATCCTTCTCAAGATAATGGGCTTGAGAACAAGCCTCATCTATGTTTTACAAGTAGAATGATCCTCTTTAAGTGACTATGCAACCCTCTCGAAATACTTCATGAGGGTCTCATAGTCAAATGTATATTTTCCCATTTGGAGTACCTTTTTTGAAACTCACTTTTATAGACTCGTACACTTTGTCCTTATTTTTCCTCGATATTTCCAATCAATAGACATTTCCTCTTTGTAATAAATAGGATAAAATTTCCTCTTAATCAAAATTTTAAATCCATCCCATTTAGCAATTGGGGGTAACCTTTTAATAGCCAAGGAATTAAGATAACTCTTAAACCAAGTTAGAGCATGACTTTCTACCTTCAACCTTGTAAAATAATTTTTTTGCTCTTCACTAACTTTATGCAAATGAAATTATACCTCTAATTGAAGTTAACCAATGATCAATATTATCCACATTCACCTCACCTTCATATGGTTGAATATTTATTATTGCCTCGCTTTGAGATATTTCTCATGGTGGGAAGACTCACGCTCCTCACTTGGTTCAAAAGTATCCATGAAAACTCCCAACTTTGCCATGACAACCTTCATAATATTCCCAAGCTCTTCCATGGAGTGAGATATGTGGGCAACATCCTCCTCCAATATGTGGAATATTTCTTCACCATATTCAGATCTCCTCTCATCTTCATGGGCCATACTTCTCACTTCTCTCTTCCACTTCCTTATGGAGATGTCTTGTTTTAAAGAAACCATGGTAAATTTTAAGACCCCCCTAGAAAAACCATAGCTATTACTTAGAGAATTTCTATAAATGACTTTTAAAATATTGGTGAATGCCACGAATGTAACGGAAATGTTGGCATCCAGTAGCAATTGTCATCTAGTATAATTTTGCTATCGGTCGGTAAAAAATTCTCTTTTTACACACAAAAAAGGTGGTTTGAATATAAAAATTTAGCTATTGCTGTAAAAGTTAGGTGAATCAACCCAAAAAATTAACTTGTTCCCAAATAATTTAGGTGAAACAACAAGTGACCTAACCGCTTAAAATTAGCTAAACCGAAATTTCAAAAATCCAAATATTCGTGAATTAATGAAGATTAACCACTAAAATTTACAATGAAACAAACCAAATCATCTTTTCCACTAGAACTTGTAATGGGCATATATCTACACAGTGATCACTAAACAAACCACACACTATGTAACATGAACTACCTCTGATACCAATCTAATTTGTAAACTAGGTGGATATTCCACTCTAAATTTCACCAACACGGATCCTATACATTCCTCACAATTCCCATTATTGATCAATATACTATTTGCTTTTAATTTTCATAAATAGTCATTAAATGTGCTTTAGAAATAAACTAGGAGTATTGCATAATAAAATAGATATTGAGCAATGAAAGAGAGGAAAATAGAATGAAAAATACATAAGATTACCCGGAGAAACTCAATTTGAGAAAACTCCAAAGAAGAGTGAAGAAATGCTTCCTCATCTCACTAGCATATCTTTGAATACAAGATTATTTCCTTCTCAAGGCCTTCATGAACACTATGATATTCAAACACTCATACAAGCTCTGTAACTCACTCACTCACCTCTTCCTTTCACACTCCAATTCAAAACCAGATATGACCAAGAAGAAAAAAATGTTTGGAATCTCTTCATCCCATTACAAATACCTTCCCCACATATATAGACAAATTTGACACTAAAGAGAGCTCGAATCAGAATCCCAAAAGACTCGAGAATTTGAAGAGGAACCTGTCTACATCCGTTTACTCTTCCAACACTTTCCCATGTGAGAGAACTACCACTTTCCACATGAGGCGGTCGTGAAACCACCACTGATGGTTGTAAAACCATGAGGGCAGTTCGCACAACCACCACTCTATCTTTAGGGGTGGTTATGTCACCATATAAAGTCCACTACCTTCTAGAGGCCATAACTTTTGCATATGGACTCAAAATTCGGTGACATTATTTTAACTTGCATAATTTTTTGAGAGGAACACAAATATGCAATCATGCTTTACTTTTTATGACATGTTTATAGTGTTTAATCCTTTACACTGAAACATATATTCTTTGAGATCTCTTTGTTTCATAACTTCATCTCGAATCTTTTTATGTGGTCACATCCAACAAGAGCCATAGAAATAATGTTAAGTGATAAAAATTTGCTTAGTCACAATGTTAATTTTGTTATCTCATGATGCTAACATTACTGATCCAAAATTTAGATCATTTCCACTCTTAGCCACATTTCACTTGCCACCTATACCACGCATCATTTTCTCCCTTATTTCATGGACTTGGAGAGTCTATGGAACATTTTTTCCTAAGAATCCCGTGGAACACCGAATCTTTATTACGTGCCTTCAAACTTTTCACAAAGTGTGGCCTTATCCAACTTCTCCCTTGTGCATCATGACCTTTCTCCTTAGCTCAAATTAAAAGGAACAATAACTAGATCATACTAAGCCAAGAACACAGATGCTAATCAAACACCACGATCAATAAGATGAAAGCAATTCACTAGAATAACTTTACACAAAACCTTTGCAAACAAATGAGCAGCAATATCATATATTATTATTGAACTCAATGAGAATGGGCCTTGCTTATATAGGTAAGGAATAACAATCTAAGAACCAATCAAGGTCATAGATCAAGCCATAAATCATGGAAAGAACTAGTCATCAAAGAACTAGTCAAGTCCATAGATTTATGAGAGAACTAGACATCAAGGATCTAGTCAATACCATAGATCTAGGAAAGAACTAGTCAATACCATAGATCAAGGAAATAACTATACCTAACAACTAGATAATATCTCCTAATATCTAAATAAATAAAAATAAATATCCACACACATAAGTGGGTGAGGATAAATAAAATAAAGGTAAATAATGTACCTAGGTGAACATGAGCTAAGGTAAATACCTACTCTAACACCCCCCTCAAGTGAAGCTAGGGGCCAAAATAGAAGTGGCATGTCCACAGTATGAGTCCCAAACTAGGCTTGATGAGGTACTCATGTACAATATATCCATGAAGAAATCTCGAACCAAAAGAAGGAAAGAATCTTGCTATAAGGAAAGAGAAAGAAGAAGAAGAAGGAAGATGTTCTCACGAACACCCCCAAGAACAACTTCCGAAACCCCAAGCATTCCACATAACTCAAGGTAGCAAGGTGATGCAAAAGGCTTCGTAAAGATGTCTGCAACCTGCTGCTGAGTCGGAAGGTACTCCAAGCAAAGAAATCCATCCTGAATGTGCTGACGAATGAAGTGGATGTGTATCTCGATATGCTTGGTCCGGCTGGTGCTCAACTAGGTTGTGAGAAATGTGAATTGCACTTTGGTTGTCACACCAAAGTACAGTCGGTGAATCCTGTGGGAATCCAAACTCTGTCAATAACTAGCGAAGCCAAAGAATCTACTTGACTCGTTGTAATTGTTTCCCTGTACTCTACCTCTGAAGATGAAAGTGCAATAGCCTATTGCTTTTTGCATGCCCAAGCAACTAGAGAAGAACCAAGATAGAAAAGATAGCCAGAAGTAGAATGCATGTCATCAATAGAACCTGCCCAATCTGAATCTGTATACCCAACCAACTGAGTAGAACCCCTAGTGTAGTGTAGGCCAAAGTGGGAAGTTCCCTGTAAATAGCGCAAAATCCTTTTAGTAGCCTGCCAATGACTACTATGAGGAGAATGTGCAAACCGAGATACAAGCCCTACTGTAAATGAAATATCAGGGTGAGTATGGGTCAAGTACATGAGACTCCCAACCAACTACCTATACAACGTAGGATCACAAAGTGGTGTGGTACATGTGGATGTAAGAGTAAACTTAGGCGAAAAGGAGATGGACTGGGCTTGCAATCAGCCATATCAAAGTGCCTAAGAAGATCATGGGTGTACTTTTGCTAACTCAAATGAATCCCTGAATCTTTCGAGAAATATGTAAACCAAGGAAATAATGCAATAGCCCAAGATCTGTCATGTCAAATTGTGTAGAAAGAGCCCTCTGAATACTCTGAATGTGGGAAGAAGAGCTACTAGTAAGTAACAAATCATCAACATACAAGAAAAGTATCACAATATCCTCACCAACATGTTAGAGATATACTGTATGATTAGAATGGCAACGAACAAAACTAGTAGATAGAAGAAAAGAATCCATCTTCTCATACCAAGCTCGAGGGGCTTGTTTGAGACCGTAGAGAGACCTTCAAAGCCTACAAACAAGAGAAGAATCCAAAAAAATCCATCGGCTGCTCCATGTATATTTCCTCTTGTAGATCTCCATGTAAGAAGGCACTCTTCACGTCCATCTAGTATACGGGCCACCCCTGTGATGCAGCAGAGAAAGTAAAAAGCGCATGGAATCCATCTTGGCAACAGGTGCAAAAGTCTCAGAGTAATCAATACCTTTGACTTGTGAAAAACCCTTTGCAACAAGACGAGCCTTATACTTGTCAATGGACCCATCAGCTATGTATTTGGTTTGGTATACCCACTTACACCTAACCATCTTTCTTCCTTTAGGAAGAGATACCAAATCCCAAGTATGATTCTTCATCAAAGAAGAATACTCATTTGTCATCACATCATCCCACTCTTGTATCCCATGAGCCTTTGAAAAGATTGCGAATCCTTAAAAACTACCTGACACAAAAGTCTAGAACCTGTAGAATGTGCGTGATGATGCCTAGTGGGTGGAAGATCCTCTATGAAAGGTGTTGCCTCATAAACTGTAGTACGAGCCCACTTAGGCATAGTGACAACATCAGTGGGAATAGGATCCTCAATGGTATCTATAACCTCCTCATCAATCTCCTCAAAGAAAGCATCCTCAAGATGAGATGTAGAAGAAGAAGGAATGGAAGAAGATGAAGAATCATGAGGAGTGAAATGCTCATCAAACTAAACATGTGTTTGAAAAAGAACATCATGTTTAAAAGATGATAAGATCTCATGTCCTCGCAATACCCTACAAAGATCAAGGGTTTACTCTTCTTATCCAAAGCTTTCCTTTTCTTCTTTGGCATAAAATCCCAAGCATGGCTCCCAAAGACTCAAAAAAATGAGACATCTGGCTTAGTGTTGGACCAAGCTTCCTCTGGAGTCAAATGCTCTGTGTGGTGTGTGATTGTGAATATAGTTAGCACAATTAATTACTTTTTCCTAATAGATAGGAGGTATATCTCTATAATGCATCATACAGTTAGCCATTTCCTTCAAATTTCTATTCTTCCTTTCTGCTAATCCATTCTGTTGTGGAGTATGAGGAACAAAATTTGGTGAATAATGCCTTGAGTTGCTAAAAATTCAAAAACTCATTGCTGAAGTACTCCCCCATTATCAGTGTGAAGGTTCTTTATGCTACTAGAAGATTGTTTCTCAACCAAAGCCTTGAAGACTTTGAAGTGTGAAAAAACATCACTTTTGTACTTGAGAAAATAAACCCAAGTACGCCTCGAGAAATTATCAATAAATGTAAGTGCATATTTAGCTCCATTGAAAGATGGGGTAGGAAAAATCATCAAGTCATTATGCACAAGCTCAAGTGGTGAAGAAGCTCTCTTAGACAAATTCTTAGGAAAAGGATCTTGGTGTTGTTTCCCTAATGCACAACCATGACAAAATCCCTCAAGACAAGAAACTCTAGGAAGACCATCTACCATACCATGAGTTCTCAACTCCTTCGATATCGTAATTGAGATATCCAAATCTTTCATGCCAAAGCTTACTCTCTCTCGAATCGAATGAGAAACCAATCTTGTCCCTATAGAAGAAGTGTCATCAAACCCTCAAAGAGATATAGTCTTGAACTATGATCAACAATACCTTGAGCAACAAGTAAATAAAGCTCCAAAAAATTTCTTACTTCTGCCCCATGTGGTGTAAAAGTCACTATTTTCCCTTGACCAGAATGATAAATTTTATATACAGAAAGAAAATTTGTAGTGATGTTAGAAACATATAGCACATCTTGGATATTTCCACCATCAAGTTGTATATCACCTTTTCCCTCAACAGAAAGAAAGGAAGAATCTCTAACCTCAATTTTGGAAGTAGAACTCAAACCTAGAGAAACAAAAGACTCCTTGGAAGAAGTCATGTGATGAGAAGCACTAGAATCTATAACCTAATTATCTGCAAGTGGTGACTGAGATCTTCCAACAACATTAAGTTCTTTTCCATGCTGATTAGAAGGAGGTGGAGTGGAGATATAAATTTTGTGTTTCTTGACTACATCCTCTAAGGCTTGCATTCACTTATAACACCTATTTTCTTCATGATTACTACCCCCACAAAAAGAGCATGAACGGCTAGACTTATTCTTGGATTTAGAAGACTCCTTAGGTTTTGAGTTGTTTTCTTTGGGTTTAGGAGCATTTTGAGATGGAGAAGGTGTGGATTTTGTTTTACTTGTTTAGTTTTCCCTTGCCCTTAAGATTAGATGCAACTAATTCCTTTTGAGAGGTGGAAGACTCAAGGTGAGATAATTTGGATTCTTCCCTAGTAAGTCTTTCACAAAATGTTTCTAAGTTAGGCATTTTGAAGGTGTCACCTAAGGCATCCATGCTAGAGAAAAAAGTAGAATAAAAAATTTGGAATGGTCCTCTCAACTTGGATAGAATCAAGTAAACACACTCTTCGTCTTTCTTATCTCTTATACTCCCCTTCAATTGTGTCAACAAATGCTTGAACTTGGTAAGATAGTCTATAATTGTTGGAAAATCTTCAGGATTAAGAGAGGTGATCTCAATTTCAAGTTGCATGGCTCTCGTACGATCCACCTTACCAAATAAATCCTCCAATTTCTCCCATATTTTGAAAGGAGAGTCACACTTTTCCAAACGAAATAAAAAACTGTCACTTACATAAGTTCCTATCAAACCCATATACTCATCAAATTTGCACTAGTACTGAAATTTCTCATATTCTCTAGTGAACATTGTTGTTCTGAAGAAGTTAAAGCCCATAATCTTTTCCGCTTAATTATTGTTTCCATTCTTGTTTTCCATGTGTGGTAATTATGTGTTGTTAATGGATCAACATGATCTAATGCAGAAGTAGATAAAGATGCCATCCGTAAAAAATCACCAAAAGAAATGCAACAAGAGCCCCCATATTTTGGCACTTTATAATGAGTGTGTGTTACAATATGACTCTTTATAATTATAGTGTGATTCTCAAAATAAATATTTCCAATGGAAAGATCATAAAAAACTACGCACTTTCGCAAAAAATGGCACTCAAAACCGAGTTACCAATCAAAAGATACAAATTTTTCAATATTATGCTCTACTATTTACTTTAGTTTCCACTAAAATAGAATAAAATGCTCTTGCCTTCACCATACAAATAAAATGAAAGGGGCTGGAGTTAAGCACCTACTAGTAGGAATCACAAGCTTTAAGCCCTCATATGACCATACCATATGACCAAGGGCTAAGGATTTTCTAGTACTTTGACATTGCTTTTATCCTTTTCATCTTTATTACTTGTTATTTATGATTGCTAAATTACATTTTTGTACATTAGCCGACATCTTACTCATCTCTACTTTCACAGTTTTATCTTTTTGACACCCTATATATGATCATCCATTAGGGACAGGAGAGCCCAGCACTATTATCCCCTCTAGGTGTTTATGTCCTCTTTTATGATATTTCGAATGTTATTTGTAGTGCCCCACACTCTTTTTTTTGAAAAAATAAAAATAAAATAATAATAATACATATATAATTTAATATAAAATAACATAAAACTATGAGGTGGGTCAAATTAAAGAAGCTCTAAAATAAAAAAATTACAGTTAGGGTTTTTTTTATCTTATTGGCTTTTTGGAGTGGGCGAGTTTGGGGGGGTGGTGACAGAGTAGAACCGGCATCCTCCCATCCGTGCAAGAACCCTGCGTGGACACCACCCAAAGCATGAAAGATAAAGGAATGTTGTCAGATGTTGTAGTTTTCCAATGCCTTGGGGACGCGGTGAAGAATTTGACCAAATGAAAGAACGGGGCTTGTGCAAAGCAGACAAGGCTCCAATCCCACGAGTTTACATTTTCCAGTATCCTCCCAGCCTGTGCCAAAAAAATGTGTTTTAGAACTTGCATGGGCCCATTGGACAGTGCATAAAAGGATAGAGGGTTTTTGTCAGATGTTATAGTTGCAAATGCAGGTTTGGTCGTCTATGTAAGCATAATGGAGATTTGTTTTTTTATTATTACCAATTTTTGTTATTTTTCCCCCCTCCCAAGTTGCGCCAAAATGGGGATGTTACCATTTTTTTAGTTGTTTTACACAAAATGGATTTGTTGAGAAGGGTTGTAAACTATTTGATAGAATTCCCCAAATAGATGCGAGCTCATGGAATGCCATGAGGGCAAGATATGCACAAATGCATTTGTTGAAAGGCCTTTGAAACTTCCAAGCAAATGTATTTAGTGCCCAGTTTGGCACGTATGCAAAATGTGGAAGCATACACAAGGCACATGAACTGTTTGACAAAATGATACAATGAGATGCATTCTCGTGGACTGCAATGATTGCAGGATATGCACAAAATGGCCTTCTTGATGAGGCTTTCAGCCTTTTCAATACAATGCCTAAGAGGAACGTGGTCTCATGGAATGCATTCATTGCAGGATGCTCACAAAATGGGCTTCTTGAAAGGGCCATGGAGATTTTCAAGCAAATGCAATTGGCAGGTAAAGCCAAACTCAGCAACCTTTGCCAGCATCCTCCCTGGGTGTACCAAAATGGAGGTTTGGAAAAAGGAATGGAGATTCATAAAAAAACATTTGAAAGTGGGTTTTCGTCAGATATAATAGTTGTGAATGCCTTGATAGACATGTACGGAAAATGTGGAAGCATGCAAACGGTTCGACAATGCCTGAAAGGAATGTGGTTTATGGGCAGCATTGATTGCAGGAGGTGTAAAAATAAAAATAAAAATGAGTTGGTTTAAAAGGCCTTGGAAACCTTCAAGCAAATGCAATGGGTACGTGTAAAGCCAGATTCCACAACCTCTTCAAACATCCTCCCGCATGTGCAAAAATAAGAGCTTTAGAATTGAGCATGGAAAACCATCAAGGCATAGAAAACAAGATGTTTTTGTTTGCAATGCAACTTCCCTGGTAGACGTGTATGCAAAATGGTGGAGCTGAGGATGCTCGAGGACTGGTTGATGAAGTGCCCAAGCAAGAGACTGAACCCAAGCCTGCGGCTTCGACCGACTTCGTTCTCCAGGCATGGTTCTTCTTTCCTTACCTCTCATAATTCTCGTGTTTTAGTTCTCTTTTGCAACTAAATAGAATATTAAGTTATTAGATTTTTAATACAGCTAAATGTCTCTTCAACTCATTGCAAAACAATAAAGTGTCGTGTCGCAACTCTCGAAGCCATTATAACTCACCTACTTTAAAACATGAACTATCACCCTCGCTTCGAGATGATCTAGAAAACTCTTACCCTTTTGATCGCTTCAATATCATTTTAACGACCAGACAAATTTGACTCTCCATTGATTAAGTTGACCTCTTCCTGCTGAAAATAGTTAAATTTTGCATTTTTGGAGACTCACTAAGTACCCTTCGCAACTCTGGAAACGAGATGTGAAGTTTCATTCGTGTACCTTGGTATACGAGGAGTCATCTGGATTTTTGGTTTGACCCGAAACGATAATATGACATCCTTTTGACGCTCTTGTAGGAGCCTCGTTACACTGATTTACAATAGTTGAAAGTTGTTAAAACTAGAAAGTTGGCTTTCGTTTTGGATCAACATTTGAAACCCGGAAAGAGAAATCACGTTCCATCTTCGCAAACCTCTAGCATTCATACTAGACAAATGCATGGAACATTCAGTATAGGAAAGAGAACTTTTCGGGATAGTTTTGTGAAGCCATTTTGTAGGCCTCCGGTCGTAGTTTGACGAGGTCAAACTAGTCCAATTTCATCTTGTCGCTCAGAAAACTTGTCGCCATTTGAAAATAGTTTACTAGTTCTCCGTCCCATCGACTCTGATGAACTCTCCTTATATAGGGGAACTAGTAGGAGATGTCTTGTTGCATGCTTCTCCATTGAACGTCAGTTATGGATGCGGTTTTTGGGCCCTCGAGTTAACTTTTGTCATTTTACAACTGGGTGAACTACGACCAGTGGCCCCAGAGAACTAACCGCCAAACGCAAACCGTTCACTCTTTTTCAATTCCGTCAGTTGCTATGAATTCTTGGTATATCTGGGGACACGTAGAAAGTTAATTGTGGAGTGCGTGCTCATCGGAAGATAACCTTTGGAAGCAGTTTCTTAGCCTCCGAGCCCGTTTTGAACGTTTTGTAGCTAGTGAGAAAATGTAAGAATAGTAAGCTGCGGGACCTCGTAAGGTTGCCAAATCACCCTGAAAACATTTAAACACACTTAAATAACTATTTAAAACACTATAATGAAACTTGTTGTGTGTATTAGAACTTTTGGCAAAATGATGTTTTCTCTCTCTTCCCTTCTCTTTCTCTCTCCTGGGTTACAAAATGAAGAAAAATGAAATGCAATGGATACATGTTCCTAAACCTTTTTATTTCGATTGCAAAGTGTAATTATTGTTAGATGTAAAGGAGAATCTGAAATATGATACTTATGATTGCTTAGGGTGGATGCCATGCCAGCGATTTATCGTTGATATCATGCTCACGTGGGTTTTGCAGGATGGAAGAACGACGACGAAAAAGGGCGATGTGTGATTTAATTATTATTATTGTAATTTTTATAGGTCATTGTAAAATGAATAACTATCTAATGTAGTCTCTTGTTACCGAAAAGTTATAATTGAAATTTTTTAATATGCATGATATGCTAGTTTTAGGGATAACTTAGGAAATGTGCATCTAATCATCGGTTCAATTTGATTCTTAGTTGTGTATGGAAAAAAAGGGTTTGATTTATATAAAGTAAATTTGAAATTGAAGTTAAGATATTATAGTACCTTCTCAGTATTCCATAAACGATTAAATTAATTACTGGGTTATCTTCTTACCTTGTAAATTTAATAAAGAGTTTTAATGGGAACACTCGACCTTAATAAAATATTCGTGCATAACTCACCTGCTTGTGTGATCCTTTTTACCATATAAGAAAATTAAGACCGTAGGATGAACTTAAGCTTTGCCCTCGATGAGACCTCCTAGGTTAGGTAAATAAAAAAAAACCCTAGTCGGAGTTTACCGTCACAGTCATTAGGTTTAGCGACATTGTCGTGAACCCATACTTTAGGAATGACATGGTCCAACTTTATTCAGAGTATGCGGTTCCCTTCTAGTTTTGGTAATCACGAGAAGAATGTCCTCTCATCAGGTTTGACACCAGGCTGAGTGGTGAAGACCACCTTGGAAGTCACCTTATGAGTCCTTGTTAGAAGGAATGACTAAGCGGAGTAACCTTCCCATCTGTGGAGTAGGTAGAGATATTACTCCCTTGTATCCTATTGGATTTCGGGCCTTACGAAATTAGATTTAGAAATTAACTTCATCAGTGAATGGAATCCCTGTTGGATCCAAACGACCTAAATGAAGGTCGTGATATAGTTTTTGTCTTGCATTCTCATTAGTGAACCCTTTTGTCCCTTGTAGATAAATGTCTTGTCTTGGGCTTGTGAAAATTTAGTGCCTTGATCTTTCACGAAAGGAATATAGGGTAAATACATTTTAACCTTAATCACACCTATAATAGAGAGATGAAGCCCACAGGGTGAAATTGGAAGTAAGCTTAACCATGTGCTTTGTTAATATGTCAGATAAGTACTTTGGTAACTCTTGTGTTTAAAATGATAGTAATAATGAGATCCTAGTGCGACGCGAAAGTAAATCATATGAGAGTAAAACCAAAATTTGAGGTTGGGAATAATGTCACTGGGAGTCCTTGTGACTTAATTTAAGCAACTTCATGTGATACAAAGAATATGAATTGTCAAATGGTGTGATCAAACTTTGAGAAAACAAAGGATGTATATATATATAAATCAAATTTGGAATTCAGCAAGTTATTGTACTATAATAATAATGATAGGGAAATAACTATTCCGTGATCGAAGGATGTTCTTGGAAAAAGGCTATCTCGAATCTATGTCTTCCTTAATCCCAAGATTTCATCTTGACATCACGTTAGATTTTCTTGTGTAGCAAGAGTAAGTTTTATACATTAAATAAACATTTGAGAAGCAAAATCTTAACATAAGAATGGGAGATTTAAAATCTGGTAGGCATTTTGAAATATGGAAAAATACTTATGTAAGTTATGAAGATTTGTCATAAGGGTAAAGAGCAAATTAAATGGAATGAACTTAAGATTTTGTAGATGGAAAAAGAGAGAAAATTATGCTTACATAACCATGTTCTTGGGATGCTAATTGTAACTAAAATACCTTTGAAGTAGTGATGTGTTGTGGGTTCGCCATTCTTGAAGTCAGGTTCTTGTGGTTGGGTCTCTACTAGCAACCTTCCGTTGGGAAAAGTGTAGCGTCAGCATGTATTTGGTGTTATCATGTGTCTATGTGGTTTGATGACTTTTGTAAGTGTCGTATACGTTGTCGAGTTTCCTACTTGGAGCCCTTACTGTGTTGTGTGTAGTGAGCAATGTAAGTCAAAAAAAAATTATCCTAGTATTTTACTGTTGTTGTATTTGGGTGTGTAAAATGTGGGCACTACATTATTTTTTTCTTGTCTTCTTTTATCCCTCTTGGTCATCCTTCCACTTTTTAATGACAAAACTTAAGCAAGGGAATCATGTGTGTGTGTGTGGTATTTAACCTCATTAGGGGGAAGAATTCAAGAGACACATACATATATAAGGAGCTAATATTTTCTATCTACTACATCAAGGACTACATTATGTACTACATAGGAGGGTTTATTCTAAATTCCATACCATACATTTGCATTTGGGACAAAGTAGTATGAGCCTACTATCTCTTTTGTGTGACTAGCACTAGGGTATCCTAGCTCAAGGGACATTATTCCAATCACACACACATAAGAACTACATAAAATCTGAAATGTATTACAACACTTGGTGATAATCACATTAGGGTGACCACCGAGATTATTCCAACTCAATAATTTGCATTATTTTATTCATCTAATGTGTGCTTCAGTATTGTTTAGGTATCTAAGTTTTATCTTGTAGGTTACACGTACGACACAAAAAATATGATGCGACACACAACGAACAAGGAGTGACACTAAGTGACATAAAAAGAACCAAATTTTGAGCACTTCCACAGACACTAGCACCCTTAACATACAAAATTATCTAGGTGGCCCTACCCAATTCTAGGTGTTCTTGTCTTTGTAATTTTCATAGTCAAGTTCTAGAATCATAGCTTATACAATCCATAATTTTCCTTTCTAGCCTATTACCTAGCCTAAAATCAATCCAGCCCTATGGTGGCAAGATAATTCATTCTACAGACCCTATCTATCACTCTTGTTTGCATTTCATGTACATGATCTTTCTTTTTTATTGTGTTATATATATATATATATATAATCAGCGGTGTCCTTATCTTAGATTTTAATTTTGTTGAATCATTTGGTGAAGGACCTGATCTCTTACATGCCCATTGTAGATCCATCCTTTCATGCCCATTATCTCGTAGTGGTCATTTTGGATCTCAAACATGTATCAATCTTGTCCCATCCACTCGGCATCATCCTTCTACCATGGTTGACATCATCAATGATAACATTCTTAGAAATTCGAAGTAGATCCCTCTCGAGGATGTTGAATCATATGATATTGAAAATTCCTATGATGAAGACACCGGTGTTGATTGATTCCAATTAGATTCCCGACCAATTTCTTCTATACATTGTGTGATAATCGACCCATGTCCCGGATATCCTTGATGCTCTATTGGTTGCATAGTGTTCCCATGATAATGTTACCCATAATAGTATGATTTGTACCTTAGCACTCTCTACTAATACTACTTATTCTATCTCACTTTCTTCCTCTCCTTCCAATATTGGAGTCTCTACCATTCACATGACTATTCCTACCCCTTCTACTCATTATTCTTCTCCTCTCATTTCCCACATTCAGCCTAATTCTTCTTCCAAAACCCAAGCTTTAGAGTCTTTTTATCATGATTTACAAGTGAAAATATGTTAATTACAACATGTTACTTCTTCATCTTCATCCCTTGATTATTTACTTCTTCCGCATAGCCATTTTTCACCTGAAGTGTCTTCTTATCCACTCCCTCCAAATTTTTCTTCACCAAATTTTTCTCTATTTAATGGCCATGGAGATCCTCAAGAGCACCTTAGATATTTTCATGTTGTTTTCCTATATTATGCATGTGATGACACCCTCTTGACCAATTTGTTTCCTAGGATCTTACAAGATTATGCTTTGTGATGGTTTTATAACTTTCCTTGCATTATTTTAAATCATTTACTACTCTTGCTGATTTGTTTCTAGCTCATTTTTCTATGAATATTAGAACAAAAATATCTTATGCACAAATGGCTAAAATTAAACAAGGATCTAATGAACATATTAGTGATTATGTATTGTGTTACAAGAACAATCTTTCTAAAATGAACAATGTATTAGCTGAATTTGAATTGCAAGATCTCTTTATTCAAAGTATTTTTCCTCCTTTGTAAGAATGTGTGATTTTTATTCCTATCATTCCTTTAACCATCTATGTCATACCTTGAAGACTCATGAGACTAAGTTACTTTCTTTGGGAAAAAAATTAATATGGTTCTAATACTTCGATCATTCCTCTTCTAAATTTCTAAGCAAGGTTCCCTTTAGAACCAAGTCTAATGATGTTAATCCTATTGTCAATGTTGTTTCTCAACCTCCTAAGCTTCATCTCCAATCCACTTGGTGTGTATTTACTCAATTTCCTTATCCTCCACATATGTTATTGCCCCAACTCATTGAAATCAATTTACTTTCTCTTTCACCATGTTAATAAGTTTGATGAGCATGCACCTTGTTATTACCATAGATTCATTAGTCATTCTACTTGACAAGTATTTTAATATTTTTCATTTAATTCAAGATCTCATTAACAATAATGATATCTAGTTGCCTAAATCCTCTACTCCCAAATATACTAATGACAATGACAAGTTAACAATCCTCAATGACCTATTACCTAAGCATGACAAGTCAGCCCCTAAGTCCTCTTCTAATCATACTTACCATGCAAAGTGCCTCCTCCTAATTCTTTAGATCATCCCCTTGGATTCCTTATTGGTGTTATTGATTTCCCATCACCTGTTATCACTTTCATTGATATTGATTTTCACACCTCATTCTCCTCCCATAGATTACATATCAATTATTTTGTTGAGCTCCCTATTGTCAATCGGGGATTTTTTTAGTGGCGAATATTCGTAATATGGTGAATATTCCATTTTGTAAAAAAGTGAAAAGGTGATTTTTTTGGCGCGGGTCAATGACATGTTCACCTAAAAATTAAATTTTAATTTTTTTAGGGGTCGGCTTCGCCTACCTCTTTATAATATCCCCTATATAATCCTATATTATTCACCAAGTAGAACACTAGTTGCTAACTCATTCCATGGTAGTATATAACTTGTGAAGCAAAAGATTCCAATACGGGCGATAAGAAGGTTATGTGGATGGGCGATAAGGATTGGTGGACACAACAAGATATGTGGACAGTGACAAGAAGGATCTACGGATGGGTGATAAGAAGGATTTGCAGTGTGACAAGAAGGATCTCGCAGATGGGTGACTAGCAAGATCTCGTTGATGGGCGACAAGTAGGATCTCGCAGACGGAAACAAGCAAGGTCTGTTGACGGGTGACAATCTAGATTTGTCGACGGGTGACAAGAAAAACCTTTACGCATGACAAGAGAGAAGTTGTCGTTGACGTTCCACAAGATTCATTTGAAATTTGTTGGCGCACGATTGGGAACAATGGCATCAAGCTAAGTGATCAAAATACCTAACAAGTTATAAAAAACTCAAAAGTCTCTGTTAAAATGATTTGGAAACTTTGCTGGTTCAAATACAACAACCGCTAGCACCCATAGAACTCCCAATGAAATCAATCAGAGCACAGACTGTGTTGAAGGTGTTATTGAAGTGGACATGCATTCTGCTTAGTGTCAGCCAAATGACACCTATAATGATACCATGCCAGAGCTTGAAGATATTCCAGAGCTTGAAGATATTCAGATCGCAGTAGAACTCGAAGATATTGTGTAACTAGGAGTGCCAAATGCAACTCAAAATTCAAATGCAACTAGTGGTTCACGGAAAAGGAAACTTGGTGATCGTGATAATCCTGAAATCTCTGCACGTAAAAGTAAAACTGTGAATACAAAAAAGAATATGTGGATGCTTGGGAGGACATACAAGTTTGATTGGGATTCAAAATTTCAATTTATTGAACTTGTAGAACCAACTAATTCTAAATAAATTTCATTGGAATGTACATGTACAATATGTACGTGGAAATTGGGAAGGTAGCAAAAAATGCAACTGAAGTTCGACACAATTGAAAAACACTGTGGAAAACAATATTTAACTTTAACTGGGGAAGATGGCGGAAAAATAAAACACACGAGATGTAAAGCGAAAAGAATGTATGCATGTGAAATATGCGGAAAAATATGAGGCTGATCAAAAAGACATAGACTTCTCGTAGAAAATGGTGGAATGATCACAATGCAAATTGGTAAGATGAATAAATCAAATTTGCGTGCTAAACTCATATAGTTTTCTACTTTATTCCACATCCTTAAGAAAGGAAGACTGATTTCAGATTTCATTGATTTCAAACCTTTGTATCAATATAATGGAATGTAGAATGTTCCCGCCTCATCGGGTCGACAACAAAATGCATGGGAAATGGCTAAATGCCTTACTACAATTGAGAAGGAAGATTTAAAAGAGTGTGTAAAAATGCAAAGTTCATCTCTTTGTCAATTGATGAAGTGACCGTTGTTGACAACACCACATGGGTATGTATCCATCTTTACACTTTAGAAAATCATATGAGGACCGTGCACCCTGTTGGGTGTTCGTAAAATGGTTGAAAATTGCAATGAAGAAAATCTATATAGTAAGGCAAAAATTTAGGGTAAGTTTTTTTATATATAATATTTTTGCAATATAAATGCTAATGCGGGACCTTTTTCGACCCCAATAATAAATTAATTTATATAAGTCGGTTTACACAAATTAAATTTCTAAACCTAAACTCCTATTACATAAAATGATTACTCTACTAATTATTTAGTGGGATCACACTTGAAAATTCTACACACCCTTTATTAGATTTTCATCCCCTCTTTATTTACTTAACTCATCACACTCCTTTTTTTTAAAATTTATTTACCATTTCCCAATATTTCTCCTACCTAAAGTGTGTAGGATTTTATTTGAGCCCTAGGATCTAACTAATCTCAACCCTAGATCTAATTTTACCCTAAATTTCTTTATACTTTCTTTTCTTTTCTTTTCATTTCCATGTTATTTTCTCTCATTTTTGCATTATTTCTTCTTAAAAGTTTGTGAAGAGGAGGCCATGGAAGCTTGATCCATTTCTTGTGTTTCCTCCTTTAGTGATAGCCACCTCTCATCCATTATTTTCTTCTTTTTTTTTTTAAAAATGGATACATGTATTTTGTTTGTTGTATGGGGGAAGGATGGATTTGTGAAAAGAACTAGTGTGAAGGCAAAGTGTGAGGAGGGGCGGCGTAGGGTTTTATTAGAGGGAGGGTGCGTGAGGGGAGGCGTGGGACTACGGCGGGGGGGGATGCTGTGTGGAGGTCGAGGATAGGGGGAACGGGGGTGGAGGAAAGGCCGGGGGGGCAGGGGGGACACGGGGTGGGAGAAAGCTTTGGGGATGATGGGGCGCAGAGGGGGCATGGATGGTGGGATGGCCAAAGGAGGGGGCATGAGGGGTTTGGGGGGTTTGCCCAAGATAGTGCGGGGGGGGGGCCGAACCCCCCACCAACTATTTTTTTTTTATACGCGGGGGGTTTTGAACCCCCCCGCCATCATTTTTTTTTTGTTTTATAAATAAATTTTGAATTTAATTATAAAATATATATTTTTTAAAGTTTAATAACACAATATATATATATATATATATATATGTGTGTGTGTGTGTGTTGTGTGTGTGTGTGTGTGTGTGTATTGCCATTTAATTAAAACAATATTGATTTTGAATAATAAAATATTTTCTAGTTAATATATATATATATATATATATATATATATATATATATATATATATAACAAAATGATTCAAATAATAAATTACAAAATATAACAATTTAAATGAGTAACAATACTAATGTAAAGGTATTACATGAGATATTATCTTAAAGAAAAGAACTTGTATAGTTGACATTTCTTATTTTCCTTTATTATCTAATCCATAATACTTTTCCAAAGGGTAGTTCCATTTCAAAAGGATAATATTTTCTTCCACTAATAAATACCAAACTACTTTTAACAACCAAAATTTCATTTACAATGCAAGACATATTTAAGAAATTCAGATTTGCCCACACAATGAGATATCCAATAATTTTGATATTTTCTTATAAAGGAGCATGCTTTCAAAATCCACTTTTCATTCAAAAGGAGTTACCAAAATTTCATTTACAAGAGTCTCAAATTCAATGTTTAACATGCTTTTCACAACATACATAACTACTCCTTAAATGAGTTACAAGTCTCTTACAAGATGTTTAAGGAGATTGCTAAATCAATAATGACTCAAATTTATAAGAATGAAATTTACAAAATAAGGGTTTTACAAGAAGTGCAAGTTTCCACAAAGCCTTAACCAAAAGATACAAAGAGGTAATGTCCCCAAAGAGAGAGAAGAAGCCAAACAGACTCCAACAACACCAACTATCAACTTTGAGCTCCAAACTTGATGCCTTCAAGAAAACCACAAGGAGAAAGAGCTTGTTTGCCACCCAACCATAGGCATCATTACATGCCTCTCCCAAGGTTGGGATGCATGCTAGCCTCCCCCAAGCCCATGGGAAAGAGGACTACCAACCACAACTTGCACAAGATGGAGGGTGAACTAACAATGATACAAACACACAAAAATAGGACAAAAACAAGACAAGACTCCAAAATTTACAAGGAAGGAAGAAGAGAAGAACCCAAGTTCTAACTCTAAAACAACATGGGGAAGAGAGGAAAGATGATCTTCAATAATTATAATCCAATAATAGTTGCATAAAACCAAATACTCCATACCCTCCTTATTTCTCCATTTACATACAATCCCTCCTTATTCCTCCACCCTTTCTCCAAGTCCTTCTTGGAAGGATTTTCAAACCCCAAAGGGGTTTCCTTACCAAGAATGGGGAAAGAGATTCAAGCCAAATGAATCAATTTCCCCACCTCAACCATTTGAGGGGAAAACAATAAGACCCTACAAGGCTTGTCCATCAAGCCTTGAGGATTGAGAGGAAATATCCCTCTCTCTTCCCCCACAACTCCAAAACTCCATCATGCCATATGATGGAGGGAGTAAAACAAGAAAACAACAACCAAAATCCACATGCAACAATAACAATTTCAAACACCCAATCTAACATCTAAAAGGAAAACAACACAAACAAAAGACATAAGAGCCTACCTCAAGGAAAGCTCTCCAAAAATCTCTCCAACTTCAAATTTCTCCACTCTTGACTCAAGCAAATCTCAAGCTCCCAAATCCCCAAGCATCCAAGCAAGAAGTTCCAAAAAAAAAGTCCCTCTCTTTTCCCATGAATGGAATTTGAAGAGGAGAAAACAAGCATCCTCACAAATGAGGGGTGACATGTGTCACCCCTCTCCTTCTCAAGGTCAAAGATGCCAAAACAAAAGAGAGAAAGGGTAAAATTGTCTTTTTCCCTCTTCTCCCAAATTCCCCTAAATGTTAGCAAGACAAAATTAGTGAAACTTTTAATAAGCACTCCAATCCACACCCCTTACATGGATGTGACCAAATCAAGAGGTAAAAAGGGAGGGAAAACTCCCTCTAGCCTTGAAAATAAGCCCCCTACCCATTAGGTAGGGTCCAAGGGCTCATTTTTATGTTAGGGGAACTCCCAAGCTAAAAGGGGTCCCCAAAAATGCCCAAAATAACCTAATTTCGGGTTTTGCATTTTTGGCACAAGGGTAGAGGGTGTGGGGACCACCCAAGGGTCTCACATGTGACCCTAAACCCTTGTGATTAAGTGACTCATTAAACAAAATCAAAAATTTAAATGAAAGTGGGATTATTAACTCCCAAAACAAGTTTACAACATCCACTAAGTAACCCTAAACAAAATTAATAATTCAAAGCACAATACATTACAAAATTGGGGTCACTCATAGTGCCCAAAATAATAATCTCCTATACTAAGGCTTCACACAATGAACATGGCTAGGACTCAGCCCATGGGCTGCTTGTGCAAGATTGTGTAGCTGGCCGAAGTCCCACGTTCTCCTATAAACCTGTCACCTACACACTCATTGCACACATTAACCGTACCTATCGATAAAATATAAAACAACGACATAATAAGATATCAATAAGTTCTAAACTAGCCTAACATCCTACTGAAATCAAAATGTGACAACGTGCACAATTATACTCAATATTCCAAAAGTTAGACAAGATGATAAAGTGACATATAACCATGGAATTCCACATGCAACAACTATCCATCAATATAATTATGTTCCAAACACAGCATCATATCCATTAGTATCCATGACATCATAAGAAAATGTGACAACATAGAAATTAAGCTAAATTGGTGCTATACGCCTGAATGTCCACACATGTCTAATAAGATCAAATCTCTAATATAATGTCCATGATATAACAAACTATGTCAAAACATGTCTATGAGAAAAGAAACAACAAGCTACTGAGCTATAAAAGTGTGGGCACTACATCCCCCTCTACTAAAATTAGACTTCCTCCTGGAAGTCACTAAAAGAGATAGGGATATCTAGCCCTCAAAGGTATCGCATCCTCCTAGGTAGTTGTTGTCTCGTCATACCGGTCCCACTGCACTCTAACCTAGTCCAAGTCTCGACCCTGAAGGGCCAACCTCCAGTGCTCCAATATGCGTACGGGCTCCAGTCTCCACTATCCTCCATCCTCTACCTATAATGCCGACCAATCCAAAACATGAGAAGCATCAGGTACATATCTACGTAGTACAGAAACATGAAATACATCATGGGCCCGTGCAAGGCGTGGTGGCAAAGCTAGGTGATAGGCAACTGGACCAATGACCTCTAAAATATCAAAAGGCCCCACAAAACGAGGTGATAGCTTAGAACCCTTTCCATAATGGATCGGACTCTTATGTGGATGAACTCTCAAGAAGACTTTATCACCCACTGAGAAGTGACGATCAATCCTCTTAGTGTCTGCATACGCCTTCTGGCGTGCTCTGGCCTGCTCAAGACGTTGTCTAATCAGAACAACCTGCTGCTCTAAATCCTGAAGGTAGGCTAGTCCAGAATAATCCTGTCATCTAGTCTATCCCAACTCAAAGGTGTCCTGCAAGGTCATCCATACAAATCCTGGTAAGGAGCCATACCAATGGAACTATGATAGTTGTTGTTGTAAGAAAACTCAACTAAATGCAAATAATCTTCCCATTTCTTCTGTTGATCCATGACATACATTCTCAACATGTCCTCCAACACCTGATTAACCCTCTCTATCTGCCCATCTGTCTCTGGATGATAAGCTGAACTGAAATTGATCTGAGTACCCAGAGCGGCCTGAAAAGAAGTCCAAAAAACTGAAGTGTAGATGGTATCCCTGTCATTGATGATGGTCTTCGGAATCCCATGCAACCTAACAATGTCCTCCATAAATACTTGGCAATGGCCTGTGCATTATAGGTGACCTTGGTTGGTGAAAAGTGCACAACCTTGGTCCTTATCCATCCACGGTGACCATAATGGCATCATGATGATAAGAAGACATAGGAAGTCCGACAATGAAATCCATGGAGATCACATCCCATTTCCACTCGGGAATATCATGGGGTGTAAAAGTCCTGTGGGATGTGAATGCTCTCCTAACCTCCGACACTCAAGGCAATGTGCAAAAAATCTGCTATGTCCCATCGAAGACCTGGCCAATAATATAACTCCCTTAGATCAGCATGCATTTTCTTCACTCCTAGATGTGCTGCATATGGGGCTCGATGAGCCTCTATGAGGATGAAGTTACGCAGATCACCTGACTTAGGCACGTAGATGCGCTGTGGAATCGAAGCAAACCATCTTCCTCTAAAACACACCCAGAATATCTACCCTCTAAAGAACCCTGTGACTCCAACATCTATCTAGCTCCCTCATAAAATTTTTCCTCTGGAAGGTGCTCAAGAATCTTGCCTCTCAAATTTGATTGAAGTGTCAAAGAAGCAAGCACATGTCGTCATCTACTAAGTGCATCTGCAACAACATTTTCCTTCCCTTTGATATACTAAACCTCCATGTCATACTCACATAGGAACTCCATCCAACACCGTTGATGAGTGTTGAGGTTCGGCTGTGAGAAGATATGTTGCAAGCTACGATGATCTATCCTCAAAATGAAAGGTCTACCCAAAAGGAAATGTCGCCAACGCAAGAGCATGAACAACTACTACAAGCTCCAAGTCATGAGTAGGATAATTAAGCTCGTAGTCCTTGAGCTTACGAGACTCAAAGGTAATAACCGATGCTCCTGCATAAGAACTACTCCCAAACCTCTAGTGATGCATCAGTACAAACAACAAAATCCTTTGTCGGGTCTAGAACTGCTAAGATGGGTGCCGTGGTTAACCTTTCCTTAAGAAACTGAAAGGCCTACTCACACTTCTCTGACCAATCAAACTTCTTCCCTTTCCTCTGAAGAGAAGTGATAGGGTGAGCAATCCTAGAAAATTCCTATACAAACCTATGGTAATACCCTGCTAAACCCATGAAACTCCTCACCTTAGTAACTGATGTGGGTGCTGGCCAGTCCAAGATAGCCTGTATCTTAGAGGGATCTACGGAGATACCCTCACCTAATATGATATGACCCAAGTACTGAATCTCTGTCTGAAAGAAGCTGCATTTTTCCAAGTTTCCATACAACTTCTACTCTCTCAAAACCTAAAGTACCTGTCTCAAATGCTCCTCGTGTTCCTCCTCGGAATGAGAATAAATCAATATGTCATCAAGGAACACTAAGACAAAGTGATCCAGAAATGTCCTGAATACTCCATTCATGAGGCTCATGAAGACAACTGGGGCATTGGTCAAACCAAATGGAACCACTGTGAACTCATAATGCCCATAATGTGTGTGAAAGTTGTCTTATGATGTCTACATCTGATATGCACAACTGATGATATCCTGACTTGAGATCAATTTTTGAGAATACTCTCACTCCCGCATCTGATCAAACAAGTCATCAATCCTAGGGAGCGGATAATGGTTCTTTATTGTGACTTTGTTGAGCTGCTTGAAGTCTACACAAAGTCTGAGAGAACCATCCTTCTTCTTCACAAATATGACTGGTGCTCCCCAAGGAGATACACTAGGGTGAATGAGACCCTTATCTAACAACTCCTCTAACTGAATCTTGAGCTCATGAAGCTCTGGGGTCATCATCCGATAAGGTGCCCTAGAAACTGGTGTTGATCCAAGTACTAAATCAATGGTGAAATCCACCTCTCTGTGGGGTGGTAACCCTAGAAGCTCACCTAGAAATACATCTGCATACTCCCTCAAAATTGCATGATCATCTAAGGGTGAATGCTCTAGAATGCTCTCAGATCGATCACTGATGGTGATAGCAAACAACTGACACCCTTACGCATGCTCCGCTTGAGTTGCTTAGCCGATATCATGCGCAAGGAGATAGGCCTTTGCATCCCTGATATCACAACTAACTCCCAAGATCATCCTGACACTCAATGACCTTATTTCTGTAATCCACCTTAGCTCGATGAGTCTCGAGCCAATCCATACCCAAAACTACCTGATAGGAACCTAGAGGGATAACTCGGAGGTCAAGAGTAGTGGAGAAGGCTCCTAAATCAAGTACGTAACTCTCCACATATGAGTCCATGGTGAGTTTGGCCCCAGAGGCCAACTCAACCTGCCAACTATCTGGTTGCCTAGCCACCACTAGCCCACACTGGTCCACTATAGAAGGTGATATAAAGGAATCTGAAGCACCTGAATCAAAAAGTACTGAGACAGAAATACCCCTGATAGTACCTGTCATCTCAATGACTATGGCCTGATGCTCGGCTTTGGCGGTTTCAACCACTACATATACATGATGAGCGCATCCTACATCACCCACCATCTACTCGGATCTAGCAGCTCTCTGTGCATCCATGGTATTGGGTTTGTGCGGGCACATGCACACATAGTGATCAGGAGATCCACAAATGAAACATCCTATTGTACCCTCGAGATGGGGTCCCCCTCCGTACTACTACGGTGTATTAATCCTATCGTCCAACCCTAGCAGAACTATTGTGTGAGATGTGCCCTATTGAGTACCCCTACCTCCTATCCCCGGCTCCACCAAAACCAACTCTAGAAACACCCTCTCGAAATCCCTATATCTATCTCGGCCCCCTACTTCGGGTGGCCCTTTGCTACTATGTCTGTCACTGCGAGTGTGGTGGAGCCCTCGTGGCTGATGGTAGAGGCCCAAATCCTCCTCTAGGGGTGGTGCAGTGCCTCATGACCTCTGACTTTGAAAGGCCTGATATCCTCTCCTAAAACTTGCTCTTGTTTCTATCACGGTGCTCTGTGCCTTGGTCTTGTTCTCTTAGCTAAGTAGGCCTTCTCAACGGCCTTCTCAAGTGTGGGAGGAGATAACATCCTAACTACTCCTGTTATATCTGCATTAAGGCCTCTAATAAACCTATTAACCTACAATTTCTCATCTTGTAGGTAGTCCACATACTGCAGAAGATCCAGAACTACGATCTCATCTTTGTGCTACTCTGTCGAGATCCTGTGTAAGTCATGAAACTCATCGATCCTCTTTTGCACGAAATGCTCTGACATATAGTGAGCCCTGAATCACTCCTCAAACATCTCCCAAGTCACTATCTCTCGAGTCAGATGGAGCTTCCGCTCCTCATTCCTCCACCAAACCTGCTGCGTCTGGAGGAGGTGTATGGCGAACCTTGCCTTGACGTTGCTCTCGTAAGAGTGCAAGCCAAAGCAACTATCCAAGCTAAGGAGCCATGACTCAACCCCAAAGCCATCTATAGAGCCTGGTGTAAGTGGGTGGCTACAAGTGAAGAAGATCCCTGATCACACTACCTGTATCTCGATCTGGCGATGTAGTCCAATAGGCAAAGGGGGTCGCCTATCCTCGAATGGTCCCTCGAGACTATGTGAGCGGCTACGACGAATGAGGCTACCCTCTCGTGATGAATGGAAGGGCTACGTGACCTCTCCCACCTCGGTGTATCGTGCTCTGGCGGCTCTAAAGCATGTCCTCACCTATCGGCTCCTCGTCTCCCAATGGTGTCTCCACTCTCGTCTCCTACGGTGGTGGTAGACGCTGCTCCACAATGCCTATCAGCTGGTGCAAGGCCTCTAATATATGAGGCCCAAATTCAGAGTCTTGGAGGCTCCCACGTAGGTACACTATGCCCCATGCCTCTAGCTGATCGTCCTCGCTTGGGTGCCATCCTGTGCATGGGTGAGTGAAGAAGTTATTAATTTAAAATTTAATGGTTGCGGATGATTTTTTTAACTATTTATTTTTATTCATTTATTTATTTTAGTGTTGTTAAAATTACCATTAACTATTTTAATTAGTTACCCAATGGTCCACGAGTGTGAACCTCGCTCTGATACCAAATGTAATGCCTCTCCCAGGGTACTAAAAAAAGCAGGCAAGGTAAGGAAAAAATTTAGGGTAAGTTTTTTTTTTTTATAATAATATTTTTGTAATATAAATGCTAATGCGGGACCTTTTTCGACCCCAATAATAAATTAATTTATATAAGTCGGTTTACACAAATTAAATTTCTAAACCTAAACTCCTATTACATAAAATGATTACTCTACTAATTATTTAGTGGGATCACACTTGAAAATTCTACACACCCTTTATTAGATTTTCATCCCCTCTTTATTTACTTAACTCATCACACTCCTTTTGTTTAAAATTTATTTACCATTTCCCAATATTTCTCCTACCTAAAGTATGTAGGGTTTTATTTGAGCCCTAGGATCTAACTAATCTCAACCCTAGATCTAATTTTGACCTAAATCCCTTTATCTCATTCTTTTCTTTTCATTTCCATGTTATTTTCTCTCATTTTAGATTTATTTCTTCTTGCAGGTTGTGTGGAGGATCCATGGAGCTTGTCCATTTCTTTTTTCCTCCTTTGGTGATAGCCACCTCTCATCCATTATTTTCTTCTTTGTTTTTGTTTTGGAATGGATACATGTATTTTGTTGATGTATGGGGGAGGCGGATGCGTGAAAAGATCTTGTGTGAAAGCGGTGTGAGGAGGGGCGGCGGATTAGAGGGAGGGGCGTGGTTGGGGAGGCGTGGGACGGAGTGGGTGGATGCATGTGGAGGTCGCGGCGGACAGGGGGGACGAGGTAGGGTGGAGGAAAGGCCGTGGGGGGGCAGGGGCACGGCTTGTAGGGAGTGGCATGGGGGTTTGGGCATGGTAGAGCTGGTGGCAGCAGCCCAAAGGAGGGGGCGTGAGTGGGGGGGTGCAATAGTGCGGGGTGGGGTGGGCCGAAACCCCCACCAACTATTATTTTTTTTTTTATACGCAGGGTAGGGGGCGAAACCCCCCCCACCAACACATTTTTTTTTGTTTTATAAATAAATTTTGAATTTAATTAAAACATTTTTTTTTTAAATTTTATTAACATAGAATGTGTGTGTGTGTGTGTGTGTGTGTGTGTGTGTGTGTGTGTGTGTGTGTGTGTGTGTGTGTGTGTGTGTGTGTGTCTATTGCCATTTAAAAAAAAAAAAAAAAACAATATTACATTTGTGATTTAATACAATATAGCATAGTTTTCTATTTAATATATATATATATATATATAACAAAATGATTCAAATAATAAATTACAAAATATAACAATTTAAATGAGTACAATACTAATGTAAAGGTATTACATGAGATATTATCTTAAAGAAAAGAACTTGTATAGTTGACATTTCTTATTTTCCTTTATTATCTAATCTATGATACTTTTTCCAAAGGGCAGTTCCATTTCAGAAGGATAATATTTTCTTCCACTAATAAATACCAAACTGCTTTTAACAACCAAAATTTCATTTTCAATGCAAGACATATTTAAGATTTTCAAATTTGCACACACAAGCAAGATATCCAATAATTTTGATATTTTCTTATAAAGGAGCATGCTTTCAAAATCCACTTTTCATTCAAAAGGAGTTACCAAAATTTCATTTACAAGAGGCTCAAATTCAATGTTCAACATGCTTTTCACAACATACATAACTACTCATTAAATGAGTTACAAGTCTCTTACAAGATGTTTAAGGAGATTGCTAAATCAATAATGACTCAAGTTTATAAGAATGTAATTTACAAAATAAGGGTTTTACAAGAAGTGCAAGTTTCCACAAAGCCATAACCAAAAGATACAAAGAGGTAATGTCCCCAAAGAGAGAGAAGAATCCCAACAGGACTCCCACAACACCAACTATCAACTTTGAGCTCCAAACTTCATGCCTTCAAGAAAACCACAAGGAGAAAGAGCTTGTTTGTCACCCAACCATAGGCATCATTACATGCCTCTCCCAAGGTTGGGATGCATGCTAGCCTCCCCCAAGCCCATGGGAAAGAGGACTATCAACCATAACTTGCAGAAGATGGAGGGTGAACTAACCATGAACAAAACACACAAAAATAGGACAAAAACAAGGCAAAACTCCAAAATTTACAAGGAAGGAAGAAGAGAAGAACCCAAGTTCTAACTCTAGAACAACATGGGGAAGAGAGGAAAGATGATCTTCAATAATTATAATCCAATAATAGTTCATAAAACCAAATACTCCATACCCTCCTTATTTCTCCATTTACATACAATCCCTCCTTATTCCTCCACCCTTTCTCCAAGTCCTTCTTGGAAGGATTTTCAAACCCCAAAGGGGTTTCCTTACCAAGAATGGGGAAAGAGATTCAAGCCAAATGAATCAATTTCCCCACCTCTGGGACCACCCAAGGGTCTCACATGTGACCCTAAACCCTTGTGATTAAGTGACTCATTAAACAAAATCAAAAATTTAAATGAAAGTGGGATTATTAACTCCCAAAACAAGTTTACATCATAATTAACTACCCTAAACAAAATTAATAATTCATGGCACAATACATTACAAAAATTGGGGTCACTCATAGTGCCCAAAATAAAAATCTCCTATACTACGGCTTCACACAATGAACATGGCTAGGACTCAGCCCATGGGCTGCTTGTGCAAGATTGTGTAGCTGGCCTGAATTCCCACGTTCTCCTATAAACCTGTCACCTGCACACTCATTGCACACATTAACCGTACATGTCCGATAAAATATAAAACAATGACACAATAAGATATCAATAAGTTCTAAACTAGCCTAACATCCTACTAAAATCAAAATGTGACAATGTGCACAATCATACTCAATATTCCAAAAGTTAGACAAGATGATAAAGTGACATATAACCATGGAATTCCACATGCAACAACTATCCATCAATATAATTATGTTCCAAACATAGCATCATATCCATTAGTATCCATGACATCATAAGAAAATGCGACAACATAGAAATTAAGGTAAATTGGCGCTATACACTTGAATGTCCACAAATGTCTAATAGGATCAAATCTCTGATATAATGTCCACGATAAAAAAAATTTATGTCAAAACATGTCTCTGAGCAAAGAAAACCAAGCTACTGAGCTATAAAAAGTGTGGGCACTACGGGCTCACTGAGAATGAATTTAGCATATAAAATCGTTAGCAAATATGAAAACGTTGCAAAACTAGAAGACCTTATAGGAGAACTGCATGCCTATATCGCAAGCAGCCCAAATTGATTTCTTGAGTTTTAGAAATTTTCCATAGGTATTACAGATGGCAAAAAACTTCTGAAGGATGTTGAGACAAGGTGGATTTCGTTGTATGAGCCTGCATGTAGAGTGTGTGAGGAGTATCCTTCGTTGGTTGGTTTCATGCACAAATATCATCATGAAATTGACAGGCGAGGGACTTGTTGTTCCATCTAACTGATTTGGAGACATTTCTTACATTGGTAGGCATTCTTCCAATGCTGCAGGAGATCAATATATTGATGAAACATGCACAGGGAAGATTAACCTATATTGTTGATTTTATACGGATGATAAAAATGGTATGTATGAGTCTTGATGCCTTGTACACTTCCCCAGATAGTTTTGATACACTGTATTTGATAACTGGAAAAATTTATTGGATCTTAACCATCCCAATAACTTTTTGATATTTAACATCCATGATCACCTTTGTTTCCATGTTAAAGGGAAAGAGATACCACTGCACATTCTGTAAAAAAGTAAAGACGTTACATCAACAAAAAAAGAAGAAGTTAATGTAACACAAAATCTGTTTGATTATGTAGTAATTGAAACAAGAATAAAACTAAGAAAAATTACAGAATCCTTAGCATCAAAAATTAGAGAACGTTTCAGCCAAGACAAAATTCTTAAAGTCATGGGTGTGATGAATCCAAATTTTGGAATACAGAAGGTGGCCATGTTGATATTGTAGGTAAGATTTTTCAGAAATACATGGGTACAATATTGGACCATTTCATAAATACATCAGAGGTTGAGGGTATTGAAATAAAAGGTATACTGAATGTTGATTTAATAAAGACTCGATCAACTAGTTTTCCAATGACAATGAGGTCACAGTATAAACTCTTAGTCAAACCTTCAGAGAGTGGTGCTATTACAAGGCTCTGGTGAAAAATCTACCAAAGTAGTGTGTTATAGGAAGACATTAGTGAATATTTTTGGTTCTATGAGTTGTGCCAAACAATGATTTTGGGATCTGTGGAGGATGAAAGAGTTTTCAGTGCTTTATCTTTTATTAAATCAAAACTGAGAAACAGGTTGGATACAAATCTCGAAAGTTGCCTAAGGTGTTATGTTTCTCACTACTCTTTGGAAACCTTTCCTTTTGATAGAGCTATTGCGCACTAGAATTCCCTTGTTGAAAGAAGAGGTGTAAATAATATTTCTACAAGTCCAAGTAATCTCAACAATGAGACTGGAAGTGGTGCATCTTCACACTCTGTGGATGTAAATATTGAATACGAAGAAGCTATTGAAAATGGATTATTTCAGCTTTAAATAGGTATCACCTTAACATTACACTTTAATTGTTCTTATTTATTCAATTTCATATAAATAGAATCTAATTTAATTGTTTATAGTTTTACATAAATACCATTGTAATTTTGTAGATGCAAATATTGACTACGGCTATTTTTGATCTGTAGTTATTGTCGAATATTGTTACAAGTATGTATATTTACATTTATTCTACATTTTAATCTCTTCATTTCATTAATATTTATGAAAAACGTGAGTTGACATCCATCCAAGGAAGCTCTCGCTTCTTGGTACTGAGATTATTAGGCAACTCACCCATTTTTATTCTAATCCTTATCCATTTTTTGTGTTGACTTCCGAGAATCGAAGGTCATCTAGCTTGGTCAAGAACACAAGAGGTACCTTAAAACATATCTTAGCCATATTTTTAAATGTGAAGTAGATTTATTTTCCTTTTATCTTTGTCGTTTCAATTCAATATGAAGGTTTGAAATTAAATGTCAAGAAAATAATGTATTATATTAAAGAGTTCGAAATTTAAAAGATGATAGAAGAAGAAACCCATCGTATTAAGATGTATCTGTCACACCACATTCTTAATTTTCGTAATAAAATTATCATTATCATCCACATCCACATCCTATTTCCACATAACACCACATTCTAAATGAATAAATAGATGATCCATTATAATGTCATCAAAAATATAAGATGTCATCACCCACATGTTAAACCACATCTACTTTATTTTCATTATCCAAACATCCACATCTAAGCGAGAGATAATATTGCATAAATTTTAAATCCATGATTCATTATTATGCATGTATTTCATCATCATCCATATCTACTCTAATTTCATTATCCACATATTAAACCACATCTACTTTATTTTCATTATCTAGACATCCACATCTAAGTACAGAGATAATATTGCATAAAGTTTAAATCCATGTGGCATGAATCATGATTATGCATATATTTCATCATCATCCATATCTACTCTAATTTCATTATCCACATGTTAAACCACATCTACTTTATTTTCATTATCCAGACATCCACATCTAAGCAGAGATAATATTGCATAAAGTTTAAATCCATGAATCATGATTATGCATATATTTCATCATCATCCATATCTACTCTAATTTCATTATCCACATGTTAAACCACATCTAAGCAGAGATAATATTGCATAAAATTTAAATCCATGAATCATGATTATGCATATATTTCATCATCATCCATATCTACTCTAATTTCATTATCCACATTGTAAACCACATCTACTTTATTTTCATTATCCAGACATCCACATCTAAGCAAAGATAATATTGCATAAAGTTTAAATCCATGAATCATGATTATGCATATATTTCATCATCATCCATATCTACTCTAACTTCATTATCAACATTCAAATGAATAAATGGATAATAACTTTAACCACATCTACTCTAATTTCATTATCGAGACATCCACATCTAATGATAAATGTAACTATGACCATCATTGCAAAGAGAGATAATATTGCATAAAGTTTAAATCCAAACTTCAAATTAAACAAATATTCAAGTATCAACTTTCATTCTTCAAATTAAACAAATATTCAAGTATCAATTTTGAGGTTCCCCAATCCTCAAGTCTCAATCCTTAACATTCTCACTGACCCTATTGTATTACTTCCCTCAATTATCCCCGAACTAATCAGATCCTCAGCAGTCATTTCTAGGTTCTTGATGATTGCTTCTTCTTCCTTTGTAGAATCTCCATGGGATGTCAAAGAAGGATCTGCCACTACCTTTGCTTTGAATAAAATCTCAGGGTCATAGCCATTCTCTTTAATTATCTCGCTTAAGTGTATTGTTTTGTTTGTTAACCAAAACAATATTTTCTTTCATCTTAATTGTTGCGGATAAACTGTTCTTGGCCATTTCCAAGTGAACTTGGAACACCTTAGCTTGAATCTTTAAATTTTCATATTTCAGCTACAACAAAAAGAGTAGGGTCAATTAAATATTGAAAAACTAATTTTAATTGAACTTAATAAAAATTCTATTTTCAAACCGATTATACTTACGATAGCTCTATCTCTTTTAGCGTTTGTGATCACCGCCATCTCCTTGTCCTTAGACCATTTATTGAAATAGGCTGGGCCTCAGCACTGATATTTTCCAATTTGTTTAATACTTTATCTAAAATATTGTCATTATAGGTGTTGTTATATGCGACAGTCCCACTTTTAGCTCTGAAGAATAATGCATCCATCTTCACGGGTTGATTTTTGACTATTGCAAATAAGTTCTCTCTTTGCCAATGGTTGTCATAATGACTTACTATCTCAGATATTAATACTTTTTCCCTTCTCTCCCATTGAATGAGCTCACTGATTTGAGGCGTGATAAATTCATTCATGTGGGATTGACAATCATAGCCAATCAAGTTTTCCAAAGGAAATGTTGGCAAGTCATCACTATCTGTATCAAAAGAGGATGATTTTGAAGGAGAAGTATGGTGGCTTTTAGTTCGATCAACGTCTGTTGCATCTTTTTCCTTTTGGGTGCGCTGATCCTAAAAGCAATAATAGAAATTCATATTAAAATTTAAATTTAAATGTTGAAAATTTAATTAAATTTAAAAGTAAATTGAGATGGAAATATACCTGTTGGCCCTGAATCATATCATGTGTGTTGAAAAAACTAGATGGGTCACTGCTATCAATGCCCAAATAATCTTCATCTAAATTTATTTGATTCAAAATTGATTTCCCTGTTGCAGTGGGACAACCAGCGAGAGAGAGGGTCAGAATAGTGAATGAGGAGGGTATGTTTAGTGTCCCGCTAGGGGCCGGAATCAACGGCATGCATTTACCAATGGTATTTTGTCCTGAACCTCTTGTCGGCATTTTGAAATGAAGTTGTGGGGTTGATTGAGTAGGTGTGGTTTGTAGATTTTGAGTAGAAGACAAAGGATTTCTATCAACTTTGAACATCAAGAATCAAGTCATTAGTAATTACTATAAAATATGTAAAAGTATTAAAGAACTCAAAAAAATGAAGTCATACCTTGTTGAACGGGATTTTGTTGTGGTACGAATTGATTGTGTAAACTGGGGGACTGTGACAGAGTTTGAATGGATTCGGTTGGAGTTGATGGTGGTAATTGTTGTTGAGATTCAAAAATTGCACGAGATTGTACCGAGTGAGTTGGCGATGCTTTCCTTGAAGCATGCGTGTAGTCAAAAGTCCCTGCAAGCATAAAGCAACCACATGTCAATTCAAGATGGTAATTCAAAATGTATTCAACCCTACTTAGAATGTTAAGGGTATTACGTCTCTATCATTTCGTTAATGCAAAAACATGGCCATCAGCTGATGTGTGAACAAAGCCATCTGATTGCGATTCTCCCGAGGCCTCAGCATGTTGTTGGCCTCTTCCTCTCGATGCATCTTTTTTTCATGGAAGTGACTCCAGAAATCTTCTCTGCATACCGAAAAGATTCAATCAGAAAAATATAAAAATGACTAATATTTAACGAATGATTAAAATTTAATATGAACGATTAAAATTTTACCTGTTGTTCCTCAATAGGAATTGACAAATTCTTCATTGTCTCGTTTGTACAAGTTGGAGTTGGTTCATTTTTCAAATTATAATAGGCCTCATAATAAAGAGCTAGGAGATAGTTGGTTGAATGAATAACTGGTTTTTCTGAAATTGTTGCATTATTAATGTCTACCTTTATCTTGTTTGATAAAAATGTGCACCAGTCAAATTTTTGGTTTCCAATTGTTGCAAGAATATATGCAACAACCCAATTTGGAATGTCATATTGTCGACCCTGCATAATAATTCTAGCTTGAAATAGAGAAATTAAGGCAACAAGAAAGTGGTGTGCAACATCTTGCGTATCCACTCCTCATCTTGATTTTCTGACATGGGTTGTAAGTCATCGGAATTAGAATCAATATGAATTAATATAAAACAAACATTCAAATGAGAGAAAAGTAGACTTACAATCAACATTGAACCCATAACTAGATTCGAGGAAAATCTTGTCATTGTCAGTGAGGGTTGCTTTGGTTGTTACAATCGGCACATTTTTAAATGGGAGGCTTGTCAATCGATGGATATCGATAGGTTCAACACCAAAGGAGAATGTATGACGATCATCCAATGTAACAGTAAAAGTATTGTTTTCTGTATTGTAGGATGAAAGTAGGTAGTCAAGAGTCGATGGTCAACCTTAAACTAGGCCATGCTAACAAGCCCTTGGAATTCAAATGCTACTATGGAATTCATGTATTCTGCACTCATTTCGATAACTGCATGTATGGAGGGGCACAAGGTGCTTTTGTATTGAATCTTTCCCTTGGAGACTCCGTGTGTTGGATCCTGGGGTTCATCTTGGGCACTGAGGCGAAGCCATGACTTTGAATGTGGTTCAAAACACGTCTACGAATGTACGATACCTGCAAACAAAAGTGCTTGGAGAAGGAAAAATGTTTGTTATACGGAAATAATCACAAAAATGAGGGGTTGGGTTGGTATTTATAGGGAAAATTAGGGTTAAGGGGAGCTGATGGGTGACAGTGTGATTATGTCGACGGGCACCAGTAAGTATTTGGTGACGCACAATAGCAAGTTGTCTTTGACACCCGCCAGCAATACAATATTGTCGCGTAACAAGAATGATACTATCATGCGACAGAGTGTGATGGTGTTGTGGCTTTAGAGGTCACTTGTTGTCACGTGACAGAAATTGTTTCTAACGCTCGACAGCAAGGTGATTTTGACGCCCACGCGACAACAAGAATCATACTGTCGTACACAAGCAAGGAGATTCTGACACGTGAAAGCAACCTCTTTTTTTCGCGTGACGTATGATGTTGGCTGATAGGTGTTCCGAGGCCACTTGCTGTCACGTGACAACAAAGTGTTTCTGGCGCCCGAAAGCAAGGTGATTCTGACGCCCGTCAACAACACTGTGTTGTCGAGCGATAACATATTTTGTATGGATTTTCCACTTTTTCATGAGCTTTCCAGGAGAATTTTTCCTACATAAACCTACAATAATTCACCTTTTTTGCAAATGGGGCTAAATGAATATTCACCAGGGATTTTCCACCTCCTATTTTCAAGAGGCTTCTTAAAGGGAACCCCGTTGTCAATAATGTTAGGGTACATTATGCATTCAAATACAATGCATGCTCATTATCTTTTTCCAATCCATTGGTTTCCCACTATCAAAGGTAACACACACATCTCCCAATTCTCATGACCATGTTATTCTACCTATCAATGTTGGCATATTACTATTTTTATGTCATTTAATATTGGATTTATTGTTATGCATTGTGACATGATTTTAGGACTCCCTTAGCTTTGAGCTTTTGAATATGTGCCTTTTATTGTTCACTTATGCCTTAATTTTATCCATGAGAGACATCTCATCATTATTTTTGGCATTCCAACATGAACACCTTTTTCCTTAGCTCCTCCGGCCATCCCATATTCAGTTACTCCTAGTGCATCTTCTCATATCCATGATGGCTCCTTAGCCTTAACATCTCATATGGTGTTTACTGCCCTTTCTCCTCTTACAACACCTTTTGCACATGCATCTTAGTTTCCTTCACATATGGCTACTTGTCATAGGCCTCGTCGCATCTATAAATCCCATATCCCACCTCATAGGGGCATCTCTTCACATAGGTCACATGTTTTACATGCTCCACCTAGACATATTTTACACAAATCAAGATTAGATCAATTTAGATGGAGGGGATGGCTGATGTGGAATGAATTAGAACCAACCTTGTCACTCACCAGTTCTCGTGCTAACCTTTTTAGTTGTATATTATATGGGCTCAACTACCTATCTATATTAAGGCTCTATTTCTCCACATGCTCGATCTAGACCTATCCCCTATACTTGGACTCGTGCACTCTCATGTGACCATCGGATCCTATACCATGTTCGCATGTGTACTTATTTTACATAATTTTATTGTGTACTCTTTCCTAGTACTCTCATTTCATAGATCATTTTGGCATTCACACTTGGGGGCATCCTAATTCCCCACACTACTTGATGATGCACTCTTGTTCCTAGTTCATACTTGATTTATGAGGGTTTTTTATATGGACCTCATGTTGTACACACCATATTGGGGGCATCTTGATTCCTCCCTCTTAGCTAGTTTTCTTTCATACATACAAAAAATCCAAAAACATTAGCTTAGATATTGAATGGATGTATTATTCCTTACTTATAATACTCTGTGTTACATATTTACTTAACATGTTACTATGGTTCATGTTGGTTGTGGATCCCGATAGCGACGGGGATTGTAAGGGGGGCTTCGCCCCCTTGCGGGGTCTAGGGGCCACCCGCCCTGGTGGGGGTTCGATGGCAATGCCCCCGAAAGCCACATTTTTTAATGTATTTATGCATTATGAAATTTGGACCATTTATTATTAGGTCACAGATCTAACAGGTGGTTTCTATGTTTCCCCAAAATGATAAAAACCCTAATATCTTTAAAGGGTCATTATGTATGAGGCTCATTGTAATAGTGGCAAAGACCTTGTGAGAGAGTGTTTTATAGGATTGAATAATAAGGATTAGCTTTTTCTCGGTGGACGTATCCCATTTTAGGTGAACCACGTTAAATTTATGTCTCTTTTTATTGCATCTTTTTTGTTTTACATTTTTCGATTTATTCATTGCATGTATGTTTATCTCGTACAATTGGTTATAATCCTAATAGTTCATAGTATGATTTATCATTTTTTACACACGTGTGCATTCACATGTTATCTTAAGGTGAATGTATGTCATATGTCGTTTATTACACAATGTATGATGTTTAGACTTGGCTATTACCGGTCCCACTAAGGCTCCTGGGGGCATATACCTTTTTCTACTTCCTATCAGGTTCTATTGTTGTAATATTTCACATTTTCATTCCTATATTCAGATATCACATTGTCACATACTATTTATCTTCCCTAACATGCTAATGGGTGCTTCATGTGTAACATTTTCCTTGTAGGACTCCTTCCAATCATGGTTATCTAATTTTCATGTACCTTATTTGGCATCATTTTGGGCTATGCCTTATGTTTGCTTGATTACATTATTTACACAAGCCTTGATGGATCCGATTGTCTTGTGACATCCTGAGTGGTGTCCGTGTATGCAACTAGCTCCTCATTATGTCCTTGTTTTCTATTTTCCTATATGCCTTTACTAGTTGCTATTTTAGTGTGTATTGCTTATTTGTCACTAACACTTGTATACTATAATTTTCCCCTTATTTTTCTTGCGCCATCATAAGTATCATGTGTAATCCCTATTCCCCCGCATGATTCCTATATTGGATGTGCACATATGTTTCGGTCTTCCTCGTTTGGGCTTCATTCACATTTGTTCATCTCACACACCCCAAATGAGTGGGGGAAAACATTGGGTGAACCTTTTCACCCTCCCAACAATCACAAAACACGCTTATAGAAAGTAGCACAAGTAGAACATAAATCGATTCTGAACGGGGTCGAAATAGACATGGCCATAATTCCCAAGCATGGATAGAAGCACCTATAATAGATAGGAACACTTGGGTACTCTTGTCTACCTAGGTGCTCTTGTCCCGGGAAAAATAGTTACACAGCAATTTCAACAATTACATAGTCACATTTTTCTCCAGTTTCAACATTTACATAGCCAGTTTAAAATTATAATCAAACACTAACAAGAAATTACTACTATATAAACCAAATTAGGAACTAAATAAGGGAATGACACCTAGGGCATATTCAGGACAATGATATTCCTAGTGCCTTTTTGTCACCCAAGGCAAGTTAAAAATTGGGTTTGTGATCATTTGCAGTGGCACTTATCCATAGGGAAATGGTAAATTTTGGAGGGAAAAATAAACCTCTCTCCTAATAAAATTTTCCTTAGCAGTGATAGGATGCCTAAATCTAAATTTATCTTTTGGATGCTCAAATCCCTATTTTGGAAATAGGACACCCAAATCCATTGTGTTATTCCAACTAGCTTTTCAAAGACCGGATCTACTAATAGGAACAAATTTGTATCCCTTTCTCTTTCAATGCTCTAGGTGTACTCTCCTTTTACCTAAAGTTTTGACTACACTTATTTTCTTTTTCAAGTCCTATCCTATCCCAACAAAGAAAAAGCTCACAAGAAACCATGAAGCAAACCTCAAGTATGCTCCACAAAATATAATACTTCAAGGTACTACATGCGTAATCACCATCACTCCTAGGATCATTATCCTTCCACATCTTGCACTATTCCATTTGGCATGCTACAACACTCATTTGGCATGTTATTGGGTATAATCTTCATTCAACTCTCCAAGGTACACTTTTCTATTCTACTTTATTCTACCAAATCCTTATTCATAAGTGTAAAGTGGGGAAAATGTAGTCACTAAATCACACACTTACCATGTACATCTAGCCTCTAAATATTTCATTTATATGCATGATTCGTAAAAGAGAATTACTCATTGACACACCTTTTACTTTGCTTTGAAATTACTTGTTATCCTTTTCATCTTTTATTATTTGTTGTTTCGATTGATAAATTAGATTTTTTCATACTAGATGGTATCTTACTTAGCTTTGATTTCATTATTTTATCTTTCTAACACCTTAGACAGACCGTCCATTAGGGACACAAGTGTTTGGGTGCTACTATCTCCTCTAGGTGCTTGTGGCCACTTTTCCTCTTTTTCTGATCTTTCAAATTTTATTTCTTTCTTGTCTTATTTTATCCCTCATGGTTAGACTTTAAATTTTTAATGATGAAACTTAAGCAATGGAATCATATATATATATATACATGTCTTATTTAACCTCATTGGGAGGAAAATCATTCAAGAGACACATACATCTACAAGGAGCTAATATTTTATATCTACTACATCAAGGACTGCATTTTGAACTTCATACTTCATTGCATAGGAGGGTTTATTTTGAATTCCATACCACACATTTGCATTTGGTACAAAGTATTTGTAGCCTGCTATCTCTTTGTGTGTGACTGGAACTAGGGCATCATAGCTCAAGGGACATTATTCAATCACACACACACACACACACACACACACACACACACACACACACACACACACACACACACACACACACACACACACACAATAACTACATATAATATGAAATGCAAAGTGCCTCTCTTTGTGATAATCACATTGGGGTGACCACTAAGGTCATTCCAACTCAATAATTTACGTTGTTTTACTCATCTAATGTGTACTTGAGTACTTTGTATATATCTAGGGTTTATCTTACAAGTTATAGGTGTGATATAGATAATCGATGTGACATATAGAGAACATGGAGTGAAACAAAGTAATACTGAGAAAGAAATAGATTCGAGCATTTCCACAGACAACAACGCCTAAAACAAACACAAGTTCCCAGAAGCCATGTCCTATTCTAGAGCTCATGTCCCGACATTATTGCATTCCAGTCCAAAATCAGATCTTATATAGTCAAAAACCTTCCTTTCCAGCCTCTAGTCCCCGGCCTAGAATCAATATACACATACGGTGGAAAGCTAATTCATTCTCCAAACCCTATCTATCACTCTTTCTTACATTTCCTTTACATGATATTTCTTTTTTACTATTATATATATTTAACCAATAGTGTCCTTATCTTATATTTTAAATTTATTAAATTAGTTTTATGCATGTGTGTTAAGACATTTGATGAGTAATTACAATAGACAGTGGTGAGGAAATATTTTGGTTTATTATTTTAACCATTTAAAGTAAATAGAATGCCTACAAGTATGTCATCCACTTAAGGTGGTACCTATTCTCCAGCTTAGGTATGTATGCAAGAATGGGAAGTGTCTTGTGCATATAATGAATGAGTGTATCCTTACACAAGATGTATTTATACCATTATGCTACTACTTAATATATGTCATAAAAAAATTTCTCATAGGTTGAGTAGCATTGAATTGTGTTAAAAATGGATCATACTAATATGTATCTAGTGTTCATGTTGTATGATTACATTACATAGTTAGATGCATCGATATAAATCTAAAATGTTTGAAAAAATTGGGTATTTTTCTAATAGGTATTGTGTAGAGGCATTTTTAATCTCCTCGAAGGAATTTTGTTATGTAGATTCCCAATGGAATTTTATTTTGAAACACATGATATGATATGAGTTCCATGAGATGTGTAAGAACCCAAGGAAAAACTTGTGGTAGAAACACATACAAGTTATCAATTACAAGAAACTCCTAAACCGAGTGAGATTGAATAAATTTATCCACTTTTGGATTACTTTGATCTTCTCTAGATATACATGAATTCCTATGTAGTCAACTATATATCCCAATTATTGAATATGTTTCATCAAATGTACTCTTGGAAAGTTGGATTGGGTCTTATGTTTGTACAATGTGTCTAATACCTATGATACATACTCCGTATGCCCATAAATTTTGTTGGCACATTGTTCAAGTGAAAGGTCATAGCTAACCATTCCTACAATATTTCCTTATCCTTGAACATTATCTTCCAAAACTCTTCAATATAGAATGGTACTTAATAGTAACCTATCTTCTTATTGATGAAGTATTTTGTTCCTCAAATTTAGTTCACAAGGTCATCAATACATGGCTATGGATATTGATTGTTCATGATCATCTTGTAAAGTGTGTGATAGTCGATGCATAAGAATCATGTTACATTTTTATTTGGTGTGAGGAATATTTCATTACCAAAAAGGGAAATACCTTGGGTGTAATATTACACTAATTTGGGAACTCTTGAATCTAACACCATACTTCATCATTCTCTAAAATGGACTTATAGTATAGTGGATTGTTTGAAAGAAGTGATACATGTACTAAATTGATTTTATGTGTTACTAAATAATGTATCCAGAGGCCTCTACACTCTTCAAATACATACATATTATTATAATAATATGTATATTTGTTTTATTATTATGACAAAGTGTGGCTTTTAAATCTACCAATGCCAACTTTATCAGTTTTGTTAGGATGCATTGTAAATAACATATTTTTTTATGTATGGGAAATGGGCTTATGGTATTTTTGGTAGGTCTTTGGATATGACTTTAGAATATTGAAGTTATTACTTTTGACATGGATAATTCAAAATTATATATTAGCTCAATATGTAGCATCGCATTCATACACATACGCATTTCAAGTAAGATTTCACAAACCTCTATTGTTGCGACATCACAAGTGGTTATGTCCTCCATGTGCTTGACTAAATTATTGAATGTTAATTTTCATTGGACATGAATATATTTCCCCAACTATAGTTATCCAATATGGTACGGTCAAGGATGTATTTTAGTTATAATACCTAGGTATAAGACTATGTATTACGCAATGATATTCCTGTTGATCACCCTATCAATGATGACATGGAAATGTTGACCGTTAAGCAAACAATTGAGGTGAAAGGGGAATTATCATTACTTTTAAGTTTCATTGGAATAGGTTTTGACACTCAAATAAGTAGTACATAAGTAGCATCTAGATCAATTTCATCTACTTGTACAAGACTTGATGTAGATTAAAAAACTAAGGATTATATTACATTTCATTTAAAATCACGTATAATGTTGATCGAACCATAAATAAGATTAGTTCTTCTCGCCTTTATCTAAAGGTGGAGTAATTGGATCCTTTTGGTATTATGATTACTTTTTAAGTTACTCTCCCTTATGCAACGTGTTCTAATTTTTCTCATGAAGGTGAGATGGTGTATTTTGTTGGCATGTATGATGTTAAATAAAGAGGAAAATGTATGCTTCATCTTTACATAGGCTTCAATCATAGAAAAAATGTGGTATGCTTTCCCCTTATCTTCAAATTCAAAACTTCATATTTGCATGAATAAAAGGTTCCATAAATGGGGTGTGATATTTTAGCGAAGGATTGACACAAAATTCATAGCCCTCATAATAGAATGGAATCAATACCAAAATATTTATGCATTGATTAAATGATGAAATTAATACATAGTTAAACAAAACCAAATCCATGGGATGTTTTATTTAGAGAAATAGAAACATTAGACCAATCACCAATTATTTCACATGTTACACAATTTCATATTCTTTATCATGTCTAATCACATGAACAAACATCTTCAAATTATCACCTCTCATGCCACAATGTCTTCATTCTTTCTATTCATAATGAGCATTAAGCTTGTATATATATCCTTCCCTTACGTGCACATGACTTGAGTTCTTTCTTAAAATTTAACTACTCAACTAAGGCAAGGGGATATACTTATATAACCATTCATGCCACTTTCTCGATATTCCTAATTCTATGGAATTTAAATTAATGAATCAAAGGACCCACAATGACACAAACATAACTAGTCAACCTTTCCTATAAATTTTTCCTTCAATCAAACAACAAATCCAATTCCATGACATGAACAATATTACATAGATAATGTTACACGCTATACAATTATGTATTACACCAATCATTGTATAGAAGTATTGATACTCAATAGACATTGTGCAGAGAACTTGTGCAATCCACATAATGGCACACTAGATTCCATGACCCTCTAGAATATATTTATTTACTACATGACTCCAAAAACAAAACAAAATTCTCTATATAATGTAAATACTAATTGCATCCATTTTGCATTTATTTTGGTTAACATGGTATATATCGTGAGCCTGGATTATCTTGCATCATACACCTCAAGTAATTTTGAAAAATTGAGCTCCTTCTTAAGGAAATGGTATAACATATTGCATAGCATATGTAACACTTAGCCAAGTCACATTTTTAGTTCTCTTTCCTTCCACTTGGCCAAGTACTTAGTATACTCTTGATGGTGTGTTTTATTGGTTCTAGTATCTATTATTCCTTTTGCTTCAACACACTCCTTCTTGAGCATCAATTTCCTCCAATATACTTTGTTGTCTTTTTATCCAGGTTCCTCTTCATCTTTACTACACAAGATGGATATAAATCCACAACATTAAATATGTTAGATATTCCAATTTCTGTAGGTAACTCAATCTCATAAGAATTATGTACAAACTTTCTTATAATCTTAGATGACACTATATTCTTCCACTTGAGCTTATTACAATTCACTTTTAGAAACCTCTCCTTTCACGAATATGTCAAAACCACGTCTCCAATCATATATTCAATTTATCTTCACTTATCATATACATAATATTTGTATTGTGCACTTGCAACCACACTCCCTTCATGTGTTCCTAAAATTCTCTTGCCTCAAAGCACTCTTTCCTTCATTACATGGTAAGTCTCTCAACTACACAAATCCTCTTGATTTTTTTCCATACATGATTTGGAATTGTGTCTTCCTTGTACTCATATTTACCAAATTGGTATAGGAAAAATATGCTTACACTAGGTCCAAATTATAAATTATGGGTTTATTTCTAAACAAACATCTAAGAAAATATCCAAGGATTTTGTTCACAAATTTTGTTTGTCAATCATTTTTTGGATGGTACATTGGATTGATTTGTGGCTTTGTATTCAAATTTCTCCACAATGTTCACCAAAAATGACCAAAAAACTTTATATCTCTATCGGACATAATATTGCATGGTAATCCACCCAAGATTATAATTTCCTAAAGAAATATTCACGATGTTAATTGCATCAATGGTCTTTTTGTGAGAAATGAAATGTTCCATCTTTGAAAATATGTCCACCACTATAAAAATGGAATAAACACCTCTTTTTCTTGGGAAAACCCAACACAATATCCATATTTATGTCTTCCCAATGCATCCCTTAAAATGGGAAAGGTTGATAAAACCTTGCATTTTGAGATCTTCCCTTAGCCAATTGATAAATATGGAATTTATATCTAAATTTGGGACATCCTTATACAAAATTAACTTTCCCTCATTGTGTTATGGTTTTATCCAATCCAAAGTGATATTCTACTCCTCAACAACACTTTGATCTTACTAGCTTCTCATGCATTTATCCTTTTGGGATGCACAATTGTCTTCCCTTGAATAATAATCATTAAGTCATAAAATATTCTAACCAAGATGTTTTATCCACACTTGTGGGCACTACGCATGCCTCCCATGCTTCCATGAAGTCTTCATTATACGCATAAAATTCTTTCATGGCTTTAGAAACCACTACTTCGATTCTCATTTATGTCAATAGAAAATTGTTCCTACCGATAACATCAATTACCTTATTATATTTTCTTCTCTTGTACTTCAATAGGAATGTGTATCCTTGTAGGTATTCAACCCACCTTGTATTCCTCTATTCAACTTTCCTATGTTAATGAACTTTAATTCTTTATGATTTTTATACAACACAAACTCTTCATGCAACTAGTAATGTCTCCACTTCTTCAACACTTGTAGTATTGCATAGAATTCTTGATCATGCACACTATACTTCCTCTTGCATCATTCAAATTTTCATTGAACAATGCAATAGGTATTTCCTCTTGGGTCAACATTGTTCTAATGGTTAGGCCACTAGCATCACAATCAATATGAAATAACTTTTTGAAATTTAGAAATGCTAATACTAGTTGTTTTGTTATTCTCATCTTAATTTATATAAAAATCTTCTTTATGCTTGTGCTCTAGATGAAATTATTTTTATATCCCCTCATGGAATCAGTAATTGGTTTTCATACACCACCAAATTTCCTAAATAACTTGTATTAAAAATTATCCAATCCATGAAAAATTGGTGCCTTATATGCACTCTTTATATACATCTAATCCACAATTGTGCGTACCTTTCAGGTTTCATCTTCAATACTTCTCTTAAAATTATAAATCTTGCATACACCAATTCTTTTTGTATAAAAGCGCACTTCTTGAGATTGATCTAAATTTTCTCTTTTCGCAGTCTCTAGATTACTTTCTGATATGTACTAATTGTTCCTCACACATCTTGTCAAAAATCATAATATCACCTAGGTGCATGATTAAAAAAATCCTAAAATGGTTTCAATACTTGATTCATCAACCTCATGAAAGTGCATGATTCGTTTCTCAATCTGAATTGCATCACTATCCATTCACATAAATCTTCTTGAGTCTTAAATAGATTTTTCCATTCATCTCCTTTCTTTATGAAAATATAATGATATCGTATTTTCAAATCAATCTTGTTGAAATACTTTGCTCTGCTCAAATAATCCATGATGTCATCCATGCATGGTAACGGAAACCTATACTTTATGGTTATTTTGTTTATGGCTCTAAATCAGTACTAATACGCCACTCACCACCCTTATTAGGTGATAGAACTATCAGCATTGCACATGGGATTAGACTCTATTTTATAATTTCTCTATCTAACAACTCTTGAACCTATTTCTGTATCTCGCATTCTCTGTGGTGTCATCCTATAGGATTACTTTTTTAGAAAACTTAACCCTACAATTAAATCCATGTGATGAATAATTTATCTCACAAGTGGTAGCCTTAGTTTTAACTCACTAGAAATGACTTCCAAAAAATCTTCCAACATTCATTTCACTTCTATCGTATGGTTTCTTCTCATTTTTCCTCTTCTATCACACTCTTCTTTTACATGATTTACAATATTAGCACAATATATGTACTATCCTACTTTACTTCACTCACAAACTACTTAACTAAAAGTAACAATACTTTTATTTTTTCCTCCTTCTCCCCTAATGGGTTGATATTATACTTCACTTCATCCTTCTAAATTTTTATATATATGTGAGGACATCATGATGTGCCTTTCATTCAAAGCGCCAAGTACTACCAAGTAGCACATGACATGTCTCCATGGGCATGATTTTGCACATCACCTCATTTTCATATATCTTGATTTGGAATTTGACTAGACATTACTCCTTCACTAACATTTAGTGTCCTATTTGCAACCATAAAACTTAGTAAGGATTTGTATTCTCAATTTTTTTCAACCACAACTTATCCACAATTTATTTCGTTATCATATTATAATTATTTCCACTATCTGTAATTACTTTTTACACCTTTTCTCTAAACTTGCATGTTGTTTTAAACAAATTCCCTCTGTTTGGTGTACATCTCTTCTTTCTCTTGTTTTAACAATGGGTTTAAAAATTAATGCTTCTCTTATATCTAGGTCTTATTCATGACTCATTAAGACATTTTCTTCTCCTTGCATAATCTGCACACTTCTCTTTCCACCATTCTAGGTGTTTGAAAACTCATATGCTTCATGCTTTGTCTCCCCACACCTTTAGCATATGCCACTAAATTTTGACCTCCTCTACAACCTCTTCCTTGAGATGCATGTTCACATACTTGAGATGTTCCTTCACTTTGTGCAATCAAACATAACCCGATTTCATCTTTCAAATAATTATATCTTATTTTACTTTCTCCAAAACCTTGTGTAGTATTTCCCTTTCTGCGGTTAGCACTCTATTGTTGCACACCAATTGTTCCTCTACTTCTAAATAATATTGATAGGATTCTTTCACAAAATGAACTCGAAACATATTGATCTCATCTTTAACTTTTATGCACAATAAAACTATATATCTTGATATTTTATCCACATATCTTGCTCTAATGGTGATTCAATAAAATTCCCTATTGTGTTCCTTCACACTAAGGTCCCTCTCTCATAATCATTGTAACCTTATAAATAAACTAAGCTAGTAATATGTGGGTAATAAATTTTCTTTGAGCTTTTCCACCAACATGTCCCATGTCTTGATATTTTATTTACTATATAAACTCGGATCATCTGAATATGTTCCCACCAAAGGAATGTGTAGATGAAAAATAGGTGTCGGCATGCAAGTGCAAAACCAAAAACCAAACTAACTAGTTCCTAATCTAATACTTTTATTTCTGCCTAATATTGAGCCGGATAAGAAGGGAAAGAGATTGTTATACATGTTGTGTTCATGTAAGATTAACTAAGCTAATAAAAATTAAAACTAAACATCTATATAGCTTCAAAATAAATATTAATCTAACAATGGACCATCGCGATAAGAGCTTATGTATACTAATTCCTTCTAATGCATGTAACTTTGAACAATGTCAAACTAACATACTAAGATAATATCTACTCTATATTGTTAACATAAAAAATGAACCTAAATAGACCATTTAGCAATCAAAGTGGATTATTGCTTGATCTCAAGGATTGAGAATGAAATCTCACCAAGAATGGCTACAAGGCCATTTTGGATCTTTCTCATATCACCCAATTTCGAGTGTATGGATGCAAGATGAAGAAGCTAGCCAGGGTTCCCTTTAAGAAGCCTCTTGAAAATAGGAGGTGGAAAATCCCCGATGAATATTCGTTTAGCCCCATTTGTAAAAAGGTGAATTATTGTAGGTTTCTGCAGGGAAAATTCACCTGGAAAGCTCATGAAAAAGTGGAAAATCTGTACAAAATATGTTGTCACTTGACAATACAGTTTTCCTAACGGGCATTAGAATCACCTTGTTGTCAGGTGCCAGAAACACTTTACTATCACGTGACAGCAAGTGGCCTCAGACACCCACCAGTAACATCATACTGTCGCGTGACAAAAAGAGGTTGCTTTCAAGCGTCAGAATCTCCTTAATTTCTCATGACAGTATGATTCTTGTTTTCGCGTGGGCATCAGAATCACCTTACTGTCAAGCATTAGAAACACTTTCTTATTGCGTGACAGCAAGTGACCTATGACGCCGTCGACCATCACCTTGCTTGTCACGTGACAAAAAGAGGTTGATGTCGTGCTACAGTATCATTCTTTTTGCGCAACAATATTGTATTGTTGGCGGGTGTCGAGACAACTTCATGTCGTGCGTCACCAAAGACTTACCGGCACCCATCGATGAGAATCACACTATCGCTCGTCAACTCCCCTTAGCCCTAATTTTCCCTATAAATACCAACCTGGCCCCTCATTTTCGTGATTATTTCCCGTATAACAAATGTTTTTCCTTCTCCAAGAACTTTTGTCTATAGGTATTATACGTTCGTAGACATGTTTTAAACCACATTCAAAGTCATGGCTTTTGCCTCTGGTGCCCAAGATGAACCCCAGGATCCAACACCCGGAGTCTCTAAGGGCAAGATTCAATAAAAATCACCTTGTGTCCCTCCATACATGTAGTTATTGAAATGAATGCTAGAATACAGGAATTCCATAGTAGCATCTAAATTCCAAGGGCTTGTTAGCATGCCCAGTTTGAGGTTGACCATCAGACACTTGACTACCTACTTTTGTCATACAATACAAAAAACAATACTTTTACCATTACATTGGATGATCGCCATACATTCTCCTTTGGTGTTGAACCTGTCGATATCCATCGATTAACAGGCCTCCCATTTAAAAATGTGCCGATTGTAACAACCCAAGCAACCCTCACTAACAATGACAAGATTTTCCTTGAATCTAATTATGGGTTCAATGTTGATTGTAAGTCTACTTTGCTCTCATTTGAATGTTTGTTTTATATTAATTCATATTGATTTTGATTCCGATGACTTACAACCCATGTCAGCAAATCAAGACGAGGAGTGGATATGCAAGATGTTGCACACCACTTTCTTGTTGCCTTAATTTCTCTGTTTCAAGCTAGAATTATTATGCAGGGTTGAAAATATGACATTCCAAATTGGGTTGTTGCATATATTCTTGCAACAATTGGAAACCAAAAATTTGAATGGTGCACATTTTTATCAAACAAGATAAAGGTAGACATTAATAATGCAACAATTTCAGAAAAACCAGTTATTCATTCCACCAACTATCTCCTAGATCTTTATTATGAGGCCCACCAACTATCTCTAGCTCTTTATTATGAGGCCTATTATAATTTGAAAATGAACCAACTCCAACTTGTACAAACGAGACAATGAAGAATTTGTCAATTCCTATTGAGGAATATCAGGTAAAATTTTAATCATTCGTTAAATATTAGTCATTTTTATTATTTTCTAATTGAATCTTTTGGTATGCAGAGAATATTTCTGGAGTCACTTCCACAAAAAAAAAATACATCGAGAGGAAGAGGCCAACAACATGCTGAGGCCTCGGGAGAATCGCAATCAGATGGCTTTGTTCACACATCAGCTGATGGCCATGTTTTTGCATTAACGAAATGACAGAGACGTAATACCCTTAACATTCTAAGTAGGGTTGAATACATTTTGAATTACCATCTTGAATTGACATGTGGTTGTTACGCTTGCAGGGACTTTCGACTACACGCGTGCTTCAAGGAAAGCATCGCCAACTCACTCGGTACAATCTCATGTAATTTTTGAATCTCAACAACAATTACCACCATCAGCTCAACTGAATCCATTCAAACTCTATCACAGTCCCCCAGTTTACACAATCAATTCGTACCACAACAAAATCCCGTTTAACAAGGTATGACTTCATTTTTTTTTATTTCTTTAATACTTTTACATATTTTATAGTAATTACTAGTGACTTGATTATTTATGTTCAAAGTTGATAGAAATCCTTTGTCTTCTACTCAAAATCTACAAACCACACCTACTCAATCAACCCCGCAACTTCGTTTCAAAATACCGACAAGAGGTTCAGGACAAAAGACCATAGGTAAACGTATGTCATTAATTCCAGCCCCTAGCGGGACACTAAACATACCCTCCTCATTCGCTATTCGATGCTCTCTCTCATTCGTTGTCCCACTGCAACAGGGCAATCAGTTTTGAATCAAATAAATTTAGATGAAGATTATTTGGGCATTAATAGTAGTGACCCATCTGGTTTTTTCAACACACATGATATGATTCAGGGCCAGCAGGTATATTTCCATCTCAATTTACTTTTAAATTTAATTAAATTTTCAACATTTAAATTTCAATTTTAATATGGATTTCTATTATTGCTTTTAGGATCAGCGCACCCATAAGGAAAAAGATGCGAGATGTTGATCGAGCTTAAAGCCACCATAATTATCCTTCAAAATCAACCTCTTTTGATAGATAGTGATGACTTGCCAACATTTCCTTTGGAAAACTTGATTGGCTATGATTATCAATCCCACATTAATGAATTTATCATGCCTCAAATCATTGAGCTCATTGATGGGAGAGAAGGAAAAAGTATTAATATACGAGATAGTCATTATGACAACCATTGGCAAAGAGAGAACTTATTTGCAACAGTCAAAAATCAACCCGCAAAGATGGATGCATTATTCTTGAGCTAAAAGTGGGAATGTCGCATATAACAACACCTATAATGACAATATTTTAGATAAATTATAAATTTTTTTGGAAAATATCGGTCTTTGGGCCGGGCCTATTTCAATAAATGGTCTAAGAACAAGGAGATGCGGTGATCGCAAACACTGAAAGAGATAGAGCTATCATAAGTATAATCGGTTTGAAAATAGAATTTTTATTAAGTTCAATTAAAATTAGTTTTTCAATATTTAATTGACCCTAATATTTTTTGTAGCTGAAATATGAAAATTTAAAGAGTCAAGCTAAGGTGTTCCAAGTTCACTTGGAAACGGTTAGAAACATGATTTATCTCGCAACAATTAAGATGAATGAAAATATTGTTTTGGTTAACAAACAAAACAATACACTTAAGGAGATAATTAAAGAGAATGGCTATGACCCTGAGATTTTATCCAAAGAAAAGGCAGCGCCAGATCCTTCTTTGACATCTCATGGAGATTCTACAAAGGAAGAAGAAGCAATCATCAAGAACCTAGAAATGACTGTTGAGGTTCTGATTAGTTTAGGGATAATTGAGGGAAGTAATACAGTAGGGTCTGGTGAGAATGTTAAGGATTGAGACTTGAGGATTGGAGAATCTCAAAATTGATACTTGAATATTTGTTTAATTTGAAGAATGAAAGTTGATACTTTAATATTTGTTTAATTTGAAGTTTGGATTTAAACTTTATGCAATATTATCTCTCTTTGCAATGATGGTCATAGTTACATTTATCATTAGATGTGGATGTCTCGATAATGAAATTAGAGTAGATGTGGTTAAATTTATTATCCATTTATTCATTTGAATGTTGGTAATGAAGTTAGAGTAGATATGGATGATGATGAAATATATGCATAATCATGATTCATGGATTTAAACTTTATGCAATATTATCTCTGCTTAGATGTGGATGTCTGGATAATGAAAATAAAGTAGATGTGGTTTACAATGTGGATAACGAAATTAAAGTAGATATGGATGATGATGAAATATATACATAATCATGATTCATGGATTTAAATTTTATGCAATATTATCTTTGCTTAGATGTGGTTTAACATGTGGATAATGAAATTAGAGTGGATATGGATGATGATGAAATATATGCATAATCATGATTCATGAATTTAAACTTTATGCAATATTATCTTTGCTTAGATGTGGATGTACGGATAATAAAAATAAAGTAGATGTGGTTTAACATGTGGATAATGAAATTAGAGTAGATATGGATGATGATGAAATATATGCATAATCATGATTCATGGATTTAAACTTTATGCAATATTATCTCTGCTTAGATGTGGATGTCTGGATAATGAAAATAAAGTAGATGTGGTTTAATATGTGGATAATGAAATTAGAGTAGATATGGATGATGATGAAATATATGCATAATCATGATTCATGGATTTAAACTTTATGCAATATTATCTCTGCTTAGATGTGGATGTCTGGATAATGAAAATAAAGTAGATGTGGTTTAACATGTGGGTGATGACATCTTATATTTTTGATGACATTATAATGGATCATCTATTTATTCATTTAGAATGTGGTGTTATGTGGAAATAGGATGTGGATGTGAATGATAATGATAATTTTATTATGAAAATTAAGAATGTGGTGTGACAGATACATCTTAATACAGTAAGGGTTTCTTCTCTATCTTTTAAATTTCAAACTCTTTAATATAATATATTATTTTCTTCACATTTAATTTCAAACCTTCATATTGAATTGAAATGACAAAGCTCAAAGGAAAAAAAATCTACTTCACATTTAAAACTATGGCTAAGATATGTTTTAAGGTACCTCTTGTGTTCTTGAGCAAGCTAGATGACCTTCGATTCTCGAGAATTCAACACGAAAAATGGATAAGGATTAGAATAAAAATGGGTGAGTTGCCTGATAATCTCAGTCCCAAGAAGCGAGAGCTTCCTTGGATGGATGTCAACTCACGTTTTTCATAAATATTAATGAAATGAAGAGATTAAAATGTAGAATAAATGTAAATATACATACCTGTAACAATATTCGACAATAAATACAGATCAAAAATAGCCATAGTCAATATTTGCATCTGCAGAATTACAATGGTATTTATGTAAAACTATAAACAATTAAATTAGATTCTATTTATATGAAATTGAATAAATAAGAACAGTTAAAGTGTAATGTCAAGGTGATACCTATTTAAAGCTGAAATAATCCATTTTCAATAGCTTCTTCGTATTCAATATTTGCATCCACAGAGTGTGAAGATGCACCACTTCCAGTCTCATCGTTGAGATTACTTGGACTTGTAGCAATATTATTTACACCTCTTCTTTCGACAAGGGAATTCCAGTGCGCAATAGCTGTCAAAAGGAAAGGTTTCCAAAGAGTAGCGAGAAACATAACACCTTAGGCAACTTTCGATATTTGTATCCAACCTGTTTCTCAGTTTTGATTTAATAAAAGATAAAGCACTGAAAACTCTTTCATCCTCCACGGATCCCAAAATCATTGTTTGGCACAACTCGTAGAACTAAAAATATTCACTAATGTCTTCCTGTAACACACTACTTTGGTATATTTTTCACCAGAGCCTTGTAATAGCACCACTCTCTGAAGGTTCGGCTAAGAGTTTATATTGTGACCTCATTGTCGTTGCAAAATTAGTTGATTGAGTCTTTATTAAATCAACATTTAGTATACCTTTTATTTCAATACCCTCAACCTCTGATGTATTGCTGAAATGGTCCAATATTGTACCCATGTATTTCTGAAAAAGCTTACCTACAATATCAGCACGGCCACCTTCTATATTCCAAAAATTTGGATTCATCACACCCATGGCTTCAAGAATTTTGTCTTGGCTGAAACGTTCTCTAATTTCTGATGCTAAGGATTCTGTAATTTTTCTGAGTTTTATTCTTGTTTCAATTACTACATAATCAAACAGATTTCGTGTCACAGGAACTTCTTCTTTTTTGTTGATGTAATGTCTTTACTTTTTTGTAGAATGTGCAGTGGTATCTCTTTCCCTCTAACATGGAAATAGAGGTGATCATGGATGTTAAATCTCAAAAAGTTATTGGGATGGTTAAGATCCAATAAATTTTTCTAGTTATCAAATACAGGTGTATCAAAACTATCGGGGAAGTGTACAAGGCATCAAGACTCATACATACCATTTTTCTCATCCATATAAAATCAACAATATAGGTTAATCTACCTTGTGCATGTTTCATCAATGTATTGATCTCTGTGACATTGGAAGAATGCCTACCAATGTAAGAAATGTCTCCAAATCAGTTAGACAACAACAAGTCCCTCACCCTATCAATTTCATGATGATATTTGTGCATGAAACCAACCAATGAAGGATACTCCTCACGCACTCTGCATGCAAGCTCATACAATGAAATCCACCTTGTCTCAACATCCTTCAAAAGTTTTTTGCCATCTGTAATACCTATGGAAAATTTTTGAAACTCAAGAAATCACTTTGGGCTGCTTGCCATATAGGCATGCAGTTCTCTTATAAGGTCTTCTACTTTTGCAACATTTTCGTATTTGCTAACGATTTTATATGCTAAATTCATTATGTGAGCCATATAATGAATTGCTAGCATATAAGGAGTAATTGATGTTTGCAATCAAACACACAACCCAGTTCTATGACCTTGCATGAATGATGCCCCATCTTCTCCCATGCATACCAACTTCATAGCAATTTCATTCGTAGTCATGCCAGCAATTTCTTTCAAAAGAGAAATAACTAGTTTATATAGATTTTTGCATTACAATTTTCAACCATTTTCTGAACACCCAACAGGTGCGGAGTCCTCATATGATTTTCTAAAGTGTAAAGATGGATACATACCCATGCGGTGTTGTCAACAGCGGTCACTTCATCAATTGACAAAGAGATGAACTTTGCATTTTTACACACTCTTTTAAATCTTCCTTCTCAATCGTAGCAAGGCATTTAGCCATTTCCCATGCACTGTTGTCTAACCAGTGAGACTAGGGAACATTCTACATTCCATTATATTGATACAAAGGTTTGAAATCGATGAAATCTGAAATTGGTCTTCCTTTCTTAAGGATGTGGAATAAAGTAGAAAATTGTATGAGTTTAGCACGCAAATTTGATTTATTCATCTTACCAATTTGCGTTGTGATCGTTCCACCATTTTCTATGAGAATTATGTGTCTTTTCTTATTAGCCTCATATTCTACCACATATTTCACATGCATGCATTCTTTTTCAGTTTTCCATCTGTGTGTTTTTATTTTCTAGCCATCTTCCCTAGTTAAAGTGAAATATTGTTTTCCAGTGTTTTTCAATTGTGTCCAACTTCAGTTGCATTTTTTGTTGCCTTCCCAATTTCCACATACATATTGTACATGTACATTCCAATGAAATTTCTTCAGAATTAGCTGGTTCTACAGGTTCAATAAATGGAAATTTTGAAGCCCAGTCAAACTTGTATGTCCTCCCAAGCGTCCACATATTCTTTTTCATATTCACAATTTTACTTTTACATGCAAAGCTTTCAGGATTATCACGATCATCAAGTTTCCTTTTCCGTGAACCACTAGTTGGATTTAAATTTTGAGTTGCATTTGGCACTCCTGGTTGCACAATATCTTCAAGTTCTACCTGCACTACTGGAATATCTTCAAGCCCTAGCATGGTATTGTCGACATTAAAATTTTCCTCTGTAATTTCTATTTTATTATGTATGTATTAGGAATAGGATGTTGTTAAGTATGATTAGTAGTGGCGTCTGATAGAAGATAACGGTGTCGTCAGTACGGTGCCACCAATAAAGTAGAGTACGAAAGAATCAAAGTACAAAAGGAATATTGTGGTAAAAAGTAAATATTTATCGTAAGTGGTTCAAAGAATGTTAAAATGTCAAAGTTGGGATAAGTAGAGAAGTAGGGTCTACATGATTAGGAATTAGAAATATTATATTTGTAATAAGGAAAAAGAGTGATTTCATAAATATTTTGTGTATTTTATTTGTGGAAAAGTCTAAAAAGGTGGAACCCATGTGAGATGATAAGGTTTATCTTATCTTAAAAGATAAGCCTACATGTAAAGGCAAGAGTTTAGGCATGGAATATGATTTGGCCGGAAGAGATTTCCTATCCTATCTTAGAGATAGGGTGGATAAGCCTAAATTCCTATAAATAAAGAGGCCACCCCCTCATTTAGCATAGAGGGAAGTAGTGAGAAATATTGTATGAGTAAGTGTGTAAAGGAAGCCATCATTTTGAAGGTGTGTTAAAGAATCCATTGTGAAGTTTCTCCCACAATTATTGTTGGAAGGCAAGTGAAGTCAGTAACACTTGAAGTACCTCATGGGTGAGATTGTAACAATTTCATGTTGATATTATAATTTACACCTATATTTTCAAATTTTTCATCATTCCTTCGTATCATAGTCTATGGTATTCTTGTGTTATGTTTGTTGTTGTGTTTCTAGATTACATCCACCAAACTAAAGGTTGTGCATTAGTAAATAATCATTGCACAAGGAGTTCGATGGATAATTATCATAGACCCCGGATTGGTGATGACAAAGTATCATTATAGGTGTCATTTGGCTGGCACTAAGAAAAATGCATGTCCACTTCAATAACACCTTCCACACAGTTTGTGCTCTGATTGATTTTAGTGGGAGATCTATGGGTGTTGGCGGTTGCTGTATTTGAACCAGTAGAGTTTCCAAAATATTTTAACAGAGACTTTTGAGTTTTTTTTGTAACTTGTTGGGTATTGTGATCACTAGCAGCTGTCATTGTTCCCTATCGTGCGCCAACAAAGTTCAAACAAATCTGGTGGCACATCAACAACACGCTTGTCTACTGTCGCGTGTCAAAAGGTTTTTCTTGTCGCCCATCAACAAATCCAAATTGTCACCCGTCAATAGACCCCACTTGTCCACCCATCTGTAGATCCTACTTATCACCCGTCAACAGATCCTGCTAGTCACCCATCCGCAGATCCTTCTTGTCACCCATCCGCAGATCCTTTTGTCTTATGCCCGCAGATCCTTCTTATTGCCCATCCACGAGATCTTGTTGTGTCCACCGATCCTGATCACCCATCCACACAGCCTTCTTGTCACCCGTATTGGAATCTTTTGCTTCACAAGTTATATACTACCGTGGAATGAGTTAGCAACTAGTGTTCTACCTGGCGAATAATATAGGATTATATAGGGGATATTATAAAGAGGTAGGTGAAGCCGACCCCTAAAAAAATTAAACTTTAATTTTTAGGCGAACATGTCATTGACCCACGCCAAAAAAATCACCTTTTCACTTTTTTACAAAATGGAATATTTGCCATATTACGAATATTCACCACTAAAAAAATCCCTAAAGCTAGCTCAAACTAATGGAGGAATGCTCAAGATCAAAATGCCTATAGTTTATGCTATATACATTTAAGGTATAAAAAGAAAGGTAAGGAGAGGGGTTTCTTATATAGCTTTCCAGTTGGAGCAAGGATATGGATTTGGTAAATGTGGGATAAAGGGAAAAGTAATTTATCTTAGTTTACCAAAGCTAGGTGAGTTAGTATGTGAGTTAGTACTTTAGTTAGCACTTTATGGGAATTGGGATGCATATAATTAATCAAAGGTGATTAATTATTAGGCTAGGAGTAAGATTTTTAGGTTTTTTAGAGGAAAATTAGTGTGATTCAGGGGATTTAATAGAGGAAAATGGGTCAATAAATGGTAATTTATTGATTTAGGCTAGCGATCATAATTAATTAAGAATAATTAATTGACCTAGGTAGAAGTGGACATTAATTAATGAAAGGTTGTTAATCGGCATCCTGAGAGATAAGAGGGTTAATTAATTAATGAAATGTAATTAATTAACGGTGATAGAAGATAAATGGTGCATTATTGATGAAATGTCGTCAATTTGCAAGAAAGGGGATAATTAGTGCAATTTAAGTATTAAAATTGTTTGATCCAATTATGGGTGTCTACATTTTCCCTCTTTGGGGTGGCGTAAGTGATGCCACTTCAAAGATAGTAGACAAATATAGACAAGAAAAATTTTGAAGGAGTGGAAGAAAAATTAGTAGAGTGAAGGATTCCCCCTCGAGTGTCGATGGGGTGATGAAAGAGGTTGATCGACGATAAAAAATACGAAGGAAACAAATAGAAGAAATAAGGATGGGGAGGGGGGGATAGAAGGTGATCCCTATTGCCCCAGGTGATATTGAAGAAAAATTTGGGATAGAAGAGAATGATATGAAGAAGAAAAATGAAGTTGAAGAGAATGGAAATAGCTTTCATCCTGCTGATGTAAAAACAACTTTATTTCATCATTTTGCTTTTTGATCTATGTCATCGGCTCTTATTATATATATACATATACAACAATGAAAAGCTATAATACTAACATTTTTTCATTTCCAAAAATTCTTAACTCCATGCAACATACAAAATGTAATGTAATATGAGAAAGTAAACAAGCTAACCTAACAGGGAAACAAGTACAAATGAACATACTCAAACAAACAACGTTCAACATGGTTGCACAAATGTTTTTGTTATCGAAATTTAGTTCCCAAATGTTTGATTTAACTACAAGGGTTAATGATGGTTCCCAAGCATGGATACATGCAAGGGGAAAATACGGAGGACACAAGGGTCCTATGAAAAAGCAATTATGCACTATGAAAGCACAAGTACCCAACAACTCATTGTGCTAAAAGTACATGAATTAGTAAGCAAACTAGCTTTGTTAATGGAGGTAGATCCAAATGATCCATGACTGACTCATGAATGAGAAAAATTGAGGACCAAATAAATATCTTTTATAGGGCAATTTTTGATGTTTGAGAATGATGCATTTGATACAAGCTTCAGCTGCGTGCATGCTTGTTACCAATTTTTGATGTTTTCTAATTTTTTGGATTTTTAAATGATTTTACCATTTTTTTGGATTTTAAATTTTGTACCAATGTTTTGGATTTTCTAGGATTTTGTGAATTTTTAGGTTATTTTGAAATTTTTCCGAATTTATGTACAGGAAAATGAAGATACAAAGATACCCCCAATGAGAGTGAGAGTGTACAAGGGAAAATATTTGCGCATACATACAAGAAGAAGATATGTTGGATCAAGGCCATGATATATATGTTTGACGTGATGATGAACTCAAAACAATGAAGTGCCAAGAAATAGAAAGTGTGCCCTCGATGCAAGTGGCCAAGAAACATATGATAGAAAAGAAGTAGAAGATTGTTTTATTAAAAGGGGACAAAGGTTCCCATAAACATGGTAAAAATGAAATTTATACACATGTATGTTTTGAACAAAGAAAAAGAATGGTGTGAATGTTATGTAAGGATATGGAAAATGTAGCTAGCAGATTCATGATGAAAAGGTTATTAGCCAAAGGCACAAATCATGAGACATAGTAAGTACTAAAGTAAGAGTTTGAATAAAGTCCAAAAAAGACACTTGGGTAACATACTATTCATTTTTTCTCATAGAGACCCAGTGTGTGCACATGGAAATGAATTACCTGGAGAGGAAGCTTTGGTATGCAAAAGCAAGTGAGGACAAACTATCCAATGTGTAGGAATGATTTATTTAGATAGGTGATTTGTGAATGAAATGTTGAAGGATAGTCGTACATTGCTCCGTTGTCAGTCAAGCGTCCATAACCCCAAAGGAGATGTATTTGATTCTAGTCACAACATTGATCTACTACCAGCTAGGTGTCCATAGCCTCGGTAGAGATATTGGAAATACCCAAAGAGAGAGTTATATATTGTTTTGCTTTTGCTTTTTGATTTTTTGATTGATTTTTTTCTTTCTAAAAATATTTCAGCTCTCTTGATTGTTTTGATGAGGGGTTAAGAACCATTGATGGCTTGATGGAAGGATGTGGAAGTGATTGTGATGATGACATTGGATAGTGTAAAAAAATACGCCCAAAATTTATTCGCAACAAGTTTATTAGATGTAGATAGTGACAGGATCTCTAAGAGATTAGTTGTTCTTTAAGTTACCAAGGTGATAAAAGACTAAGGTCAAACAAATACTATAGAGATAAATTACGCACAATGAGTGCAAATAGACTAACCAAAATATCATCGAAGGAATGAATATGGTGGGATACTTGCAAAGGAACGAAATGAAAGGGAAGAAAGAACATCCATGTGTATGAAATACCTGATTGCAATGTTTGATCTTTGTACCTTTGATTTTTTATTTGTAATGTTTTCTCAATTTTTTGTATTTTTGAACTATTTTATGATTTTTTTATTGTTGGGAAGTAAGGACCAACAATGTCACTCGCATGATAAGATACAATAAAAATGTTTGTGATTTATTTTATAAGGGAGACTAGGAGATTTTTTTATCGAGAGTGATATTATCTCTAATCTCGATGACCATGATAAGATCATATTCAATAAATGACTACTGACATATCTTGAAACATGGATTTTGTATGTGAGAGCTTAAGTTACATGTCCATAGGTTTCTACACTTTGTGTCATACTTGATGAGTACGTTAGTGTGCATTCTTGAATTGTGTTTGATTTTTATACTTTTGAATGTTGGATTTTCTTGGAGATTTGGAGCTCTTCGGATGTTTGATCTTACCTTGATGAAGACATTGTTTATGTTCCATACTAAATAATGCATGATTTTTTGATCCCGAGAAGTGGGAGAAGAAATTTTATGTTTAGGATTGATGAGAGGAATTGTATGGATGATGGTGGGCTTACCCCAGTTGTTGATAGAAGGATGATATGATGGAGAAGAGGATATGGTCCAAGAATTGAAGAAGATGGGCTACTGGGAGGTGAGACATAGATAGAATATGAAGGGCTACTAGGATGTGGCCCCAAGATGGAAGAAAATGGGCTACCAGGAGGTGAGCCAAAAATAGAATATGAAGGGCTACTAGGATGTGGCCCAAGTATAGAAGAGAGTGGGCTACCAAAAAGTGTCCCATATATGGTTGACTGAAGGACTTCTGAAGGTGTCCCATAAATGGAAGATGGAGGGATACTAGGACATGGACCAAGTATAGAAGATAATGGACTACCTAAATGTGACCCACAAATATAAGATGAAGGGATACTAAGAGGTGGCCCATACATAGAAGAAGATGAAGGGCTACTGGAGGTGACCCAAGGAAAGATATTATGATCAAGGAATTTTGATATGTAAAGAATGATGGGGTGATGAGAAGAAAGGATAGGGGTCAGTGACTGACCTAGGTGTTTCTCCATGTAATGGGGAATTTCAATAAAGAGAGGATCAAGTTTAATCTTCTTAGGTTCTTCCTCGGTTTTCTAACAAAAGGAATCAACTTCTTTCCCACAATATGCAAACACATCAAGGTCAAAAGAGAGTCCTTTATCATGATCCTATAGAGGAATGCCATCATGTAGCCCCATGAATTCCCTAATTTCTTATTCATTTTGAAATAAATCAATTAGTATGGGTTTTCATTCTTCGATCATAGGAGGTTGATTGGAAGAAAGAGGTCCAACAAGTGTGGAAGATTTAGAATATGTTTGATGATGATTGATAAAAAAGGTAACTCAAGAGACAAATATGACTTAGATAGAAATGTCTCACGAGTGGAGTTAGATGGCGACTTGGAAGAAGTCATTATTAGTTTTCCTAGAAGAAGATGGCATAGTGCAAGTAGACAAAGAGGGTCACATAGATCATCGAGATATTGTGACATATGACACAACTTGGATGATTGATTAGAGGAAATTTGAGTCATGTGGATCTTCAATGGAGGAATTTGTTGTTGAGGTGACTGATAAAAGAGGCCCTATGAAGAAAGGGAGGACCATGATGTAGTAGTCACATTAGATGTTTGATTGGGAGAATTTGGGGTCACACGTATCTTCAAAGGAGGAATTATTTGTTGAGGCGACTAGTAAAAGGGTTCCTGTGAAGAAAGGGAGGACCATGACTCAAGAGTTGAATTAAATGTTTGATAAAGGGGGTCATGTGAAGCTAGGGAGGACCGTGACTTAGGATTCGAATTAGATGAATGACGAGGATAATTTTTGGCAACACAAATCCTTAGAGGAGGAAAACGTTGTTTAGGTGATTGATTACTCCCTAGAAGAAATTTGATTGAATGAATCTCAGAAGACTGAGAGGAATCCAAAAGATAGTTTGGATTAGAATCCTTGGAAGATTTAGAATAATGAGAAGAATAGTCCTGGATTAGAATCGAGAAGAAGATTGAGGGGAACTGAATAATAATTTGGATCGAAGCATCCAAACCATACCACCGAATATGAGATGAAGGTTGGGAATGGGGTACCCGATTGAGTTATCTAATGTGAGGAACCAATCGAGGTTTAGTTTTGATAGGTGTTTTTTGACGTGAATTCCTAAACCTAGGTTCCTTATTGTCGTAAGCATGAGGAACCTTGCAATAATAAGTCATTGTTGGGTCCAAATGCCTAGACCTAGATTGTATGATTGAATTCCTTTAAATGGAGGGAAGTTCCATGTCGATTCGGATAGCATAACTACAACCAAATGGACATTTTGTAAATAGATAGGGGATGTTTGTGTGATTTTCCAAAGGGATTCTAAGGAAAACATACATCGTGATAACGTAATTTCAACAATCCAATAAGGTTTGGACAACTAGTTACAAGTGCAAAGCATTAAAAAGGATCAAAAGGATTGTCCTTGAAAACAACAAAAGTACAAGATGAACAATCACAAGGAATAATCATGCAAGTTCAAAACACAAATCCAATCTATAAGGAAATACTCCCTATGCAAATGTGTCTCAAAGGTAGTTCGATGCAAGATGATCAACTCAATGTCAACACTTAAGTCAATTTTAAGATAAACAAGGCATAAGTATTAACAAGGGGTTGATGTGACCTCCAATCAAAGTATACTATAACTCGTTTAGAGACAAACAAGGCCTAAATCCCAAAAAGTGGAAGTTATAAGTGAGAGCAATGCAACAATTCCACTTAGATATGTTACTAAGGCTTTTCGAAAAAGTAAGATATTAGTATCGAAATAGGATTGATACGATGTTAACAAAGTAACAACACTTTTCAAAGTCGAGGTAATGTTTGAAAGAAGATAAATTCAATGTATACCAAGGAGTTGCTAGTGTGAGAGCAATGTAACACTACAATCTCGAAACTTAAACTAAGTTTACTAGAAACAAGATATAAGTACCAAAATTTTATCGAGATGAAGCTAGCAAAGTAACATCTCAAAGGAAGATTGATGATGAGTAATCCTAGCTACAAATGAGACGTCTTGACTTGGGTATCAAGACAAGGATATTAGTATGCGAAGACATATCAACACACTTTCAACATTGTATGTTGCTATTCTTTTGATCAAAAAATATCAACAAGATAGAAAAGGAGTAGATCAAATGGGGGTGAAAAGTACTTGGTGTCACTTCCATAGAGTTTTACCTCGTCTTATGGCGAGTAAAAAACTAAGACAAAGTAACACTTCACAAAAAATTGTGATGAATGATGTTTAGCTTGAACTTTAATTGACTCTCATGTTCGAATAACAAGGTTTTAACTCCAAAAAATATCTTGCTTCGCGAAAACTCTTTGAAACACGATTGGCTTTGAGTCTAGTCAAGTTGGCTCTAAGACGAAATGGCTTCCTATTTGGTTCTCTCAACTAGGTGTCACAAATTACCCCTGCAAGATTGATTTACCAAGGAAGTCACACTGACTAAACCTTGGAGTATCCCGACTTTACTTTACTCCTTTCGATACAATGAGAAATTAATGTGTTCAGTTGTATTTTCATTGGGGTCGCGTTATGTATAATTTTGGTGCAAAATCTCATGAGTGTATACTAGAAAAGTAGGTAAGTGGAGCACTTCTCATTTCATCCACAAGATTCCATCTTGCGTGAACTAATTTGGCATTCTTGGGAAGCATCCCACTTGTTATCTTAGGACTTATGACAAAGGGTACTTCTCCCAGTTTAAAGAAGACAAGTCGTAGCTCTTAATCGAAACTCGTAATTATAGTTTTTGAATGTCGTGTTTTTTCTTATATTTGAACTTAATTTGGTTTAGTTGTACGTCATTTGGAAACCTACATCAAATTGCATTAGTATTGATTAGATCCCGATTCTTTGACTTGCAAATTAGGTCTTGTATGTGAAAGATTTAGTATTTCTTCAAAATATCAAAATATCATGAAAAGAGGATTTGAGTGTTGTTTTTTATTCCTAAGATCACCTAAAAGGTGTGAGGGAAGAGCATACGCAACACAAAAATCCAAATATAACAAAAATAAAGAATACTTGTGAAATCAAAGTGTAAAATGATTCATTGTAACCAAGTTTTTCATTCCCTTAAAAATGAATTTTAATGAAGTGTTTGAAAGTGTGAGAAATGCCTAGAGTTGTTTCTGATTCCAAAGATCACCTAAAAGGTGCGAGGGAAGAGCATACGTAACTCTATCCTAGCAAATGAAAATAAGAAATTCATTAAAACCATTCAAACAAGTCAGCAAGAAACATGAATCAATATATCCTACACACAATAGTTAGTTTCAAAAACCTGCAAGATGTTAGAAATATCAAAGACCAAATTTTACAAAGTATTTAGACATGTTAGCAAATTAGTAGTTTTTTAATAAAGGAAACCATAAATTTTATGTATCCCAAAATCCTAATCTTATGTTTCCATTGCGTAATTTGCTTCAATACCTTTTTAACACAAAAAAATGGAGTCATTTCGAGTTCGGGAGCAAAATTTATGGCCTTGAAGATCCTGCATATGCAAAGTGTTACGCATGCATGCCTAGAATAACGTATGTGCACCTTGTGTCAAAAAAATACATTAAGTGTTGCGCTTGCGCACCTGAATAACATATGTGCATGGATCTAGAATGACGTCAAAAATATGATGACTAACACAAACAACTTCAAAAGGTCAATTTTTTCATAATTTAGTTCAAAATTAATGACAACCCATCACAATTAAACCTCGCAAAGAGACTCAACACATGTAAAGTTATCAAAATACCCTAAGGAATTCAACTTATTTCACATGTGCATAGTAAGAGTTAGTAAAAACTTGAGATAAAATCAACAAAACTTGAGATCAAATGTTAAGGGACTAAGGATCCATCCCACCGAGCGTGCCAAATGTGCTCATGTAAGATTAACTAAGCTAATACAAATTGAAACTAAACATCTACATAGCTTCAAAATCAATATTAATATAACAATGAACCATCAAGATAAGAGCTTATGGAGACTAATTCCTTCTAATGCATGCAACTTTGAACAACATCAAACTAACATACTAAGATAATCTCTACTCTCTAGATTGCTAACATAAAAATGAACCTAAATAGACCATTTAGCAATCAAAGTGGATTGTTGCTTGATCTCAAGGATTGAGAATGAAATCTCACCAAGAATGGCTATAAGGCCATTTTGGATCTTCCCATATTACTCAATTTTGAGTGTATGGATGCAAGATGAAGAAGCTAGCTTAAACTAATGGAGGAATGCTCAAGATCAAAATGCCTATAGTTTATGCTATATGCATGTAAGGTGTAAGAAGAAAGGTAAGGGGAGGGGTTTCTTATATAGCTTTCTAGTTGGAGCAAGGCTATGGATTTGGTAAATGTGGGATAAAGGGAAAAGTAACTTTAGTTTAGTTTACCAAAGCTAGGTGAGTTAGTATGTGAGTTAATACTTTAGTTAGCACTTTATGGGAGTTGGGGTGCATATAATTAATCAAAGGTGATTAATTAATAGGCTAGGAGTAAGCCTTTTTAGGTTGTTTAGAGGAAGATTAGTGTGATTTAGGGGATTTAATAGAGGAAAATGGATCAATAAATGGTAATTTATTGATTTAGGCTAGTGGTCGTAATTAATTAAGAATAATTAATTGACCTAGGTAGAAGTGGACATTAATTAACGAAAGGTCATTAATCAGCATCCGAGTGATAAGAGGGTTAATTAATTAGCGAAATGTAATTAATTAATGGTGATAAAAGATAAATGGTGTGTTATTGATGAAATGTCATCAATTTGCGGGAAAGGGGATAGTTAGTGCAATTTAAGTATTAAAATTGATTGATCCAATTATGGGTGTCTACACATGTACTTACCCACTAGCTTCAATGATCTTCCCTTATTGCTTTGGATGTGCTTAATATGGTTGATATATTTCCTCCATTTTGTGGGATAAATTTGGCAGCACCTCCCCTTGATAAATGTTGATTTTTTTAATATAGAATGCTATGGAGATTGAGATCTTGGATTAGTTTTTGACAGCATATACTTGCAAATTTCCAAGGTCAGATGCATAGAGAGAGTGGCACCACTATTTATAGTTGGAGGAAGGAAGAATCAAGGGTTGGGATTTTTCCATGTAGGAGGTAGATCAATGGTGGAAAATGGATGAGAATGAGGAAGGGTTTAGAATTAGAATTTTCTAGAGATTAGAGGGGGATAAATATTTGAATTTTGAATATAGAAGAGGGAAAATTGGAAAGGCTTCTAGAAATATAAGCCTCTATTTAGTGGATCATTTAGCTTGGGATTAGGTGAAATTAAATGTGCTTAGTGGGGTGATTAGATGGAGAAGCTAGGTATAGGTATAGAGTAGGTGGTAGGTGGGTGGTAATTTTAAATTCCTAGAAAATAGTTAATAGAGATTAGTTAATGGGATGATGAAATATCAATATGACTAAGGATAATATGGGATTATGAGATGAATAATAGAAATAATTGAGACATGATAATGGGGATAATGATAATAATTAATCTCATGATTAATTATTATATGGTTTATGAGTATATTATTTGATAAATGATCATGTCGACATTTTACATGTCTACATTTTCCCCTCTTTGAATGGTTATCAGCAGTAGCATGATCATTCAAAGAAAGAGAGATGATAAGATAGATGGTAAAGTGATGCCCCTTGAGGGGTCGGAGAAGAGGGAACGAGTCGGTGACTGCTCAAAAGAGGAAAGGCCCAAATGTAGAGGATGAGAAGATTTGGAGGTGAGTAGAGAGGAAGGAAGTTAGGAAATTCAAAGAATTAAATAGGGGAAGGGTTGAATGAAAGTAATAGGGATTGATATTGGAGGAACATAATTAGAGAGTGAGATTATTTAGAGGAATGAGTAGGAGGAGATAGTAGAAGTTAGAGGAGAGAATTAGAAGAGTGGGAAATAAGAGAATATGATGAGAAAATTATAGGAGTAGAAGAGTAGGAGATGAGAGGATTAGAGGAGATATTGGATGTTGGATTAGAGGATGCCCTAACGGTCAAGGGGTGAGATTTGAAGGATTAATATTTGAGGATGCATCACCAATGATATATGATGGGGGAGGGGATTTAGAATGTTTGGATTATATTATACCCAATAGAGTGGATAGGATGAAAAATTAGGATTATAATATGTCCCAAGAAAGGGGTTATGATTGTGATAAGATGGGGATGTAGATATTGATTGATCGATTAAAGGATTAATTGGATAGAAGGATGATGGGGTTAGACAATTAGTTAAATGATGATGTGGATGATGATAGGATGGGAAGATGATGGTAGAAGGGGGTGTGTTGTTATGATGTACCCATTGTAATCATCATTAGCAAGGTGATTAATGTGGCATAGGGTAGAATGCACCAAGATATAAAGACCACGGTGACTAGATTGCCAAATGTCATTGTCTTCATATCATTGGACTGAAAAAGTGGCCTCGTATCATCGACCAAAATAATATAAAAATATGGTCCTCATATCATTAGACCGCAAAAGGAAAAAAAGAAAGAAAATAGGCCTCATATCATTTTCCCAAAATGTAAATATAGATAAGTAAGTAGATAAAAATAGACATACAATCATATGTTTAACGAGTTTTTAATTTTTGTTGGATTTTAATTATTTTTTTATTTTTATAATCTTTTGATTTTTTTGGATTTTTAATAATTTTTGGATTTTTTGAATTTTTAATGATAGACGAGGGGATTTGAGGAGGGTAGAAGAAACAGGATAAAAATGGACACATGGGGTGAGAGAACGGGCTCCTGGAATTTTTGGGGCATCGCGGCATGTATAAAAGGGTTTAGGGACCACAGGACAAGTCATTTTCACCGCGCATAGTTAAAAACGAGATCCCTTGAGATAACACAATGGCCTACGAGAGGATTGTTGACCACCGAGCAAATGCGGTGAGGACTTACCAAAGCATTTAGAAGGCTGATGGGGCAAGCTGTAAGTACATTGTGATATTTTATTGTTGTAGTTTTTGTGTTTTTTGAGGTTTTTAGGGTTTTATTAAATTTTTAGGTGCTTAGGAGTTTAAATCGGTGCATATGCACATGAATTGGCACCTATGTGCCGAAATGGTGTGTATGGCTCAATCGTGGCACCTATGTGTCGTGGGGTGGGCAAAGGGAGTAGATAGTTTAGCGCATATGTGGTGACGAGGGATTTAGAAATGGCTCTTTTGTTTTGGTTTAGCGCTTATGTTATGTATTAGCACATTTGTAATATAAAGTAGTGAATTTTTAGGAAGTGGGAGGGGAAATAGAATAATGCATATGTGCCGGGAGGGTATGGGAATTAGTGCTTTTGTTTTGAAATGGCGCATATGTTATGGATTAACGGTATGTGTAAAAAGGTAGCGCATTTGTTAGGGGATATTTAGTAGTGCGTATATACCATAGGGAGTACGTGAAATAGTATTTTTGTTTTAAGTTAGCGGTTATGTTTTGAAATAGCGCGTAGGTATGAAATAGTGCATAGGTACACGGTTCATTTTAAGACCCCCTTCCAAAAAATTATTTTATAATGGGTGGCGAATCTCCAAAATTGAATTTCAAATTGATGGCGAATTTCTAAAAAAACATTTCATGGCAAAGGCAATTTGGCAAGGCACAATTTTATTGGATTTTGCATAGTTGTAAGGGTATTAGTTAGACAGTCTTCCATGGCTATCGTATAACCCAGTTGGATGGAAACCAATGGATGGTCGTCCAACCCAAGTTCGACAGAAAAATGATCTTTGTTGAACATTTATATTAAATCTTTCCTTTCAACCCCCAAGTTGTGTATTATACCTCGGTGAATATTTTCACATTTTGATTAGAAACATTGGTGAAATACATACATAAGTTAATTTTTACATATAAATAGTAGGAAAACTAACCCATAAAAATGACTTAATGGTGGAAATTTTAGGTGAATTGACAAAGAGTCGATTGTTGAAAAATTTCCATTTCCAATTTCCAAAATCCCTAATATTCGCGAGTTTACAAAAATTTGCCACTAAAATTTTCCCTGCATAGGTACGAAATAATGCTTATGTAAAGAGAATGGCACTTATGTGATAACATTGGATTGGGAGAGTTTTTTAAGGGGTATATGATTAAAAATGGGGTTTGATAGGATGAATAATGAGATGTAGGGGATAATATAGGTTGTGTGATGTGTGTAGGATGTGTCGGGTGTCGTATAGGTGAGGCATCGATGATTGGATTCTTGCAATATTGATTAAGAGGTGTGGATGTGGAGCGCAGAGGAAGATGAAGCATTGTTGTTACATGTGTTGGTAATTCTTCATGTGGTGAGGATGCCCTTCATGCGGGTAGATCGAGGTTTGCTAATAGCACTAGCAGAGCGGGGAACTCGAGAGAAGAGTACTTTTGGCCACCGATTAGATAGATGATAGTGACATTAGAGGATGTCTACCATGTATATCGATTTGCGGTGGAGGGGATCTGACAGTACGGCATAGGTCGATGCCAGAGCTAGATTTCGATTATTAATTGATGTAGAGGATGCACCCGTGAGGGTTTACGAATAGAGACCCGGTATTTATTTCGTAGAGGGATACATGGAGAATGTGTCGTTGTTGTTGTGTTCCTTTATTAATTACTTTCCATTTTTGGATGGTGGAGGTCAGATACTTTAGTATTGGTTTAATGAGATGTGGTACACTCTATCCGGCAGATGAGACAAGTATTTGCATGGGCTCTGGTGATATTGGCACGATTTTACCATGATTTACACAGAGTAGCTTAAAGAGAGGGTAAGAGCATCTGGAGAAGGTATATTATTAAAAATATGGATTTATGACTACATAGTCATGGGTAGACCTATTGGGATTTGGCAAAGATCTACAAGTCAGTAAATCCCTCGTGTATCACATGGTACATTATAAGGGGGTAGGAGGGAGCACTTGGATGAGATGGATTTTTATAGGCATCGATTGATGATCTACAAGTGGGTGATATCACATGGTGACCATGTTGGTAGTATGAGGTGTGGGAGGGGATCAGGTACATTTGAGGAGGATATAGACACCTTATTATGTGATCGGGGGCTGACCATATACAATAGAGTGGTATCAAGTTAGACCACTTGTTGCAAAAGTTCGAGATTATGCAGGACATACCTTTGGTCATCATATAATCACATAAAGTGCACTAGAGGAAGGTGACTATGGTGTTGTGATTCCTATGGTTGTGGCTAGGTCCAGCTTAGATGATGTATAGGTTATCACATGGGTAGTGTTACCAGTATGGAGAATCTAGGAGGTGTGCATGGATATGTGTAGTGGTGGGCAGGGATTAGGCTAGCGAGATTGAAACGAGTGCTAGGCAGTATGATATTTATTCATGGTCTTCGTCAGGTATATAGGGGTATGTGAATTAGTGGTACACATACCCTGTGATAGACTCGAGGAGGATTTACAACACACACCTCCATTGAATATTTTGGGTGGTCCACCAAGACAAGAAATGCTGATGGTATATTCACAAGTGCAGAGTCCAGAGAGGCATGAGGTGGATGTAATGGAGGTGGATTATACTATAGGGACATTACATGTAGTTATGCCATGGATAAATATAGTAGGACATTCTGATACATGTGGTATAGGGATAGGATTAGAGGTGGATCGGTGGTCGGGGCTAAAGGTGATCGGGGTATCGAGTCACAGACTCGAGATAGATAGATTGGAGATAGAGGCTCATGCATGAGCCATAGAGATACAGAGGTTGTGAGGTAGAGGTGTATCTCATTTGCGAGAGATATGATATTTGATTAAATCAATGAGTATGCTGACGGTTGTTGTGGGACGTAGGGAGACGAGATATTACTCGATTAGGGGGAGCTTACTCGAGATAGATCGCAAAGGAGTAGTTGAGATAGGAGAGAGATCATGCCTTACGGCACAGGATAGATAACATCATAAGCGTGACACTTAAAGAGACATATATCGACCATTAGATGGAGCAGCAGAGGGAGTGATACATGTGGTGCTTCTCGGGGAGCATGAGCAGCAACAACCCCAAGTACATCATGAGAGCAGAGGGATGGGACCTCCGGGCATAGTATCCTTCGGCGGTACTAGGATGTGATGGAGGAGATGTAGTATTATGAGGGTATTGTGGCTCATGATTTTCTAGATATGACTCATTACCTAGAGTATTTAGCACAACAAATATCTAGATAGAGATCTAGATAGCCCACATCCTCCGGGAGCACTACGAGTATTTTACAACCTCCGCCTGTGGTGCGGTGCAGGATACATGTAGTTTAGCATAATGATGAGCACCATTTTGTGTATATTATCATATAGAAGCTACTTGTATTGTACCATATGTATTTTATATATGTGATAGGATATTCGATGACCAAAGCATTGTCATATTTTTTATGTATATATATTGATGATTCATGATGTATTATTTATTTTAGATGATGAGGTACATGATGAGGATGTATTATTGTATCATGTTGCTTTGATGATATTGATTATATGAGTTGAGATGATGTATGATGATTATGATGATGATGTTTATTTGATTAGACGATGTGATTTTATTTTATATTGATGATGTATGTGGATGATATATAGTGACGATGTCATGGATGAGATGATAATTTGTTTACTTTATTTTTGTTGATGTATGATGATTTGTTAAACGATAATCATAATGAAATCAACCACAAAATAACCATTTACAGTCATGTTTAGCACCTTTATCCACCCAATACACTCCATTATATTAAACACAGTAAATACAAAAGCTTCTTACAATAAATAGTATCATAAGTTTATGCGTGTATCAGTTCTGGTAGCATAACTCCATAATAGCTCATACACATTGTCTATCTCTAGCTACGCATACTTATAGGGGTGGGGAATACCCTTCACCACTTACGCACTCCTCCCAAAATAGGTCACATGCTGAAAATAGCCATGTGCCTTTACAATAATATGCACACATGCAAGTGCGCTAATAATAGATCTCCTACAGTTAATCGGCAAGTAGTAATCCTATTATTATCCCGAACTCATGCATGGCACTTAGTAGACACTCATCCTCAAAATATAATTTGTGTGTCACGCAAGTCTCCATCTCGTTGTGTGCTCCACACGTTATCTCCAAAAATAGCCCGTAACCATGAAAATGGCTAAGTCCCAAATCAGCTTGTCCTAGTGCGCATTTCCTTCCCTATCTTCCCGTACCTTCAAATGTGCCTTATTCCTGCGCATGAATCTTCTGTGTGCCCTCTCCTTAGTGTCATACTCTGTCTGCTTAATGGTGAGGCATGTTAATCATGATTAGTATTTGTTTTTGATGAGTTTATGTAGTTAGATGATTTCATTGTTGATTATGGGATACAAATTGGATTTTGGTTTGTGTTATAGATTTTAATGTTTGGATGGATGTGTATCATGATTTATGAGATGTATGATAATAGTTTGTTGGTAGTTTATTTGTCTATGTTATAATGTAATGATGGTATTTACATATGGGATGGATGCTAAATGTTTAATTTTTTATAAATATTTACAACATAACCATTGTGCTAAACTTGATGGGATACCAAAGGTAAGTGACTTCTGAAGAGGACAGAGATCAAAAGAAGATGGGAGGATGGAGAGAAATGAAGGCCTCAAGATATTATAAGGGTGAATTTTCTTATCATTTGACTTAGGTTCTGGTGAAATTTGTTGTTTCCCAAGATGTGACCATGGAAAATGTGACCTTTGGATAGGATCAAGGTAATATTCCTAATCATGATAGATCCTTTTCTTTGTAGTGAGGATCAGAAGAAGTTTGGATTTTAAAAATGTATGATGTGGATAGGGACAAAAATGTGAGTAGGAATAAAGTGGTGTTTGCCCCAGTGTGTTGATTGTGTGTTGTAGAGTGCTAGTAGACATAGGATGGGATTTACCATAGTGTTGAAAACTAATTTTCACTATGGTACTTTCCCAAGGCACCACCGAAGTAGTTTTAACCATTGGACAAATTATTTTTATTTATTTTATTTTTTATTTTGATATTTGAGTAATGGATACTTATGCATAGAAGTGAAGAATATACATGATAGTCATGGGCTCATCCATCTCATACCCATCCGGAGTAGCAAGCTTATAAAACACGATCCGATCTTGGCTATGACGACATAGGGTTTGAGCCAATTAGGTTCTAACTTACCCTTCTCTTGATCAGCATTAATATTACATTGATTTTATTTGAGGACTAGGTCACCAACTTCAAACTCATGATCTTTGATACACTTGATATAATGTCTACAAAGACAGTTCTGGTAGGATTTTAGATGGTCTAGGGTTTGAAGGTGTTTCTCATCTAGGAGTTCTAGTTCTTAAAGGTGATGGACACGATAGTATTCATCATCAATGAGGTATTGGAGGGAAACATGTAAGGATGGGATCTCGATCTCAATAGGCAGAATTTCTACGGTGCCAAAAACAAGGAGTATGGAGTGGAACCGGTGGGAGTTTGGATGGAGGTGCGATAGGCCCACAAGGATGGATATATTTGTGTGTGCCAATCTCATCCTACTTGATTCACAATTTTTCCAAGAATATGCTTTAGTGTTTTGTTAGATGCTTCAGATTGGCCATTGCCTTGTGGATAATAGGGGGTGGAAAATTTGAGCTTAATATGGAAATGGTCACAAAGTTCATGGAATTCTTGATTTTTAAAGGATTTTTCATTGTCCATGATAAGGTTAGATGGAATGTTGTAGTGTGAAATGATGTGGTTAAGGATAAATTTGGATATTTTTTTGCCAATAACATAGGTGAGCGGGATGGCTTCAACCCATTTAGTAAAGTATTCCATAGCAGTGATAATAAACTTGTGACCATCAAAAGAAGTGGGATTCAATTTTCCCATGAGATCGAGACCCCAGGTGGAAAAGGGTCATGGGGTGCTAATGGGTTGTATTTCTTAGGATGGTGCATGGATGAGGTTAGCATTCTTTAGAATGGGACATATTTTCATACGTATGAACATGCATTTTTTCCATGTTAGGCTAGTAATAGCCGGTTCGCATAAGCTTCTTAGCAAGTACCACACCACTAGTGTGAGCACCACAAATACCATCGTGTACTTCCTTAAGTGTTAGTTCTTCCTCTTGGGAATTTAGGCATCGTAATATAGTTATGTTGAAGACTTTATGATAAAGGGTGTCTCCAAGGATGGTGAAGCAAGAGGCACATTGGATGAAGTATTTACGATGGTCTGCGAGGAAGGTTGGGTGGAAGGGTGTGGTCATGGAGGTAGGTATAAATGTCATGGTACCATGGTGAGTTGGGACCAACAATCTCACATACCATCTCCGACTCCGGGACATCGTAAGTTGGGACATTTAATTTTTGACCAAGAATTGGGAATTAGGGGCAGCCGAAGGCATATCCAATAGAGAACCAATGGTGGCCATTGCATTTTATAGTTTGTTGTTTATACGGGGGACTTGCTTCGAATTGAATATGTTGGACGTAGGCCTTAAAATTCTCAACCATTCTTTTGTAGGGAACTATTTTTCATCTTTGGTAGAATATTCATCATTAACCTATTTAATTATTAACTGTGAGTCACCAAAGACATTGATATTTTTATATTCCATTGAATGGACATTTTTAATCCAACATATGAGGGCTTCATATTCAACTACATTGTTGGTGCAAGGAAAGTGAATTGAAAATCCTTAGGTATTAAATCTCCTCATGGAGTGATAAATACAATGCCCACTCCCTGAGCCATGATGTGTGAAATATCCATAAAAGTATAATGTCCATGTATCGATTATTTTAATAGTGAATATGGATTCTTCTAAAAACTAAGTAGTAAGTGGTGTGAAAAAGAAGCTGGAGCTTTTGCTAATTGATATACTAGAACTTGTCCTTTGATAGATTTCTAATTAACATATTCGATGTCGAATTCACTCAAGAGCATGATCCATTTAGCCATTTGTCTTGTTAAAGTTGATTTAGAGAGTAGGTACTTGAGTGGATCTACTTTGGCTATGAGCTTATCAATATTATTGAGCATGTAATGTCACATTTTTTTGTGAGGCAAAAACAATGGCAAGACATGCTTTTTCCATAGGAGTATAATTAATCTCATAAGCAATTAGTGTTCAACTTAGATAATAAATGGCTTGTTCTTTTCCATGGATATCATGTTGCGCTAGGAGATCTCCCAAGGTGTGTTGAGTAGCTAAGATGTATAAAAGAAGAGGAATTCCCAGAGTAGGAGGTACTAACACTAGAGGATGCAATAGATATGATTTGATCTTATCAAAGGAGGTCTGAAATTCTCTTTTTCTAATGGAAATTTATGCCTTTTTGAGAAGTAATGAAATGGATGGCACTTATCAGCAAGTTATGCAATAAATCTTCTGATGGCTTGTATTTTACCCTGTTGGATTCTTAGTTGCTTTATATTTTTAGGTGGAGGTATTTCAACCATAGCTTTAAATTTATCAGGGTCGATTTTGATTCTGTGTCTCAAAACAATAAATTAGATAAACTTTCCAAATGTGACACTTTGAAAACACATTTCTTAAGATTGATACAAAACTTGTATTTCTAGAGTCTTTCGAAGATGTGGCAAAGAACCATGGGATGTTCTTTGCGGGTTTTGAATTTTCCTAGAATTTTGTCGACATAATATTCAATGATGTCATGCATCATATCATGGAAAATGGAATTCATGGCACGTTAGTAAGTGGATCCAACATTTTTATTCCAAAGGGCATGACTTGATAGCAAAACATGCCCCAAGGCGTAGTGAAAGTTGTTTTATGTTGATCTTCTTTTGTAATTTTAATTTGATTGTAGCCAGAGAAACCATCCATGAGAGACAACATTTCATGCCCTGCTGTAGAATCGACAATCATATCAATATTTGGTAGTGGGAAATCATCCTTAGGGAAAGCTTTGTTGATATCATGGAATTGGTACAAATGTGAATGCCCCCAATTTTTTGCCTACTAGGACAATATTAGAGATCCAGTTAGAATAGTCAATGGGTTAGATAAAAACGATGTCAAACAACTTTTATAGTTCTTCTTTGACAAGGAGGGTGACCTTTGGATGAATTTTTTGGATCTTTTGTTTAACCAAATTGAATCTTTATGCACTACAAGATTATGGACCACTAGAGATGGGTCAAGGCCAAGCATATCCGCATAAGACCATGTGAATACATCTAAGAATTATTTTAGGAGTGTCATAAAGATGGCTTGTTATTCTTTTGATAATGATGCCCCCAGTTTGAGGATCTTGGGGTCTTTGTTTGTGTCGATGTTAATGTCAATGGTTTCCTCAATTAATGAAACTTAGTTGTTTCACAGTGTTTCAGGAGCTAGAATAATTTGATCCATGACGGATCATGTTTGAAGGATTTGGGAATCTTGGAAGAATTCTACAAGGGGATCCTCCTTGTCAAGATGGTAAGAGGATTTGGGATGAGGATATAGTAGATTGGGATTGAATAGAGAGGGAGACTCTTGTTTTCCAAAGTAGGCATCAACATTTAAACATACTTGAAACCTTGCTTATGATCTCTAGCAGGTATATTATCTGAGTTCCCATGAACTCAAGAATTGATTCATCATTCTAAAATGATTCAAAATGGGCATGCTCTGATTTTGGTCCCATTGAATGAGTTATGGGTAAGTGAGAGCAATATTAATAGCGAAAATAATGGTGTGATGAAAAGGTTAGTGGCGGTGAGGTCTTCATATCGGCTATAGATGGAACTTGTTTCGATATTGTCTATGGCCTCCTAGTTGTGTTAGAAGTATCACTAAGGTCATCATAGATATATTTTCACCAAGTGGTTGAGTATCAATTTCATGGCCATCAAGGTTAGTGATAATAGCAAGAGGTTTGGGGATGCCTTGTTTGTTGTGACCTAGTCCTCATCTAGAATAACCCATGTGGGCCATCATTTTTTTGGGAATCAGATATTTGTCGTTAGAGATAGTAGGATGGTATAGAATCATCAATGAGCCATGTGGTGTCGGATGGTTTGAGGTACTCATTAGCAAGGTACCCAAAATGGATAAAAGTGGATGAGCCCAATGAATATTTTTTCTTTTGTTTTGACATATTTCGGGCCTATCGCGTTGTTTGGTGAAGTGAATTGTTAAATGCTAAAAGTTTAATATTCCCACACCTGTCAATTTCAACTTAAGAGGAAGAGTGGGTAAAATGGGGTGGATATGGATGGAGTGGGTAAGAGAGGAGTAGATGATGACGAGGCATTATGTGATGTGGATGGAAGAATGTCGGTGAGACATATGAAGTAGTGGATGATGATGGTGGAGAGATTGTATGGGTTCGGTGATAGGACAATATGGTTCTCGATAACTTTTTACTTTGAGTGCTTGGAAATATTGGAAGGGTTGAGGATTGTCATGGATGGTGACTTCTATGCTAACATGCTCAAATTTGAGACATTGATGTAATGTAGATGGTATGACATGCATTTCATGGATCCATGGTCGGCTAAGCAATAGATTATATGAACCGGATGTCCAACGACGTGCGAGGTGGGGAGCATGACAGGCCCGACATTGATAGGCAAATATATAGTGCCCACTAATTTACACTCAGTATTATCATATTCTTTGATGGTAATGATATCTTTTTAGATCTAATTCATTGTACCCTAACTATTGGATAAGAGATAAGGTGCATAGATTAAGTGTAGATATGTTGTCCACTAGCACGCGTTTAACACGGGTATGTTCAATATGTACTTCAATATATAAAGGAATATTATATGTTGGACCATGTAGTGGCAAGTCTCCTGTTGAGTGAAGGTGAGTGGAAGTGTTGGATAGGGATAGAGATGGGAGATGAGGGCTTAGAATTGTGTGGGGTCGATGTCATTTGGAACACACATTTCTTGAAAGGGCGCGGTAAAGGATATCTTTGTGGACTAAGGATGTTTTGAGAAGATCCATAATAGATATTTGTGTGGGGGTCTTCTGAAATTGTTCAATGATTTTGTGTTGAGCTTGTGATGTTGTATTAGAGGAGGACATAACAGCACCTTAGACCACTACATGGCTCCTTGAGTGGTAACAATACACTAGGGTTTTTGAGGGCCTTTGACTTTAATAATAGTAGTACTTGGTGTGGTAAATGTTGAATGTGGCCAACAAGTGACTCATATTGGAATGGTACACAATGATAGTTGATGTGGTTAGAATGATGAGTGGATGATTCGGGTTTCTTTCCATACTTTTGTTGACCCTAGTTTGAAGCATGGGTCTGACCATGATTAGGAAGTGGATTTTGATAGATCCCAAGCTTTTGATTTTGAGAGGAAGTGGATGCATTGTCCTCAATTTCAATTTCACCTCGATCAATTAGGTCTTGGATATAATTTTTGAGTTTCATACACCTATTGGTAGCATGACCCTTGATTTTATGGAATTTGTAATACTCATTTTCCTTAAACCACGAGGGTTTGGGTCGAGACTCATCAATTGGTTGAGTTTGGGGGAAAATGACCATATTAGCAGCAACTAATCTATCAAGGATTATTTCAATAGATTCACCAAGAGGGGTGTATGTTTTTCATTTTGGGTCTTGGGTGGACCGAGGTTGACCTTTAGGGACTGATATAGTAATGGTTTTATGTACATGTTGGATATTTTGTTTTTGTCACTCCATTGCCAACAACATTTTTATTTTATTAAAATATTTGGACTTTTCGAGACGTGGAGGGTTGATTCGATTGACTATGATTATCATGGGAATATAACTTAATAAGGCCTTTAGCAACAAGATATTTTTCAATTTGCATTCCTTTTCTATGATATCATCAAAGGTATTGGTGTAATGGACTTATAAGTGGAAAGCTAGTTCTTGGTGGAGGTTTGAGACAAATATGGTGACTAGCTGTTTTTCTAGGATGGGCCATGGGATTCGAACTAGCAAGGGCTCTCCAATATTGTACATGAAGGATGAAAATATTTCTCCATTGTGTTGTTTGGTATTACATAGATCAATCATTATGACATCATGTTCCACGTTATACGATAAGTGCTTGAAAATTTTTTTAGAAAAGTTCATGAATGTAGTAATAGAGCCTTAAGGTAATGAAGGAACCATTCTAGGGAAGGACCACCTAGGCTTCATGAAAATAGTCTTAGCAAGTAGGAGTCGGTGTAGGAAATTCTTGGTAGAGCATATAGAACTCCTTAACATGCTCGTGGGGATCACCTTTTCCCTTATATTTTTCAAATTTAGGTGGTTTGAAATATGGTGGGAAAGGGACCCACAAAATATCATGGTCAAAGGGGTATGGACAAAGTTCCTCAAATTTATATTTGTGTGTGTTGAGTTACAACCCTTGAAGCATGTTTCCTTCATAGACTTTACTTCTTGCTCCAAGGTGGGTTCTTGAGGACCGACGGGTGGTGGATTGAATTTTGGTTGGGAATGTTGGGATCCATGGTCATTAGATGGTTATGGGCTGAGTTGAGAGGCTAACTGAGAAATTTGGTTACTCATTTTTGTAGTTGGGACAACACAACTTTTTTGGTATGTTTGGGTTGTTCTCTATATTATCTCGTCCATATGCAACATGTGATGGTTGTTTGGATTATGGCGATGTGTGTGGATGGTGGTCGTTGGCCAATGCCATCACTTTCATCATGGAGGAGACTTTGGAGTTGGTCATGAGTATAATCAGAGGAAGCTTTGCTCCCATATGATATAATTGGAGCAAGAGGGCGTTTTTTTTTTCGACAAAGCGGTTAAGCATTTCCCATCTTCTTCCTCCTATAAAGTATGTACTTGAATCATCATCACTACTGGTATTGACCATGTCTCCTCATCTTCTCCTGAGTATGATTTTCTTTGGCATTGGCATCATAATAGTTGTGGTTAAATATATCGTGTCCTATGTCTTGGTGATTATTTTCATCGTCGTTTCCTGATTGGGATTGAGTATGGCATTCTCCTAGGTGTCATTAGACTCTAGTGATTTTAAGATGTATTGATGAGATGAGGGTGTGTTAAATTACTAAGGATGTGTGGATGAGGAAGTTTTGATTTCTTAGTCGAATGACGTATAATATCAATAATCGAATCATGCTAGTAGGATGGAAGAATTTTGAAAGGAGATAGAAGAAGGATTTTCCTCGGTAGTAGAGGGCTTAGGATGTGCCTTGTTGTAAGGGCTTAGAAGAATAGGATAGGTGATAAGGATATTTTTCCATTTACAAGGTGTCGATTAGTAAGATTAGATTGGTCTTGTCAACAAGAAATCGTAGATAGGGTGTTTAGGGATGAAAGTGTTTGTATAGGTGTGGATGAAGATGTAAGGTTGTGATGATGTTGTATTGATTAAAAGATTTATGTGATATGATAAGTTTTAGAGTCTTATAGACCTAGGTTAGTGTTGAGATACCAATAGGAAATGTTAAATGATTAGGAGGGAAGTTATGTGATGATGAGAGAGGGGTGATTGTTTAAATTGGATAAGGTGGTATGAAATGACTTACATGGATTAGGATGGAGGATGTGCAATTTTTAAATGGGATATTTATGACTTATTATTAATGGGATGGAAGGGTTTTGTTATTTATTTGATTTTTATTAAAAGGGTGATGATAGGTGAAGGGTGAAGCGTTATAAGGTCAAAATTTTAAAGGTTTATTATTAAATTTATTTAATTAGGTGGAAAGGTTGGTTATTTATTTGGATTTTGTTATTTTATGATAATGTGGAAAGTGTGAATGATAGTAGATGTGTGATGGATAATGTATGGTCAAAAGTATATGGCGGATGATGTAGGGTCAAAATCGAGGTCAAAGGTTATAGTCAAGATGGATGGATGATAGGTGTATGGTTTAATTGGAAGGATAGGTGTGAGGTTATGTACTAGTTTTGACAAAACACTCAAACAAGTACAAACATGTAATCACAACCCTAGCTAGTCAAGTGGGATTGCAACCGAACTATAGCTCAATTTCAATACCACACACCGATGGTGGTGCCACAAATTGGCTCTCCACCTATGTGTCAATGTGTGATCAAATAGTGAGTAATCTTGGGAAGTGTGGTCTCCTTACACTATAGTTCGATATGTGGCCAAAAGGCTACCTAGTCTAGGTTAAATGAGCTCACTAGGGAGTCCCCAATATACCTTGCGGTACATGTGGCCCAAGTTTGTGTTGTGAGTATGTTTTTTGAGGCCTAGGTATTGGGATGTGGAACCTCCTCACTTCACGCTGCTCTTTAAAAAAAAGTTCTTAGCCAATAATAACGATAGTTTTCCTTGAATTTATATACCCCGCCGGAACACGAGGTGTGTCTACGTGCATGGAGGTGAATCCCATGGTCATGAGACCCCTAGGACTATGGTAAGTGTGTGGATGTCACTTCCATGTCACATTACCCCCTAAAAATAAAAAGGAAGGAAAACTAGACACTTTTGATCCTTAAGATCATCCTAAGATGTGAGAGGAGAGCATACACGGTGTCATCTTTAGGTCAAAAATAAGCAACAACACGTAACACAAAAGGAAAATAAACACAAATAAAAATTAATGATAAAGTCTTGTATAATGGGGCCTTCGACAAGGGGACCTATAAAACAAAAGGATTAGTATTTTTTTTATACCCCAATATTCTTGGACCGTTTGAAATGTGCAAAACAAAGGGTTAGTAGTTTTTTAATTAATCAATGTCCTACAACCACAAACGTTAGACAAATACAAATCAAGTATTAAAATTGATAGAGTTTCCCCTTATCCACGTAATATTTCTACAAAAATATAATGTAAGACCTACAAAACACCACTAAAACACCAAAAAGTGTGATTAGATTGGTTAATATCAACGTAAAATTATTCTAGAACAAAAGTGCTAATTGACAGAACAAAGGCGTTGTTTTAGGTCAAAAGTGCTAAAAATAAATAAATGCACTATTAAAGAACAAAAGCACTAAAATGGTAACAAAAAAGCGCTAATTACTGACACAAAAGCACTAATATATGAAAAAGGGTTCCAAAAATAAAAATGCAGGGATGAGCAGAATTTAATTTTCAACACCTAAACAATAGGCATTGATGTACATACAAAAGTGCGAAATATGCAGATAAAAGCACCAAACTACGAACAAAAGCGCCAAACTTGCACATAAAAAATGATTCGAGTAATAAGCATTAAAATATGGTCAAAAGCACTAAAGTATGGACAAAAGCACTAAAGTATGGAAAAAAGCACTAAAATATGGACAAAAGCGCTAAAGTGTGAACCAAAAGTGCTAATCCTGCACAGAATACAGTTAGATAACAAAAGTGCTAAATTAAGTTACAAAAGCGCCAAATCATAGACAAAAATGCTGAAAGTAATACAAAAGTGCTAAAATTCAAACAAAAACGGTGGTTACGCATAAAAACAAAGTCGAGATAATAAAAACACTAAAATAGGTTACAAAAGCGCCAGGAGTTTTACAAAAGCATTAAAATAGATTCCTGCAACTGACCACAAGGTTAGAATTTCATCTGAAAACATTGTTTTAGGTCAAAAGTGTTATTTCTTCTACATAAGTGTTAATTGACGGGTCAAGAGCGCTAAAACAGATGACTGTCTCAAAAAATTGAAATTTTAAGGTACAAATATAACGAATTTTTTTCAAATTTGGACAGTTTATTTTAAATATAAATTTTATTAGAAACAACAAAAATGGTGAGGGGTAAGCCCCACGGTGAGCACCAAAATGTAGATGAAAAAGAGGTGTTAGCATGCAAGTGCAAAACCAAGAAACCAAACTAACTAGTTCCTAATCTAAAACTTTTATTTCCTACCTCAGATTGAGTGTGATAAGAAGGGAAAGAAATTGTTATACTTGTACTTACCCACTAGCTTCAATGTTATTCCCTTATTGTTTTAGATGTGTTCAAGATAGTTGATATATTTCCTCATGTTTGTGGGATAAATTTGGCAGAACCTCTCCTTGATAAATGATTATTTTTACTTGATAGAATGTTATGGAGATTGAGTTGGTTTAGTATTTTAGTAGCATATACTTGCAAATTTCCAAGGTTGTGTGCATGGAGGGTGGCACCATTATTTATAGTTAGAGGAAGGAAGAATCGAGGGTTGGGATTTTCCATGTAGGAGGTAGATCAATGGTGGAAAATGGATGAGAATGAGGAAGGTTTAGAATTAGAAAATTCTAGAGATTAGAAGAATCCTCCATTGAATTAAAAATTCAATGGAGGAGGAGAAATATTTGAATTTTGAATATAGAAGAGGGAAAATTGGAGAGGCTTCTAGAAATAGAAACCTCTAGATTTAGAGGATCATTTAGCTTGGGATTAAATGAAATATAAAGTGCTTAGTGGGGTGATTAGATGGATAAGCTAGGTATAAAGTAGGTGGTAGGTGGGTGGTAATATTAAATTCCTAGAAAATAATTAATAGATATTAGGTAATGGGATGATGAAATATTAATTACGTATTAATATGACTAAGGATAAGATGGAAGTATGATATGAATAATAGAAATAATTGAGACATAATAATAATTAATCTCATGATTAATTATTATATCGTTTATTAGTATATTGTTTCATAAATGATCATGTCGACATTTTACATGTTTATAGGATGCATGACCTTTCAACTTCGTGCATGTAAACTTGAACTTTCTAGGATACTCCATGTCTTCATATTCAAAATAATTTTCCATTTTTGTTATCCAATCCACAAGTTCTATCGGCCCAAACTACTAAAATAGCAAAGGGTGTTAAATATAGGTTTACTTCCCATCCCATTTATTGCATGAAAAATTATATCATCATGACCATATTGCACTTCCTCTTCCTTGGTGTTTGTGTCAACATCCACATTTGCATTTACCTCTTGTACCCTCTATCACACGGGTCATCCACCATCATTATGGTCTTGAATATAAACACGTTGGAATCGTACAACTTCCATGGCTTCCAATCAAGATTGTATAGTTTACATCATCTCATCCAAGTCCTTAACTTTGGCACCCTTATTCTAGCATCCTACATTTCTTTTGTGTGTCATTTCAATGTTATTTTCCTTTTATTTCTCTCGAATTCATAAATATGATCTCCACAATATTCTACCCAACAATTTCTCTATTAGTAGATGGATGCAACGAAATTTTACGACTTCTTCCCAACAATTACTCGCTAGAATATGTCTACAATGATTTTATACCCTCACTCGCAAATGTGAAAACCGCAAGATCTGGCGTGCCTATCCTTAAGGAAAGTGATCCTTTCTCTGATACTAAATGATGAATACATGGTGCAAGATTCCAACAAAGGACAGCCCAAAACCTTGAAACCCTCATAATGTAACATAAATAATACTGAATGATGAAATGAACACATATTTAAACAAAACCAAATCTTTGTGATATATTATTTAGAGAAATAGAAACATTAGACCAATTGCCAATGATTCATCATGTTACACAATTTCATATTCTTTATCATGTCATATCACATGAATAGACATCATGAAATTATCACCTCTCATGTCATAGCTTATTCATTTTTTCATTCACAATGAAAATTATGCTCGCATCTCTATTTTTCCTTAAGCATGCCCCTTGAGTTCTTATTTAAACTTGAACTACTCAACTAAGGTAATGAGCTCTATTTGTATAGCCATCTATGTCACTACCTAAGACCTGTTAATTTTATATAATTCAAATTAATGGATCAAAGGACCCACAATAGACCCAAACATAACCATTTGTCCTTCCCCTAATATATGCCTTCAATCAAACAACTCCAAGTCCATGGCTCAAACATGATTACACGAATAATGTTGCATTAATGGAAAAATGCACAATAGGCCAAACATAACCAACATTTCATTAAATTTGGACATATGTCCAAGAATCTAGACTTACATTATCATTATTTCTAATTTTTATAATTATTGAAATTGGATTCATAAATTGCTATTATTGGTTTTTAACTAGTGTGATATTAGATTCCAATATTGTTATTATTAGTTTTTAAGTAGTGTAATATCATATTCCAATATTTACACTATGTACAAGTAATTAGAAAACACTTTTTATCAACAACAAAATCATCCCATTGTACCCTTGAAAGGTTTGCACTTTATAGAGATAATATTAGAACAATAAAAAATAAGCTAATTTAGAATGGGAATTTTCCCATTCTAAACAAGTAACTTAAGAATATTTTTAATTGAAAGGTTTTTTGGCTTCATTTATTAAGGTTTATCAGTTTCCAAACTTAATTAATGGGTAATTATGCATATAAATTTTGTAGTTCTTAATTCAAGAATTAGGGGAAGAGCATATAATTTAGTGGTTGTAATGAAATCATAAACCATAACCAATTCTCTGTAAAACCAAGTTTTTGCCACATAGTCAAGTATCTAGACTTGAAATGTTTGCACTTTATAAAGTTATTAGAACAATTAAAAAATAATTTAATTTAGAATGGGCATTTTCCATTCTAAACAAGTAACTTAGGAATATTTTTAATAGAAGGATTGAGATGGAGGGGGCATGTGCATTATGCACACTTAATGTTCAATTCACAAAGTCTAATACATCAATGGTAAGAGCATGGTTGGTGTTTTTAAAATTATAAGTTTTGTGGCTTCATTTATTAAGGTTTATTAGTGTCCAAACTTAATTAATGGGTTATGCACATAAGTTATGGGTTATGCACATAAATTTAGGCGAAGAGCATTTAATTTTGTGGTTGTAATGAAATCATAAATCATGACCAATTCCTTGAAAAAAACCAAACCATGAAATATTGAAATGAATTCCTCTGTAAATCACAACCAATTCCCTATAAACTTAGCATAATAAAGGAATTGTTACATTTTTATGAATTAAATTAATTGTATAACGGAAATTTTATTTAATAAAGCATTAATAAGATTCAACTTCCATAAACGGAATGATGTTTTCTAGAATTATATGGAAAAATCTCCCTTACTTTACACTCAATCTTCCATTTAAATATCAAATAATAGTACAACTGTAAAGTTTTATTGGAGCATGCTTTGGAATAAAATTTTCAAAAAATCCACATCCCAGGGCCAAGATGATTTCACATACTAATTTATGATCTTCAATAGTTTCTCCAAGTTAACATTCATTACCTTGTTCAAGTAGTTCAAGGTATGATTTAATGGCCTCATGTCCTTTATCGTATTTTAATGAAGCCATTTTTCCAATTTTTGTTTGGTTTCCATGCCTAGATGATGTTATCCACATCAATATCTTCTTTAATTTCATTTGAGATGGTCCATGTTTTATTTGGCCTTAAACAATCCCGATATAATGTTGCACCTTCTCCTCTCCCTATAGGTTTCCAATATTAAACCCTCACCTTTTTAGTTCCATTTTGGCCTTCCCGTTTAAGGAAAATATTGGACCATCTGCTCTCCCCATGCATATATTTTCAATATCATTTCTTGGTCATATAAGAAGCATCTATCCCTTGAACACATCCTTCAATAGATTAAATTCTTTTTAGATCTTCCAAAAATAGGCCCAACGTAAATATCATTATTACTTGGGATATGTTGACCAATGTAGTCTTCGTGTGAATATGTGTGGCTCCCATTGTTTGGTCATATATGTCTTTTTCATGTACCATTTATGGCCAAAAATAAGCATCGGACATCTTGTTACAATTTACAAAGGGTCTATCCAAAACACGCAAACATTTTCCCAATACGTTGTCTTTAGAAGCCGTATTCATTGCCTTCACTGTTGCATTTTTCCCAGTGTTCAATATATGTTTTTATTCCCTCTTTCAGATCTTCCATTTCTTTGAGTTTTTGAAAGGTGTCAAAGGAGGTTTCCCTTCCAGCAAGTTTGCTTCACCATTATCCTTTGTACTCGATATTTGGATTGGACGAGAGCATTGCAAATCCTTTATTATTGCTTTATATTGCAGCACTAGTGTGTCATTCACAACATGAAATTTGAACATCGTAGGTTTGTTGATACCCATTATCTTATGGTTTCCATCCAACAAGAATGGCTCCAAAACTTCCTTGAATTTATACACTTCCTCAATAAGGTAAGAGGTGAATGTTCTTGACCCTTACTAAAATGTTTTGTAAGAGTCCATGACATGTGGCAAAGAAAAGTTGTCTACTTTATGTAATGATGTTGTTAATCTTCCAAAATTCCCATCTATATCCTCATGAGTGTGTCCCGTTAGAAGGAAGCTTATATACACAATTTTAAATACCTTTTTGTTATGAACATTGATGAAAATGCAAAGGTACGATTATTATTATCACTTGAAGCATTATCTAGTTACAAGTAGAGGATCGGTGGTTACTTTTTAAATGAAGTACTAAATACTATAAACACTACTTGATAATTTAGAATGGTCAAATATTTCCTTGTACCCTTTAAATGGTTCGTGCACATCATTTTGTAATAGTGCATCATGCAATATTTGTTTGGATGATCCACAATTGTACAATAAATCTCCACACTCATTAATTACAGGTTCTTTAAGATTCATAAGACACAAAGCTAATGGTGTGACTACGTATTTTTCTCCATGTTCAATAAATGGTAGACCAAAGTGGTTGAAACCTTATGTCTTGTGTCATGTGTGAGCATACAATTGAAAGTAACTAGTCGGTTCATAACATTACTTATTGACTTTACTTTTTTACCCATCCTTGGTATAGAATTTTTCATTTTTCCATTTTATCATGCACAATGCTCAAAAATCCATGATGTTGTTCCTCTGATTGCAATATGTGGGAATAGTAGGATGCACGACAAATTTGAATGTATTCATTTTTCGTGTTTGTTCCTCTTCAATTTTTTAGAGTGCTTATGGGCATGTGGTGGCTCTATGTTTGTTGTAAAATTATATGCACTCGTCACACTTTAAAAGAAGTTATTTTTGCAATGGAAACATGTTGAAATATGTTGTTAAAGTTTGGATGCGACACTGGAGGAAGTTTTAATAATTCAAGCTCCTCGTTACACTTTTTGTAATAAATTGTGGGTATAGAATGCAGGAAGAAACATTTGAGGAAATTTTACTCCATTTTCTATAGACTGAGTCAGATGTGAAGAGATATCTAAATTTCTAGCGACAATTTTTTTGATATGCGGGCAATTGTTGTGGTAGTATTTGACCTTTCTTTCTCTTTTCGAGTGTTACCATTCACTACATGTCTATCACCACTTATCCAATCAAATTTATGATTATCAAAGGTGCTCCTTGGGTACCCTTAAAATTTGCGCCATGCACTTTGGCACCCATCCATCTCATAAAATTTCATTCTATGTACCTCCATATATTGGTTTCTCACATTGAAGATGGCATTTGTTGTTAATACATTAAACACAAAATTATTTTTGTTGATTTCATTCAAGGATCTAGTTTTACGCCACATATTTTGAACTCTAATTGAAGCAAAAGGAAATTGTTAGAGACAATTATATTTCCAATAACAAAATTTCGCATTTCCCACTTCATCCATAAATATTGACCATTTTCTATCCTCATCAGATTTTTGTTTTGATGGATTATCTAGAGGGGCATCTAATTTTTGATGTTTTTTTAGCATTGTAAGATCTTATCACTTTTTTGGAATGATTGTAATTAGTGGCATCAAAAGCAATTGGATGAAAAAACTAAGGTTTTGATCTTCTAATACATCCCATATGTTGACCTCAACCTATTTTAGGACTTATTTAAATCTAATATCCATATGAGAACCATTTATGTCATCCAATTTCCTAAAGGCCATTATACGAGAGATCCTTAGATAGGAGCATCCTTTGCAAGGAGGGTTGAATACTCTATCAATATGCACACCAAATATATTGGCATCTAATATCTTAAAATGTATCATGTCTCCTTCAAGTACATTGGTAATTGTTCCCTCTGCAACATACTTGCTCATGAGATGAGTAGAAATGGATTAATTTAGTGATAACTCCCTTGAACTTCAAATTGTGTTCACCATTTTGTAAAAGGTGAAAACCATCCAATTGATCACTCCCTTGCTTAACCATAAGGGCACTTCTTGTTTCATTGAAAATCAAATGTTTTATTGGAAAAACTATTAATTTATTAGGTAGTAGCAAGTTTGAGCAATCAAAACACAAATTTACCACATTTTCTATCAATACACAAAAATTCAAAGGACCCAACCTCTCTCCATTAATTTTATGATCTTCTAGCACATGAGTTATAAAACCCATGGCTATGTCATCGTCTCTGCTAGAACATTTGTGTTTGAGAATGACATTGTCTGTGACAAAATAACTTCTATATTTAGGACTTGTATTGATGGTGCTTTTAGTGTCATCACTATAATCTCTATCTCTCATATCATTGTAATCCTTTGAGCCACTAAAAATGTGATCACTACAAATAGGGGGAATGGACAAAATTGCATGCTTTAACAATTCACTCTCTTCCCAAGTAATGTAGTATCCTTTATTCTTGACATCTACCAAGGTTTCAAATTCATCAACTAAAAAAGGCAATTTGACTCTTCCATCTAATATTGTGTCAACACTAACAACAAAAAAACCTCTTCCCACATCTCTGCAATGTAGTGTCCTCCTACTTGGATATACTCTACCCTCTGTAACTTTAGTACCTTTTGAGAACAATTCCACATGATCATCCTCTACAAATGCAAGAGACATCAATGTTGTAACAACATAAAAACAAAGTTCGTGAGATGAAAGCAAATATGTAAAACCATATCAAATAAAGAAATTAAAAATCGTTGTGTATGTATAACCATAACAAATATGTATACATGACACATTGACCTATTGCACTCAATATACATTATTCGTGTAATCTTGTCATGTATGTATGACCATAAAAATGTATACATATGTGATGAAAATCATTATGAATGTATAACCATAACAAGCATGTATACACATAGCACATTGGCCTATCACACTCAACAAACATTATACAAATATGTAGAACCATTTTGTTGAATGTAAAGAACTTTGCACTCCAAAAATGCCACTAGAGTCCATGACCCTCCGAATGTATATCTTTATTGCATGACTAAAAAACCATAACAAAATGCTCTACATAATGCAAATACTAACCGACTCCACTATGCACTCATTTTGGTTGATAAATTATTTCTCACAAACACGGATGTCCATGCATCAAAAGGTGAGATTCTATTGATGTACTTCTAAACCTTGTGTTGCTTTTTCATGTCCTCCCCAAACTTTGTGGTGTAGTCATGGAACTTGTTGGTGTAATCTTTAACTTATTCCTCTTTAAGTTGGCATGATTACTAGAATTTCATGTACTTTTGTTGTTTTTAGGGAATAATACTCATTTTGCATAGTGTCGACAAATGAGCTCGTAACATTTTTCATTGCACGATGGTGGTTTCCCACTAGTGTGACACCAAAATGGACATCATCAACACTACAAAGGGATTTTTTTTAATCCCCTAAAGTAATTAATATATGCCTCAAATAGTAAAATTCAGCTATCCTTCAAACATCGAAATGTTGAGATTGACTTGAACCTTTACAAGGTCGTAACGGTGGAATTGTTGATGTAGGGTGTGCAAAAAAAATGAAATGTTTCCAAACAGATTTCTATCATGAGTTTAGGAAACTCAATGAATATTTCGGTGCATAACTTGAGGGAGTCCAAAAATGATTTTTGGGACATCTAGGGATGCCCCTTCAGATTTCTTTTGGGCATCACCATTTTGACTCTTTCTACAATGTTCCTTTGAATACTCGAAACAAATCTAAGTGTCATTTAAATAGTTGTGCACATGTTTATAGGGATATGAAATATAGAGTAGTGATATCGATGATCTATATCATGGGTTCTATGATGTCAATGTTGGGGACAACACTATAACTTTCCTAGCAAATTGTGAGCTATGGATATACAATAGGAAAACTATTATAGGAGAACCAAAACACATTTGAACGCATAAGATATTTGTAGTATAGTGCAAATTCTCTTCAATGTGAAAGAATATGACATAATACATCAAATTATAATGTTCAACAAGGCTAAGGATGAGGATTCTCATCATCTGAATGGGGAAAAGGCACCTACTAGCTAATTTTCCTCTATTGTAATGTGATTACAATGAAAAAAAAATGCTAGATATTTAGGTTGTGCTACCATAAAATAAATGACCATGTCCATTTGTTTTGTCACCCTTATGGTCAAAATGATGTTAAAATGCAGCATTATTAAGGAAGTCACAACATACGTTGGTTACAAAAGAGAATTGTTACTGGAATAATTCATCTTCTACCTAAGTGACCATTTGTCCTACTTGCAGTTGTAGTCGGAATTTCAAAGGCATGGTGTAGCGAAAAGGGATCATACATGGCATGCACATGAAGAGTGCCACTTGTATTGGCATTCGGAAATACAGAGCTAACTTGTGGTTACAGATTTTGAAGTCTTGTGTGGAATTGGAGTGATGGATTGTACAGTGTTAGTTATATGATTTTTGACTCTTTGTGAGCAAAAGTCCTATATAATAAGTTCATAGGACTGTGCTAATAGATTTTAGTTTGGTCTTGCCTTCCATTCCCTGGTTTGAACCAAAGAGTGTCTTTTTTATAATTAGATTACAGGTATAATTCCAACATGTGTAAACATGATTCAATTTGCGGAAATAATTCAAATATGTGTATTTAATAAGTATTTAAAACTAAATAGCATGTAGATGTTTCCTTAAAAATCGTTACATTGAAGAAAGATTTTAATATTTCTTTGATCCATCTACATTATGCAGATCTTAAACCCATCGCACATTGTTTTTAAGTTTAGACTAAAAACATTTATAATCCTTATCTAAATTTCAACAATCAAGACATTGGGACATTGATATGGCTTTTTTTTTTATTAGGGATTTTATTCAAATATTTAATCCATCATAATTGATTAGGACTCGTCAAGGCATCTTACACATCATATTTGGTAATGTATGCAAACTTTTAACTAAATAGAGTACAAACTATCAACTCAAGTCAAGTATATTTGACCCATTATTTTTCAAGCATGAGAACACAAATAAAAATAAAAATCTAACTTATAAACCCATAACAATGGCAAATTCTTTAAAGAAGATGAAATTCAGTCTACTCAATCCAATTAACAAGTATTTATTTCAAACAACTAATAATCATTTTCAAGGTTTCAAGGTCTTCCTAGTATTTCTTTCAAACAAATGGCAATGTTTTGCAAGGTTTCAACATCTTTCAAAGTATGATATTCTAATTTAAAAGCTTTTGTAAACTCGTTCCTTACCTAAATGGTTCTTCATTTCACATCCAATCATACAAAGTAGTCATATATAGCATGAGATATTTCATGCTTACTCATTTGCATAGGAAGTTTCACATTGTGGCTTAATGTAACGTAGTGGAATGTTTCATTTATCATTTATCATGGAGAGTGATTTATGTCCATTTGATTAACCATTTAAAACTATTAACATTATAACATCCATCATTATCACTCATCCATTAAAGAGGCGTAAGTATCAATCATCAATTAGGATTTATTCGGTAAACAAAATAGTTTATTCAACAAGTGCATAGTCATTAGAAGGAAGAAAAGTTTGTTATATCTTGAAATATATCAACAAAACCTTTTATCAAAAGATAATTTATTGTAATCGAATAATAACTTATTAAAATCAAATGTTCATTCCATATAATAGAGTCCCACATGACACAACCGATCAAGTTGAAAGCATTTCAGCAATTTGTCCAATTCCTAGATGGTCTTGAATATCGTTCCAATTTACTTACAAGTGGAATCGTGTACAATTCATGTTGAGAATCTAAAATCTTATACCCACAAGAAATACATTTCATGTTGTGTGAGTATAGTGCATAGTTAGATGCATCGATCTAAATCTAAAATGGTTGGACAATGTCGAGTATTTCCATAATAGGTGTTTTGTAGAGGCATTTTAGCTCCTCAAGAGCATTGTTGTGCAACTTTCCAATGGAAGGTTATTTTGGCATGCATGATATGACTTGGTGGCCATGATATGTACAAGAACCCAAGGACAAACTTGCAGCAAAAATACGTAGAAGTTAAATTCCAAAAAATCCTCGACTCAATGAGATTGAACAAAGTTAGCCAATCTTAGATTACCATGATCTTCTATAGATATACATACATGAATGCCTATGTATTCAACAATGTAGCCCAATTATTGAATGTGTGGCATCAAGTGTATTGTTGGCAAGTTGGCTTGAACCTTGTGTTTGTAGAATGTGTCTAAGACATGAGACATGCTCCACGTGTTTATAAATGTTGTTGGCACATTGGTCAAGTCGAAGGGCATAACCGGATGTTCCTAACATCCTTCCTTGGTCTTGAGCATTGTCTTCCAAACATCTTCAAGATGAAATAGCACTTTCGATGGTAACCTAACTTCTTGGTAAAAAATTGTGTTCCTCAAAGTTGGTCCAGGGGTCATTAATGCACGACTATGGATATTGATTCTTCATGATTATCCGGAAAAATGTGTGATAGTCGATGCACAAGCATCATATTACATCTTCTATTGGTGTGTGGACTATTGGTTACCACAAGGGAAATACCTTGGGTCTAATTTTGCCCTAATTTATGAGCTCTTGAATCTAACATCGAACTTCATCATTCTCTAAAATGGATTTGCAATAGTGTGCCATGTTCAGAAGAGATGGTCCATGGACCAAATCCCTTTTATGTGGTAATCGAAAAATGAGTCAAAAGGCCTTTTGAATCTTTAAATACATCTACACATTGTTGCAATAAATTGTCAATTTGTTACTATAATGATGATTTTGTGGCTTGGCAAGCTACCAAAGTTCACTTGTTTGGTTTTGCAAGGATATACCATGAGTAACACAAACTTTTTTTTTGTGGAATGGGTTTGTGGTATGTTTTGGTAGGTCTTGGGAGGTGACTTTACAAACTTGAAGTTGTTATCTTTGACAAGGATAGTACAAAATTGCGGCTTAGCTTGATATGTAGGATCGCGGTCATACTGAGATACCCCTGTCAAGTATGATTTCCCAAATCTCTATTAGTGCGATGTCACAAGTGATTATGTCTTCCATATGCTTGGCTACATCTTTGAAAGTTAATTGTCATTGGATCGAATATATTTCTCTTGTTGGAGCCATCTAAGACAATATAGTCAAAATTGTGTTTCAAGAATAAGTGATTAACTAAAATGGACTAAGTAGTATACAGATAATTAATCTAAGCTATGAACAATTGTAAATAAAGTAAATAAATGCAAAGAAAGAAGTATACGCAAAGCAAGCTAAACAACTATGCAAAACGAAATGCTACCCCTAATGTGCAAAAGAGAGTGAGGAAAGAACTCAACGATAACATATGCTGTCGGGGTGTTGTAGAGGTAAGCTGGAAAAATCATGAGCATGAGCATCGTGCGAAGTCCCAAAAAGGATGGATATGGAGGATTTATACGGGTGGGGCACTGTGGGCACTCTGTTTTGCAATATGAGCGCTTGTGCTGTCAGCTGCAAAAGCTCAAACCGGTTTATACAGGGTCGGAAGGTGGTCTAAAACCCTCGTGTCTCGCATCAACTTCGTTGTCCTGCGTTGAATGTCGTCAATACTCCAAGATGAAAGAAAGATCTGCAAGACCCCAAAACAAACATCAAACCCTAAAAAAAAACAATGCATATGAAGGGTTCGGGACTGTCCTCGCGGCCACAATGGTGGACTCGGCGCCGCACTATATCTCAAACCCAATGTAGTTCTATGTGCAAGCGTGTGTGAACATGCCTAGGTTGCTCTATGTCGGTCGCACTTTGTGAAGTAGCGAACAATAACTCGTATAAAAATGTAATAGAATGTGTGCATGAAATATAATAGAATCTCTTCCCCTATGAAGTGTGCGAGATGTCTTAGCCTTGATGATGGAGCTATGTGGATGCAAGTGATCTCCAATGCAATAGATGGATGCAACTCTAGACGGAGTGATAGTAGTAAGTGATGATAGGTCCCTCATTATGGTCTCATAACTTTATATTTATAAAGTTCTCTTAAATGATCTTACGACCAACGGTGATGGGCAATGTGATGTGGTGAAACATGGACGAATGGAACCATCATAGCACGCGAAAAACACTAGAGGGACTAATGTCACGAGCAATAAGACCTAAAACTTCGAGAAATGACATGGGACACAAATTAAGCTCATATCCATTGTCAATCAAAGTATGCTTGACAACATTATAAATGCGAGAGATAATATGCAAAGGCGGATCATTATCAAAAGTAACGAGGTCATCATGAGGCACAAATGGAAAAGTAATATGTTGAGAGAATTGTTAGGAATATAAGTAGTGAGTAAAAGATAAATGATTTTAGCTCGTAATTCGGGATGAAGTAAAAAGTCATGAATGGAGATAGCCATACTGAAGAAACCCTAAGAAGAATGAGGATCATAGGGAGTATGCAGTCGAGTTGGGTTTACCAAAATGATTAACTAAAAATGGACTAAGTAGTATATAGATAGTTAATCTAAGCTATGAACAATTGTAAATAAAGTAAATAAATGTAGTAAAGAAGTATGTAAGCAAGCTAAACAACTATGCAAAAGGAAATGTTAACCCTAATGTGCAAAAGAGAGTGAGGAAAGAACTCACTGATAACAGATGATTGTCGGAGAGTGTCGTAGAGGTAACTGGAAAAATCAAGAGCAAGAACGACAGTGTAGAAGTCCCGAAAAGGATGGATCTGGAGGATCTAGGACTGGAGCGCCTGTGGACACTCTCGTCTGCAATTTTAGCATGGATATGGAAAGGTGAACTTTGTGGAAGGTGTATTATGTTGTTCTAGTGGTGTGGAAAACGTTTTGGGAGTTGGTTTGCACGATTTAGCATGAAAAGTGATTTTTAGCCCTACCAAGTTCCTAGAAAGTGAAAAACCCAACTCGAGGTGGTTTGTTTGATGCTCATTGGCATGTGTGAAGTCTACATGGGAGGCTAAGCTCTTCATGGTAGTTGGGGAAGGGTTCTAGCTCAATGTTCCGGCATTAGTTTGTGGTTTAAGGGCAATGCTTTATGAACAATCGTTAAAAAAGCCAAGAAGGGCTAAAAGCCTTCTTAAACCCTACGTAAAAAGCGATGGAGAAGAAATTGATCACAATGGCCAAGAATGAATTGGTTGACTAGTATGATGATTGGAAGTTGTAGAGGATTTTTCTCGCTTGCTCCAAGTGGTATTTAGATATTTGATAGTGACTGGACCCCACAACAAATTGCATGTTTATAAATAAGTTTTGTTTGCTCACAAGTTCGAGGGAGTATAAAAGCAAATACTACATGTCTATGGTGGTTTCAGATCATGGTTGATCCCTTACGAAGTTTGTTGTGGTCCATTTTGCAAGACTAATTTTTGGGACAAAATGGTAGTTTTGGTTATCCTAGTTGTAGACATCTTTTGATGGTGTTTCAATGTAAGTGATGGTGTCTAATGAAGTTGGTGATGACCTTGAGCTCGTGAGCTTTCTATCCATGTATAATTTGTGCATGGTTAAGATGTTTTCAAGTGTGTTTGATCTTCATGAGTAAAGACTAGTTTCATAGGTCATAAACCTAATGAGGGCAATCAATCCTATTGGTGGCTTCATGATGTGAGATGGTGGTGCAAAGTTGTAGAAGCTTATGGAAGATTGCTGGTGGCCTTAGACAACATGTCTAAGTGGGTTTAGATGTTTGATGAAGGCCATGTAGGCACAAGTACTCTTCACTTTGGCAAGAAGGTGTTTGGGTGCAATTAAGCCTCTATGAGTCCTAATGAAAGAGCTGTGTTTTTACTTGTCATTGCCAACCTATGTGGTCTTCCGTATGTTGTTCTTATAATGTTTGTAGGTGTATTTGCCCTATGCTGGCCAACCTAGATGATTTAGATGCTTATGTATTCAAGCATATGTTAGTGATCTATTTTGATTTTGAGGGAGTGAGAAAGTGCGAGCTAGAAAGAAAAGTGAAGGCATAGAGGGTATTTGTGACCATCAAGAGAGGGCAAACAGTGTGCCATGATGTTCTAGAGGACATGCAAAAGGAGAAATAGGACAGATGACCTAACTAGCTTCTTGAAGAAGTGCTCGAGCAAAAGTCTAGAGGGCAAATTTGTAGAAAATGGAAAGAAAGAGAGCTTCATAGCTGTCATTATAGCTATTGTGACAACATTATGGAGGTGACAAACACAATCAAGCTTTAGTTGGTGTCAAGTCATCTAAAGCATTGATGCTTCTTGTGGGTTGGTGTCTCACTATTCTTAAGAATTGGTGCTCCTAGTTGGCAATGGTGTCAATACTTTCAATTAAATTTGATTCGTTATTAAATAAAATTTTATTTCAATGGATTTTCTTCCTCTTGAAAATTCCTCACTTATACTTGGTGTGCTTGTGTTCTCATTTGTTCATCTATAGCTATGTTTTTTAAGAACACATACTTAATGGACAAGTTGAATTGATTGATGGATATAAATGGGAGAAGTGAGGACAAAGCTAAAGATACAAATCTACTTTGGCAATTATCAATATTTGGGAGAAGCGAGGACAGCTAAAGATACAAATCTGCTTTGGCCATTATCATAATTAAGACAATTCCTAGTCTTGACAAGTCCTGACACGGTAAAAGAAGTAGGCATCATCTATAATCCATTCTCATTCTCATAGAATGTCGCAAACATTTACTTCAAATATAAAAGTTGCTATTCTTATTTAGAATCAAACCATAAATATATAAAAGGTAAATAACTATCGTAAACATTAACATATCCAAAGTGATACTAACAAAAGTGAGCATAATTAATAAAATAATAAACTACACAATTATAAACTACAATGTCATTCTTTTAATTGACAAAAATAGTTGTGAAATTTTGTTTTTAGCTGAAATATATATATATATATATATATCTATATATATATAAGCTTTTGCATATAACCTTTCAATTGGAAAGGTTTCTATAAGAATCTACCCTGCACTCGTTATCTGTCACAAAGTTTACTCTAATTCTTATTGTTTACCACTTCGATGAGAGAACTGCACCTTTCATGTTGTCTTTCATACACATGAAGACTAGATGACCAAGAGTTTTAAAACCAGGCAATATTACCAGTTTATTTTTAGGAAAGCCGAACGCCCATACATGTCACAGGATGTGGGGAAATTATACTAGGTTTGAAAACTAATTTGAAACTTTCCATTAGCAAAATATTTCCCTTGATGAGATTTTTCATAGTGACTGATCTGTCAATTTTAATTCTTATTTATAGAAAAAAATTTGAGCATGGCAATTATGAAAAACAGTCGCATACATAAACTGTTAGCTTAAAACAAAAGCACCAGAAAGGACATTAAGCATTCCAGAAATGCAGAACCACAAGTGATACTCTGTTATGAACCGCACGGGATGAAAGAGGGCATAGATCCCTGTTACTATTGATTGGATTTCCTGAGTACCACAAAATCCAGGGTTTTCAAATATACTAAAGCTTTTCAATCATAATTTTAATTTATGACTATAAAGATGCACAAATAATAAGGCTTTCCAATTGTAATACTTGCTGTGTGTATATAGACCAAGCTACAAAATTTTCAGAAAGAAATTACTGATCATTTTGGAAACGAATTACTGATATTTAAAGATCAATATCGTATGACCCAGCATGAGTTCATTGCCTTGCTAAACCATAACTCCAATAAAATAATGAAAGAAGAATTCGACTCAATTGATCTGAGACAATGACAGACCACATTATCAGGCTCTTACCAATAATACAGAAATGGTGTTTATTGATCCCCTGGAGAACTGGGGTATAAAGTATGGAGCCAGTCTTTCAATCCAGGGAATGGAGGGCACAACCACATCATATCAATACAGTAACCATAGCATGTGGGTTGAGGAATACAGAAAACAGCATCAACCACAATAGACCTGTCTAATGCCTTACTTTCTAATGTCTTCTCCCTGGATTTTATCTGGCTTATTAGAAAAATTAAAATAGTAAATTGCCTACAATATTGGTGACTGTATACTGAATTTCAGGATACGAAGCTAAACCAAGCAAAGCATGATTCTGTAAATATAGCAGATGCACAACAGCAAAGCATGGTAAAAACAAATTAAAAACAGTTAAAAAACAGAAGACAATTTTACCGGTTAGACTAATCATACAAAACAAAAACTTCTTTTTTGTTTATTTTCTAAGTACCAGTATAAAATAGCCTCAAATATTCTGACCAATTTCCTTAAAAAAAAGGTCATACAGCTCTCCAATAGACTTTAAGTATTATCAGGATGGGTTAGACTGTTAATACTTTTACCAATGTACATGTAAAATTAAAGCATTATCAGGATGGGGGTTTGAATGTTGATATTTTTACCAATGTACTACGTGTAGTAATATGTAAAATTAAAATTTCAAGGCCACAATGAACTGGTATTATAAAAACAATTTCAAGGACGGTTTGAATGTTAACATTTTTACCAATGTACTACAACATATAGTAATATGTGAAATTAAAATTTCAAGGCCTTGATAGACAGCATTATAAAGACGACCTAGTTAACAATTATCAAATGATTGATGTTCCAAACTTAATAATATTCAACTCAACAAACATATCCTGCAAATCCGAATCTCCCATATCCCCACAAATTAACCAAAATCTACTCATCCTCCTGGCTTTTCAACCTGGCAAGCCTGTTGGTTACCATTATGTTGAGCTGTGCAGCTCGGTCCACAATCAATTTTCGCTTCAGTGATGAAACATTGTGTGCAATTTCAGCACAATAAGTCCTAATATAAGAAACACAACCCCGTCAGAACTCACATATTTATGTTTTAAAATTAGCACATCATTAAACCATCCAGAAATTGAAAAAGCCAAAAATGACAGATTTTCCAGTTGCATCAAGTAGGAACTCTATCTTGTACTCCCACCAAACAGAGCATAATATACTGTAATAGAAATAATACACGTCCAGATAAATAAATGGAGAAATGTGGATAGATTTCATTAAAGAATAAACTTGGCTTTTAAAATAGGAAATTGAAAGCAATGTACATACCTGTTATGCATCATCAGAAGTTCCAGCTCACTAACATTGTTCACAACAAATTTTTTAAAGCCACAAGGCAAGTAGTGCTTGGTTTTCTTGTTGGATCCATAACCAATGTTGGGCATGAGGGTGCATCCTTTAAACTTTCTTCTCACACGGGAATCAATACCCTTTGGTCTACGCCAGCTTTCCTGTCAAAGGATAGTACAGCAAAATAGCTTATATCCACAACATCTCAGGCACAAGAGGCTATCACTCAAGGGCAGTAATAAAATATCCACAACATCTCAGGCACAAGAGGCTAACTATTTTCTGTCTTAGAAGCAGTTCAAATTTGGTAACAAGGAATTCACTAACACAAGATACCATACAAGGAATAGACCCTCCTATATAATAGAAAAATACTTGAAATTCTCATATGCAGAAACGTAAGCAAAAACCAAAATAGTGAACCATCTGACCAAATTATAAAGTAATTAACTTGCTGGGAAATGGTAAGCTTTATTGCTACCAAAAGCTTAAAATAACAAAGAAAAGAAAACACTTCATTTATGCACAACTTAGTAGCAAAGATGCAACGGTAGAAACAATTAATTAACATACAAATTATGGATTCCCGTATCTATTTATATTTATTTCTTAATTACAGCTCATACAATGTACATTGCACTTTGCAATGTCCCTTTCTCTAGTAGTGGATATTAAAATTAGCAAATATATTTGAGATCACTTATTTATTTCTTAATTCCACATTACACAATGTACAATGATAACGTCGAAATTGAACCTGAGGTAATTGAACCAAGTAAATGTTGTTAGCATCTGCAACACCAGCAACAAGCCACATTCTGTTTGCACTTGCAGGACCTGTTGTAACCAAGACCTGACATTGACTGAGAAACATCCCAAGGATATGAGTGTTAATCACTATATTCTCATGTCTGCACAGTGTGCTTAGCCTCATAATTGTAATCACTAATGCTTAGCCGAGTGCATGATCAATTCTTGGCCAACTCATTTGCCTAGCCTAGATGCATTGAGGTGTCAACATCATTCTGCAGGGAGCTCCACCCACCGAAGCATTTGGGTGTTTGTCATTGTGTTACAATCATTTTTATGGTGCTCTGAGCCATCCACATCATCATACACAGTGTCCCCACCCAAGAATTGGGTCATCACCATTATGTTACAAGAACCACACCCCAAGCATTGAATAGAGAAATCATGTTACAAGGAGCTTCCCCACCCGGGCACCAAGTACTCGACATTATCTTACTGGGATTAACACCCACCACAGATGGGATGGACTTTCTGATGCAAATCAAGGTGGTCCACATTGATGAATTGACTCCAGAAGGAGAATAGACAAATCACATTACAAGGAGCTTTCCCCACCCAGGCGCCAAGTACTCAACATTATCTTACAAGGGATTAACACCCATCACAGATGAGATGGGCTTTCTGATGCAAATCAAAATGGTCCGTATTGATGAGTCTACTCCAGAAGGGAAGGGAAGTTTACTAAAATCACTGGAATCCAGGGTGTTAAAATGTATATTACTTACCAAAAAAAATTACACGTGGCTCTGCTAGTAAATAGAGTGCAACACCTTATGTCACTCTCTCTTCGTAAAAGTGCCTGCTAGAGGATTGAGTGCAATGCCTTATGTCACTCTCTTCATAAAAGTGATATATTTGTGAAGACTTCTACTAATAAATTAGGGGAGATGACCTCCAATACTTGAGTAGGGTCCAATAGTTAAGAGCGTACTTGAGTGGGAAATACCCAAAACTTGACCAAATTCTAATTGTAGAATTTACATACTATCGTAAAATTTGTACCCAAAAAAATGTGAAGTAGTCAATCACAAAGCAACAAATCATCTGCCCAACTTTTATAGATACCTCATGCACAAGTTTAGGTCTAACCCTTTTATAGTACATTTCAAATTTGCTATTTTAAATCAATTCAAAAGATGACTTTCCATCCAAATAAATACATGAAATGAAAAATGCATAATAAATACATGCTGACTCAATTGTGGAACCAATTTCAAGTGCTGACATAGCACCATTTAATTGCCACATAGGAGCCAAGTTAGATGTTGGAAAATTGGTTCCACTCCCCTATCACTCTATCTTCATAAAAGTAACATATTTGTGAAAACTTCTATTGATGAATTATCTTGTGCATTTGATTGCATGCTTGCATTTAGTTCCATTGTGTCTAATGGTGTTGATATGTGTAGCCTTCCAGGATGATAAGACAAAACCGCTTACAATTTCTGCTATTGTACCTTTCATAGGCGGCACTTATACTCTAACCTCTTCCAGATGCGAAAATGCCACTAGACCTATTGTTGAACTTCATGTAAAGCTTAGAACTACACTAGTCAATGATCTTAATATTGGCGATCTTAAAATCCGAACCATAAAAATTGAATTTGTATCCACTACTGTTACAACACGTCCTGCATGAAATTGTGCCGGCTGCATTTTTAAACTGTATTTTTCACAGTACTGCGCTAGAAAAAATATTCATACCATAGCTCTGCAGCAAGTAATTTTACGAGATGTAAAAAGCCCAGCTATTCATTTCATCAATCTCACTTAAGGTCCTCACTTTAATTGATTTGAATATTGACTCGTTTTGCGATATAAAGACTTCTAAGTGCATGTAAGGCTACTTAGTAGATATCCAAATGATGTATATATAATGTTAATGGTAAATGTTTTGATTATTTTGGTACTACTAAATTACTAGTTTTTATCTAACTCGCAAAGTTTTGTGCTCTCCGAAGGTCTTTATTTTTACATCAAACACAGTATTAAAAATGCCTACCCAACAGCAGTGTCTACATATAAATGCTCACCCGACAACACAATAATCACAAGCAAGCCACAATCTCGATGATTGAAACAAACAGTAATTAGGGTAGGGCAGACATTTGCATCCTTCCTTTACGATGACGGCCCATAAATAGGAATGATTCGTCCGTAATAGATTTGACGAAATAGAATATGAGATTACCGAAGCAGGATCTGGATGCTTCTACTTAACAAAAACAATGATGGACCACCAAACAGCAAAGCTCAAAAACTCTTAGAGAAAACCCCTACATTAGAAACCCCACGAATAGCAAAACCCAGGATCAGAAAACTCTATATCAGAAGAGATTTACATAGAATATGGGTATGATATGAGATCAACTCAGACCAAGAAAAAGGCGCCATATAAAAGGATCAGACATGCTTTCGCAACAGAATAATCCGACACCTCATGCAGCAGATTAACAAGAGAAATCAAAAGTTGATAAATACATTCAGAGGTGTAAATACCTTAACAGTGATCCTGCGGTCGCTTTGCGCCCTCTTAAACCTCTTAATGCGCTTCTTGACAATCTTCTTGTTCAACAGAGGCTCGGGCATCGGCATCTTCGCTTGGCTTTGTTTTGCTTCCTCTGATACACGCAGCTGCAGCTTGAAAGAAGAAAATTATCTACCCCTTGTCTTAAGACTTATGACGCGAGAAACCCTAAAAACCCTAACTCAGATTCGAACCCTAAGGTTTGAAACGATAGCTAGGGTTCAAACCTAAGATTAGGTTATTGAAGGATCATTTTAAAGGAGTTAAAAGGGTGAGTATCTCAAAGAAAATGGGGTTGTATGAATATGGGAAGGTTTAAGGTACTTAAAAGTTAATTTTTAAGAGAATGAAAGTAGATTGAAATTGTATTATGAGGAAATATATAAATATTTAATATTTTTAGATTACGATGAACCTTGTTTTTGTGAGGAGTCGTGTTCTTATGTATTTCTAAAGGAATAATTAGTAGTAGTTATATTAAGGTGGAAGGAAATATTGAAGTTATGAATTCAAAAGTCTAAAAGTTCAAAGTGTAGAAAATACGAAGAACACAACAAATACTTTGATATACAATATTTTTATCGTGTTCAAAATTTAAAATCCAAAAATTTGTATTGGGGCCAAAGTTAAAATTGACATATGCATCCTTGGTTCCATTATCATAATCTCCAAAATGAAAATCCCAAACATGCAAAAAAAAAAGATTGATATAAACCGCGACTATTTAATTCAAAACCAAAAAACCAAAAATTGAAGTCCAAAAGTGTTGAAACACGAAAACCAAAAGTCCTAAATCCAATGGCCATGTAATCCAAATCACAAAATGTGAAACCTTAAACCAAAAATCGCATTGTAAAATATCCAAATCTAAGAAACACGAAAACTTATAAATTTTAAACTTACAACTCAAAAACCCCAAACTCAAAAGTCGAAGCCCAAATAACTAGAACCCCAAACTCCCAAAAATGAAACTTAAATCATGAAAGATTTTAATTTGAAACCTCTAAAATTTGCAAACCACTCCAATGAGGAAACCCCAAACACCAAAAAAGGACACGATATAAAATGATCTTAAACCATGAAACCCAAAATGAAAAAAATTGAAAGCCCTAAACCTAAAACCTTGAAAACCTTTAAACTCAAAATCTCAAAACCCGATACTGGAAACCTCAAGCTCGATAATCCTTAATTTGAAAACCTAAGAAAGACAAAAAACTTAATTGATTTAAAGGATCCCCAAAACTCCAAACCTTAAAGAAAAACCGTAAAAAAAAAAAAACCCACAACTAAAAACATAAAAACCCAAAAAAAAACCCCAAAATCTTAAACTTGAAAGCCCCAACATAAAAACCCTTAAAATCTTGAAACCTAAACCTTAAAAGCTAAAAATTGATAAGAACCTTACATATAATAAAATTAGTAAATTACGAGAAGATAACAAAACATAAGATATATGGGTGGGCCAAGATGCCCAAATATTCAATATAGGCAAAATAATACCCTTAAGGTAGGGCAACACCATACAATGCTCCTTAAGGAAGGAGTAACTCCACCATCTCCCAAGATGGGAATCCACTTCGAGGGGGACACCTCCAATCTACCTCTACCAAGTAGAAGACTCAAATCATACATCCATGACCTTCTCATAATGATACTCACATCCTTTAAATAGGACGGGTAACACATAATCCCAATGTAAAGGTGAATCATTGCCTAATATAACTAATTCCTATGTGAGCCCATATAACTAACTAAGGGGATGTGTGCCACATGTCGGCATCTCCATCAACCCATATATATTATATTATCATATCCCAAGGTACATAGCATTGCCTCCCTCTTTGACATGTTTCATCCCCAAAACATAAGAAGAAACCAAATGAGTGTGCTTTAAATTATTGCACACTTTTCGTCATGCTCGATCATCCAACCACCCATATGAAATCTTAGTGGGTGATGCTTTGCTCCAAACTTGATTCCATATTCCATTGTGCTCATTTGATTTCATCCTGGTCGATATGTTTTCCTCCTCGACATCTATGCATATCCATAATTATTATTGATGTGATTCCATGTCATATAATTATTATTCCATTGATTCCATGTATAGCCAAAATTATTACTCCTCCAATTCCCTGTATATCTATATAGATTGTTGCCCTTATGTGTCCTAACATGATCCCATGATTTTTTTCTCTCATGATGATGTGGGTGTCTATATGGTGCAACCTTAGTATCCTCAACTTTATCAACCTTTTCCTCCACTTTATTTTCCTCTTCCAACTTGTTTGTTATTTCTTTTTTCTCTTGAGTAGAGAAACTATTTTTACTTTTTCATCATGTTCTTCATCCTCTCCTTTTGAGTCATCCTTATTCCCTTCTTCACCAACTTCAAATTCATCTTCATGATCCTCATTTATATTATTTTTTTTTCCGCTAAGTGTGATATCTTGCAATGTAATTTTCTTTTCTTGTACCACAATTTCATGAATTTCTTTTGCACATTAAGATTAATTGTTCCCAAGCTCTCTAACCAAGGATATCCAAGAACAATATCCATACCATCCATATCTAAAGCATAAAAATTTGAATGTAAAACATATTTATCCATAAAGAGCTTTAAATCTTCAAAAACTTGAATATGCTTACCATCCACTTGAGCTTCCTTAATATGTTTTGCTTGCACATGTAGATTTTGAGCTACATCCATATTGATGAAGTTATATTTGCTACTAGGGTTTATGGAAACAATTACCTTTTTTCTTTGAATACACCCTTCAAATTGAAATATTGAAGCTTCCTTCTTTGGAGATGCATTATCATGTGTGGCAGTTTCATCATCAACATTTTCTTCTTCTTCTTCTTCTTCTTTCACAAAATTATGTTTTTTTGTTTGTTTCCATCTAGCTAAGAAAATATCCTCCATTTCCTCCCAATCCCAATCCAATAGATCTATATCCAAATAAGAATACCAATGTCGTGCTTTCCCACCAAGATGAAGTTTAAAACTAACCCATACTAAACATTCTTCAAAATACATTTGTTTAAATTGTATCCACCATTTTTTTTCATCAATTTCCCCATTACTATAGAAAATTGGTATATCCATGATGCATAAAAATTAGGATTTCACAAACTTATTCCTTTGACCAATATTTTACCTAATGATTTAGTCTATCATTCACCTCAAATCAAAACCACGAAGAAGCAACCCTGTTAAAATTTTGAGAGATTTCCGAATATGTAAAATAATCAAAGAAAGATATAAAATTGCAACTTGTAGGTCGGTTTTATGTAAAACCCTAAAACTCACAATATCTTCTTCAAACTAGATTCAAAAATTATGGTAAGAATTCAAAATGCCGGAACAAATTTAAAAATTAATTCCAAAAAATACAGCATGTGAAGCAAATTTAGGCAAAACCCTAAAAATGCAATAACTTCCACAAAACACCTCGAAATTTTCTGAAATTTGGACTGTAGCTTTATGAAACCCTTTCACAATTGTGGTAAAAATTTGAGAAAATATTCATAGTTGTTTCCAAAATATATCCAAATCACTAAAATTAGGGTTTAGACCCAATTTTTTGCGAAATGATGCTCTTATACCACTTGATAAGAACCTTGCATATAATAAATCAGTAAATTACAGAAGATGACAAAACATAAGATATATGGGGCGGGAAAATATGCTCAAATATTCAATATAGGCAGAATAATACCCTTAAGGTAGGTCAACACCATACAATGCTCCTTAAGGAAGGAGTAACTCCACCATCTCCCAAGATGGGAATCCACTTTGAGGGGGACACCTCTAATCTACCTCTACCAATTAGAAGAATCAAATCATACATCCATGACCTTCTCATAATGATACTCACATCCTTTAAATAGGATGGGTAACACCTAATCCCAATGTAGGCTGACTCATTACCCAATATAACTAATTCCTATGTGAGCCCATATAACTAAGGGGATGTGTGCCACATGTTGGCATCTCCATCAACCCATATTTTATTATATTATCATATCCCAAGGCACATAGCAAAAATCCCAAGATCCAAAACTTGAATACCTAAAACCCAAAAATCCTAAACTCAAATATCTAGGAAACACAAAAATTGATTGATATAAAGCACACCGAATTAGTTCCTAAAACCAACAACCTAAAGAATAAAACCTTGAAAACCAAAAACCCAAATCATGAACCTCAAAATATTTGAGCCTAAAAACCCCATAAATCCAAACCCCCATAAGGAAACCTCAAAAACATGAAAAAATACATTAGCATATACTACCCCAACCCAAACCCTATATAGACCCTTAAATTTGGTAATCGGATGTTCGATAGTATTGATTTGGCTTATATCCCTTAGTCGTGACTTGCATGTAAAATAGAGATTAAACACATTTCGTCCTCTCTTAGGAGGCTTGCAAATACTTTTTATCCATTCAATATGGTACTTAGACCCTAATGACTAATCTCATTGCACATAAACATCATACATATCCTATCAAACTTCTTCATATCTCCATTTGCACGTTCTACATCCATGGGTACTACACACGGATTCGGAAGAAAAAACATAATTTTATCCCTACTTGATGATTATGTCCACGGAGCGATAACAATCAGATTTTCTTATGTTTATCATATTCCCACTTTATAGTCGGCTTTAAGACAAAATTACACGTCGTGGAACAATAAAAAAATAAGTTCAACACACTCATTTACTCACCTAGCATTCTCGAGAGCTCCTCTAGCAAACATTTATTAAGTTTTAAGCAAAAACAAAGTAAAGTTGCCCTAATCTACCCTAAATCAAGGGAAAACATTGGGAGCGTCCTCTATACAAGTCTAAAGCACTCTAAACCAAAATAAGAGCAAATTAAGCCAAGGAAAAAGTATTTCAAAGCCAAATTAGGCATTATCAAGTACCTACATTCCAAAGGACATGTCAAGAGGTTTTACTCTAGTGAATATCAATCTACAAGCACTTTGTTCTAACTCTTTATTTTGAAATCTATTCAACACTCGTAAAAGGTACATATAAAGTATATCTAATTAGCTTGTTATTGGTGTTGAGTCACAAGGGCAAATATAGAGAAGGGCACTCTAAATTTGCATGCACTATTGCACAAGCACTAAGAGAACTACGTGGAATTTGAGCCCCTCATATGAGCAATGTAGTGTGAGACTTGGTCAAAATAAACTAGGGGTTAGACATTGAGGCCGGTCTAAGTCAACCATGTGTCATTTTTGTTATATGATGACCACTTGAGTGTTAGTGTATATAACTAAGGTTTTGATCTCTATAGATGTGTGAGTAAACATCCTAGAGTAAGTGAAAGTGCAGGGGGCATTTAAAGATGAAGATGAAGTGACTCATATCAAAAATAAGTGTAGAATAGTGTCAAACACTAGTGTTGAATAGACTCGAATGTTATACACTAGTGTTTGGCACAACCTATTTGACCAGTTTTAGATCCAACTCAATTTATGAAGCATCAACAACATATCATTGTGTTTTGCTATATTTAGCATGTGTATTAATTAAATGCAACTTCTCAATAATATCTTATATGCACTATCAAATATTAATGTTAGACCATTTATATATTAGTTCGATTACACATTAGGTTTGTAATATTTCAATCCACATTACATAAATAAAACATTTTAGTTTGAGTGTAATCATGTGGTGAACCTATTTATTAATTGTACAAAACCTTCCCTAACCTTTAAGGTTTCATATTTCTTCCTTTTAGGGTTTGGTTTTTATATTTAGTTTTAATTTCCATATTTTTAATCTAATCTTCTAAGTTTTCCTATAGTTTTCACCCTTTAGTATACACCTTTTGTTGGCATGTTGAGTTATAGGTGTTGTCATTGATGTAAAAGCTAATTAACGATGAAGAGGATGATGGAGAAGTGTAAGTAGATTCCCAACATGATGATGACATAGACATTCAGGTTTGTATAAGTGTTTGCAAGATGAAATATGAGTTGTTTTGGATTTTACTTGAATGCTTTGGAGTTAGTTTGAAGTCTATTCTAATTGCTTAAGAGTACGAACTTATTGCTTTGAGTCCGGGCGATTGCTTCAGAGTCTCATCAAATTTTATGTAAGTGTTATTGTCAGGCAAAGGTCAAACATATGCAGAGTGAAGTGGAAGAGTACAGTACAAGTTTGAGCATGCTTTACAGGTGATCATCTGCAGACACGGCCAGGTGCTTCAAGACCAAATGGAGAATGAGAGTGAGATGTAGAGGTATATGAGCTCATATAAGCAAGCAGATGTGTGAGACATGTTGTCTCAAGTATTTTAGGTCTATTTGGAGATCGTGGAAGCTGATTCATGGTGTTATTCTACTTGGTCGTGGTGCACATTAGGTCTAATTATAGTGTTTGGACGCCTAATTAGGCATGATAGTCACTTGCAGATATGTGTTCGATCTTGATATCACTCATGAAGGTATTTCAGGTTGTTTTCATCATGAAGAGACAATTTTCAGAGGTTTCATGATGATTTTTAGTGTTGGTTCAGTCTGTTATGGCCTAGAACGTGTAAATCCCCAAGGCCTAGTCTTGAAAATGAGTTAGGTTGAGAAGATGAAGATCTATTTGTGACTTGATGATGATTGGAGATGTTAATATGTGTGTCATGATGTCGTGGAAAAAAATTCAGGTTGCCATGATGAGAATTTTGCAAGTTAAATCAATTTTGGTGAATCATGGTGCTTGAGAATGTAAATCCAGCTCGAATTGTCAACTTTTGTTGCTCACCATTAATTGTGTGCTTTTCATGGGACCTTGTTGATTTTAGGGACATTTTTACATTGATATAAGAAGGTTTTGAAAAAATAACGAGGTAGTTTGATTGTCGTGTTTCTATGAATGATTGTTAAGAAGAAAAGTGGTTTGAAAGCGTCCCAAGACCCCATGTCAAAAACGATGGAGAAGATCTACTTGGTAAGTTCCCAAAATTGATTTCTTGTGCTATTATGATGATTGGATTATGTAGAGGGATCCATAATATTTACATAAAGGTATGTTAGAGCATGTGGTGGTGAGTGGGCCTCACTCAAACAGTAAGTTTCTGAAGAAGTTCAATTTGAGGCAAGGTTGTACAAAGAAGTTGCAAAATAAATGAATATTATTTTTAGTATGGGAGTTTTACTTGATGTCCAAAATGGTTTTAGATCATGGTTGAGCTTCTAGAGGGAAAAGTGTGCCTTATTTATGAATATTGGTCTTAAGACAAATTTGGGATAGTTCTGGAGCAATTTTAGAGATGAACTTGATTGAAGACCGCCTACTTGGAGTTGGAAGGAAATGTAAGGTTTTATAGAAATAAAATTCATAGATATTTCTAGTGGTGTATGTTTTGTCTCATGATGATGAGATTTAATGGGTCAACCATCTTGATTTGTGGAGAAGAAGGTTGTTTATTTCGAGGACATGGTTGTTTTGGGTGAAAGATTGAGGTATGAGTACCATTGTTGGGATTAGTTGATCTTTGCTTTGTGAGTTAGAGAGTGAAGAGCGATGAAATTTTATCTGTAGAAGGAATTTGGAGGTATTTCAAGTATCATAAAGGGTGCAAACTAGTTGTATTTCTAAAACTACTTTCTGGGCAACTTAATTTGGTGAAGAGGAATGTTGGTGTGGTTTGCACATATGGATATTTCATGAGCTCTAGCTAGCATGTATATGATCTATAGGTCGGGGGAATTATAATGAGAGGTTACATGTCATATTTTAGGTGTTTTGGTGTGAGTTTAAAGTGCATAGGGGAATATTGGTTCTTGGAGACAATTATTTTGAGAAGGATATAAGTCTTCTTGATAGTGTTATAAAGAATTTGATTGGTGCAAGATAATTAACAACCATGGATGAAATTTTTATGTCATATTTTACATGTTTGAGTAATTAGGGGGCTTGAATAATCATGGTTATGGTGTTTGTGGTTTTTAGTCATCCAGGTGATGGGTTTTGAGTTGTTTTTGAGCTTGTTTGTGTGCATTTGAGCATGACCAACCTATATGGGTCCATTTGATGAATGTATATGAGTTCGGTGTTATATTTTTATATTTTGTTAGTTAATTTAATTATGAAGGACCAACTTTCTTTGTGTTAATGACAAGAGAAGGGTATAAAGTGAATGTTCGAGTTCAAATTTGAACTAGCTAAGTAAGAGGGAAAAAGCGCGAGCCAGGGAGAGTGTGACACATGCATGAAGGAATCATTTCAGATCTAAGGAAGTGTGTGAAAGGATGAGAAATTTCAAATATCTCGTGTGCAAGGTTTTGAGATCAAATCAAGCCAAGTTTGTACAAGTTTGAGCGAGTTGAAGTAATGAGGGTTTGAAGTGTCTTTGAAGGAATTTAGAGCTGAATCTTGTGATCACCATCAGCTGAGTTGTTGTAACATATATATTGTGATCTCGCTTATATAAATATTGTGTGATGATTCATATTCATACAATTCTCTTGTTGTGAGTAATATCAACAAGGGTTAGGGGTTGGTGCTCCTTATGGGGTTGGTGCCTCATTAAATAAATCTCTTGTGATGTGTAATATTCACTTGAGTATTTGTTATGAGTAATATCAACAAAGTTTTCAGTGGTTTTTCTTCCCTTGAGGGTTTCCCACATATATCTTGTGTTCTTGTGTCTCTTTCATGGTTATGTTGATTTGATTGAATGTTAAACACACATTAATGAATGGTTGAATGGTTTATGGTTTAAGTAAGCAAATTTGAATTGGTTAAAGTTTTTGCAAGGATCCATTCACCCCCCCTCTTAGTCTAGTGTGCTTCCAAAAATTGGTATTAGAGCAGGTCCTTTTGGAGAAGTTTGATCACTTGAAAAGAGATCCTTAAAGCATAAAAATGGTGAGTGAACAGGATGGTTCTTCCAAAGAAAACACCATTGTTTGATGGGGTGAGCTATGCTTTTTGGAGTTTGAGGATGAGGACTCATATCATGTCTCTAGGTTTCAACATTTTGTTAGAAAATATTTATATTGCTCACATTATTATTGTTGTAGTGCCCACATTTTTATAGCCTTAGTTATTTGTTGACTTCTTTATTCATAGATATGATTTGACAAGGATTTGATATATTTTGGACATTATGTTATGTTATTTGATCTTCATGGACATGTATGGTGATTTGGGTGTAGCGCCAATTTAGTTTTGATTAGTATGTTGGTGCATTTTATTAGATGTTGTGGATACTAACATATTGCTATGTTATTTGGGCCTAATTGATATATGATGGATACATAGTTTAGTCGCACGTCTTGATGATATGGATTATTCGATTATTGATGAGAACACATGATAACATGGATGTATGTCATTTATATTTATTTCTATGGCTAACTCATGGTGAATTGTGTGAAATTGTGCATGTTTCTCATTTACGATTCCATGTTGATGTTGTGATGGCATAAGAATTCATGTTTGGACTTTATCATTTATTTAGTAGTTTGAGTTACACTTGTATTGGACGATGATGTATTTAATGTGTGTATTGAGTGTGCAAGTGACACGACACAGGAGAATGTGGGTTTCGGTATGCTACGCAAATTATGCACAAGTGGCCCATGGGGCTAAGTCCTAGCCATGTTAATTATATGAGGAATTATAGTTTAATTTTATTATTTGGGCACCATGAGTGACCCTTATTTGTAATGTTGTATGTCATGTAAAAATAATTGTGTTCAGTTGTTTTATTTTGTTAAGTAAACTAGGTTTGGGGACTTAATGGTCCCCACTTGCATTAAGTTTTGTATTTGTGTAAGTGTGTGTTAATTAGAGAGGATTGGGGTCACATGACCACCCTTGAGTGGGCCCCACATCCTCTACACTTGTGCCCAAATGTGCCAAACCTGAAATTGGGCTATTTATGGCATTTTAAGTGACCCTTTTTAGTTTTGGGAGTTCACTTAGCATGAAAATAAGCCCTTGGACCCTACCTATTAGGTGGGGGTGTTGTAAAAAGTTGCACAAACTTGTCTCATTTTCTTTTTGGGAAATTTGGGAGAAGGGTGTTTAATCTTTTTCTATTTTATTTTGGGAATCTTTGACTTAGAGGGAAGAGAGGGGTGACACATGTCACCCCCTCATTGGTGAGGAAATTTGTTTGCTTTTCTTCAAATACTCCCTCATGGGGAGAAAAAGACTTTTTTTGGCTTTTGCTTGGTGTTTGGAGGCTTTTGGAGCTAGAGTTTGCTTGGACAAGGAATTGGGAAAAGCTTAGAGATTTGGAGAGCTTGTGGAGGTAGGCTCTTTGATCTCATTTTATGTTATATGACATGTTAGATATTATATTTTCTTATAGTTGAAATGTGTGTCTTGTTGCATGTGTTGTATGTTGCTTTGGGTATGTTATTTGTTATTTTCTCCATCCATCATATGGCTTGATGGATTTTGGAGTTTTATTGGGGAAGAGGGAGGAATTTCCCTCTTAAACCTCATGGCTTGATGGGCAAGCCATGTTGGTTCTTTTTATTTCCCCTCATATGGTTTGAGGTGGGGAAGGTGGTTCATATGGTTTGAACCCCTTCCCCATCCTTGGAGAGGAAACCAAAGGGTTTGAAAATCCTCCCAAGGAGGATTTTAGGTGAATGGGTGGAGCAATAAGGAGGGATTGTTGTCTTGGAGGGATAAAGAGGTTTTGTGAAGAATCTTGTAAGTGTGCATCTTATGGTTGGACCACACTCTTTGGCATTTTGGATGTCTCATCTACTCTTCCCCATTTTGAGGATGAATATGGTTTTCTCCTCTTTTCATTTGGTTGGTAAATGTTGTGTTTCTTTAATGTATGGATTTGTCTTGTATGTGAATGTGTTTGTTGTTTATGTCTCCCTAAATCTTGTGCACATTTGTGGAAGCTAGCTCTCTCTCCCATGGGCTTGGGGAGGCTAGCATGTCTTCTAACCTTTGGAAAGACATGTAATGATGCCTATAGGTTGGGTGGTAAAACAAGTCTTGTTCTCTTTGTGTTGGTTTCTTTGTAAAGAACTCAAAGTTGGAGCTCAAGTTTGGAAGATGGTTGGAGTTTCTTGTCATCATGGCTTCTCATTGTTTCTCCATTTTTTTGTGAACACTACTCTCATTGTAATCTTATGGATATGGCTATGTGGGAAGTTTCTTTGTCTTGTAAAGTTCCCATTTTGTGATTTGGGATTGCTTGTAAACTAGTGTTGCATTAGTTTGTGCAATCCTCTTTCAATCTTGCAAAGAAGCCTTGTAATGTGGTTCTTGAGTATTTTATGTATTTTGGAAATATGTTGTATTTGTGAGATTAAGCTCCTTAGAAAAGAAATATTGTAAAATAGTTAATTCCTTTAATATGAATTGTTGGAACTCCATTTTGAAAAGAAAGTTGTTTATTGGAAATATGTTTTCTACAAAAAAACAAAATGTGATGTAAGAGCACTAAAAGAAAATGTGAATTTTCCTTGTTGGATCTCCCTCTTGTAGAAATATGCAGTATTTATTTAGTATTGCATTTGAAAGGAAAGTTAGTGTAACATGGAGCTTGAGGATTAACATTGAATGGAAAAATTATCTTTCTTGCAATATATCTCCTTCTTGTAAATTTTTGGTAATATTATTGAATGAAATGAAATTAGTTTTGCTTCCTTTCCATGTGAAACTTAAGAATTTATCTTATTAGGAAATCAAATGTGAATTATTTTTCTTCCTTACTAATTTGTAAGCATATTCCAAAACCCTCTCTTCTTATTTGAAATACTTTGCTACATTCCTTTTTATCACATAAATAAGTAAATCATTTTAATATAGATTTATTGATTTTTTATTATTATTAAGTTTCATACTCCACATAGGTAACAAAACATAATCTATTATTTCACAACTTGAAATAATTTTTAACATTTTATATAGTATAAATATATTTAATATAGTTATATTATATAATATAACTATGTTATATTCAAATATAGTTATATATTAATTAATATATTAATATATATATAGATATATATATATATATATATATATATATATATATATATATATATATATATATATATAAAGTTTTAAATAACAAAAAAATGTAATAATTTAAAAGTTCGGAGGAGATTGTTTTAGTTTTAAAACAAATAAAAAATAAAAAAATAGAATAGGGAGGGTCGAGCCCTCCCCCATACCTGCGCACCATCCTCCATCCTATATATATATATATATACACACACACACACACACACACACACACACACACACACACACACACACACACACACACACACACACACACTTAGGTAGATTGCCTTTTTATATAAAATATATCACGGGTATAAAATATACCCAACCAGAGAATATATCTGGTTAAGAAGATACAAAAAAAGAAAATAAGTAAATAACTTGAGCAACCATGAATCCTTGTCTTCCATAGCTCCTCCTCAACCCGCACAAAGAAACAAGATGAAACAAATGAGAAGAGGAAAAGAAAGGAAAAGAAAACATAAAGATGGGTTAGGGCAACTTTAGGGCAAGTTTAAATCAAGGGCCAAGATTAGATATATCCTAGGGTCCACATTAAACCCTACACAAATTTTAAGTCATGGGAATTTGATGGGAATGGGAAATAAAATAAAAGAAGGGTGTGTGGGGGCAAATTAAACAAGGCCATGATATGACAAATATTGCGAAGTTGATGTTTTTTGAAAGTGGAGTGTAAAGCAATAAAGCCGTGATATGAAAAATACTATAAAATTTGATGGATGCATTTTGAGGGTGGAGGGACACAATAAATAGGCAATATGTGAAAGTCAATGATGCATTTGTTTTGATCTTCTACGTTTTTCCACGTGAAATGCAAAATACAATGTTAATATGATAGTATGGTTCTTAAGCACTATACGTTATTGTTAAATGCAGATGAGCTTATAAATTTCATAAGCATAATTAACTTGAAAAGAAATTATATATGATGGGAAATATTATCATTTTGTAATGGTGTATTTTAAAAATAAGATGCTAACTCGAAAAGAAATAATAATAGATGATGGGTAATATTGTGATTTTATAATGGCGTAGTTTAAAAACAAGATGTTAAGTAGTAAAAATTTCAAAATGTACTACAAAATACTTGATTTTAATTTCAAAACGACTTGAGAATATAATGTCAATCTTTGCATGTAATAGTTGTCTTTTATGTGGAAGAATATGAATTTAAATCACTTTCAAAAATCTAGGAATATGATACAATATGATGAAGCCTCCATCATATGCAATTTTTTGATGTCCATCATAGAGGTGACTTCCTATCATATAGTCAATTTCCAACGCAACAACATTAGAAGGCACAAGAGTCTCAAAGATAACTGTTTTTATTACCAAAGGAGAAAAAAATTAAAATAACACACTCATAAGGCCTTTATATGTTCCTCTGTAAGGAAAATGAAATTTAGGAATTACTTCATGTGGTTTATCTTCCCTAGATATATTTAAATTTGTTTTATTTGAAATTTTGAATTGCTTCATTCTATTTGAATATGATTTTGAAAGAGACTCATCCATATAATTATTTTTTTGAATCCCTTACCAAATATCCTATTATTAAACAATGTGAGGCTTAAAACATTAAAAGCTTGGAAAAGTGTAAGGAAACAAATGAGGAACTGCAATTATGAAAACCCCACGATTTGAAAATAAAGCATTTCAAATCAAAGAAAAGAATTGCAATAATAAAAAAGAAGACCTAGGTATGAGATTTAAAAAATCGATGTCTTTGGGGATCTCATTGTGACATAGTGTCATTTAATGGAACTTAGAACCCTTAGAATTTAAAGATAACACGAGTCTTGCATTTTAATTAACTTAACTCCCGATAAAACCAATATAACTCTATTTATAAGTGGCATTTAAGCGAAAGCCTTAGTGCGCCACCTACACATCTCATGAATTGCTATTATCCAAGTGGAAGCAGTTCAACATTGCCACACACATCTCATGCATCACTACTATCTAAGAAGACGCCATCAATTTATGCCATGGAACTTCGAGTTCAAAGCTAGATGATACACGTATAAAGATTCTTGGCATGGGAAAGAATTGGACAATTTGCTATAGGTCCTTGCCTCATTACAAAATTATCATGTCCTCTCACTCCGATGGGAACTTACAGGTAAATTTCCTATTGGTTTATGGTGGCAGTTATTAATCTTTTTCTAATCCATATGCTAATTCAACCTTTATGTAGTTGATATCTATGTGTTTGCGTTGGTAAAGAATAAACCTTGGTTGTGGCCTCTTACGACAATAAATGGCACATGTAACCACAATGGCTTGCTATGGGGATTTGTATAGACCGCCTCAAATGTGTGGTGAATGGTGAATGTAATGGGAGGATTCAGCATCTCAATGTAAAATGGTTGTGTATTCTCTGCGTAAACAACCAAGTCAAAGATTTCGATGTAGTGTGGAGTGCGGATAATGTCCAACTTTCATTATCTCTATTTGATGTCGATTATTTCCAGAATCTTACCTCCTCAACTCATTACAATCTGTGTTTGTTGCAGAAGCCACACACCACCATCTCTCGGCTTTGACAAGCTTGTATATGTATTTCTTTTCTTCCGACAACTCTTGTAAATAAGAATTATGTTTTCCATGGAGATTATGTGTTATTTTCGAATTGGAAATCATGGGATACCACTTGTTTTTTCTCAAGTCTCTATAAATATATAAATTTAGATTGTATAGTTTTGATAGCCTTTGATCTATCTTTCTATGACCATAAAAAGAGGAAACACCTTATCATAAAAGAGGAAACAACTTATCACACAAAAGATTGATGGAAATCTACAATATGTTGTGGTTGTTCAATTTGTCGCTCCCATCTCATAGCTAAATTGTTTACCTATTTCTTATAATTTAAAGTTAATTTTTTTGTGTGGCTTCTAGGCCTGTGCTTCTCACACAAAAAGGAAAGAAAGAAATGATGAGTGCATAATCTCAATCAACTACTGTGGTGAGGAATGTAAACATACCTGTAAGAGAATAACATGTCTTCCATTCTTTTTCAAAGTGTGTACCGGATTCAACAATGTCTTGAAAATGAATCTCCAACCTATATTCCACACCACTTTCAGATATAACAAAATAGCTTAAGTGTGAGACTTCGAGAAAATAATTCCAGAAAACAATAAATGAGCATGGCATGCACTAGGGTTGCCACGAAATTAATTTTGTCAAATATAGTCACCGCCTTTAGGTACGATTGTCCCATGTCGTGATGAATCAGTTAAATCAATTAGTCTTCTTGAAATTGTCACGCACAAATTTGTTTGTCAAATAATTAATACTCAAGCGTACGATGCGAGAATAAAGGGGATAACTAATAAAAATACAGAGAATTATAAAAATGTGTTCTGAAACTTTTAGTAGATATCATTAAAATACACATGGCAGTATTTTATTGGCTTTTGTCAAAATGCATATTTGTTGTTGTGAAGCCAATATACTTGCCTTCGGCAGTATAATAAAAGGTGGAACTAATTAAATAATTAGGGGTGTGTAGACTTGTTATTTGTGACCCTAGCAAACTTATAGTAGAAATAAATAATTAAAGTTGGTATTGGACTAGTGATTACTTAATTTGGGTAAATCAAATTAATATAAAATAATTATTAATGGGGATGGGAAAAGTATAGTAATAATATTTGTTTTAAAAATAAATAAATAATTTTACCCAAATTTTTAGTTACTTTTTGGTGTGGTTTCCTATGTCTTGAGGCGGGGCATTACATTTGGTATCAGAGCGATGGTTTACACATGTAGACGCTCTGGGTAAATAATTAATTAGTTAATAATGTTTTAATAACATTAAACGGAAATAATTAAAACGTTTCCACAACCTTTTTACAAGTTAATAATCCATTTCCTTACTTCGCACATAGGATGGCACTTGTGAGACATCGATTTGTTAGGGAGTTGGGGTGTAGATCACCTACGCTCGAGCCACACGCACCCGATTTCGGCCCTCACATTTTAGAGGAACTTCAATAGTTGATAAGTGTTGTGCAACAACACCTTCCACCACCATAGGAGGTGAGAGAGGAGGATGTCTAGTCAGGAGACGAGGAGCCGATAGGCAAGGACACACACTTTGATCCACCAGAGCATGATACCCCGAGGTGGGAGAGGTCATGTAGCCCTTTCGTTCACCATGAGAGGGTGGCCTCACACCTGTCATAGTCACTCACACAACTTTGAGGGATCATTTGGAGATAGACGACCTCATTCACCTGTTGGACCGCAACGCTAGGATTATGATACATGTAGTGTGATTAGGGATATTTTTTGCTTGTAGCCACCTACGTGCACCAAATATATGGATGGCTTTGGGGCCGAATCATGGATCCTCAGCCTTGATAGTTGTTTTGGCTTGCACTCTTATGAGAGCAATGTCAAAGCTAGGTTCGCCATACACCTCCTCCGAGACGCAAAGCAGCCATTTGGTGGAGGAATGAGGAGTGGAAGCTCCATTTGACACGTGATACAATGACTGGGAGTTTTTCGAGGAACATTACGGGGGCTCGTTATATGTCAGAGCATTTCATGCAAAAGAGGATTGATGAGTTTCATGACTTACGACAGGGCTCTAACATAGTGGCACAATATGAGAGTAGATTCTTGGGTCTTTTGCAGTATGTGGACTACCCGAAAGACGGGAAGTTGCAAGTTAATAGGTTTATTCGAGGCCTGAATGCATAAATAGTAGGAGTAGTTAGGATACTATCTCCTCCCACACTTGAGAAGGTCATTGAGAAGGCCTACTTAGCTAAGGAGAACAAGACCAGGGCACAAGAACACCGAGATAGGAACAAGAGCAAATTTCAGGAGAAGATGTAGGCCTTTCAGAGCTAGAGGTCACGGGGCACAACACCACCCCTAGAGGAGGATTCTAGCTTCCTCCAGCAGTATCAAGGGCTCCACAACATCCACATTAACAAACACAACATCAAGGCCACCAACAACAGAGGGCTAGAAAATTCAGAGCTTTCAGAGAGGTGGTAATAGAGGAGGTTTTGGTGGAGCCAAGCATAAGAGACATGGTACTCAAGCGGGTATAACTAGCTCACATGCATGGCAGTCTGCTAGGTTGGGGCTGATAGGATCAATTCACCGAGTAGTATGAGGGGCCCCGTCTCGAGGGGTACATGAGGATGTTTTATTTGTGGGTCCCCTGATCACTATGTGCGTATGTGTCCACACAAACCCACTACCATGGATATGCAGAGAGCTCCTAGATCCGAGCTAGACAATGGGCGATGTAGGTAATGCCCATCATGTATATGCAACGGTTGATAACTACTAGGATGAGCATCACGCCACCGTTATTGAGATGACATGTACTATTAGGGGTATTTATGTCTCAGTAGTCTTTGATTTAGGTGCTTCAGATTATTTTATATCTCCTTTTGTAGTGGACTAGTATGGGTTAGTGGTGGCTAGGCAACTAGATAGTTAGTAGGTTGAGTTGGCCTCTGGGGCCAAACTCGTCGTGGACTCATATGTGGAGAGTTGCATACTTGATTTGGGAGTATTCTCCACTACACTTGACCTCCGAGTTATTCCTCTAGGATCTTATTAGGTTGTTTTAGGTTTGAATTGGCTTGAGGCTCATCGAGCCAAGGTAGATTACATGAATAAGGTCATTGAGTGTTAGGATGATCTTGGGAGTGTAGTTGTGATTTCAGGGATGCAGAGGCCTATCTCCTTTGCGCATGATCTCAACTAAGAAAATCAAGCAGAGCATGTGTAAAGGTTGTCAATTATTTTCTATCACCATCAGTGATCGATCAAAGAGCACTCAGAGCATTCACCCTTAGATGATCATGTAATTTTGAGGGAGTATGCATATGTGTTTCCAAGCGAGCTTCCAGGTTACCACCCCATGAGAGGTGGATTTCACCATTGATTTAGTGCTAGGATCAACACCAATTTCTAGGGCACCCTATCGGATGATGACTCCAGAGCTTCATGAGCTCAAGATATAGTTAGAGGAGTTGTTGGAGAAGGGTCTCATTCACCCTAGTGTATCTCCTTGGGGAGTACCAGTCATATTTGTGAAGAAGGACGGTTCTCTCAGAATTTGTGTAGACTTTAGGAAGCTCAACAAAGTCACAATAAAGAACAGTTATCCACTTCCTCAGATTGATGAATTGTTTGATTAGATGCAAGGAGTGAGAGTGTTCTCCAAAATAGATCTCAAGTCAGGTTATCATCAATTGCGCATATCAAATGCATACATTCATAAGACAACATTCCACACACGTTATGAGCATTATGAGTTCATAGTTGTCCCTTTTGGTTTGACTAATGCCCTAGCTGTCTTCATAAGCCTCATGAATGGAGTATTCATGACCTTTCTTGACCACTTTGTCTTAGTGTTCCTAGATGATATATTGATTTATTCTCATTCCGAGGAGGAACATGAGGAGCATTTGAGACATGTACTATAGGTTTTGAGAGAGCAGAAGTTGTTTGGGAACTTGGAAAAATATAACTTCTTTCAGATAGAGATTCAGTACTTGGGACACATCATATCAAGAGAGGGTATCTCAATAGATCCCTCTAAGATATAAACTATTATTGATTGGCGAGCACCCACATCAGGAGTTGAGGAGTTTTATGGGTTTAGAAGGTTATTACCGCAGTTTCATGCAGGATTTTTCTAGGATTTCTCACCCTATTACTTCCCTTCAAAGAAGTGTGAGTAGGCCTTCCAGCTTATTCAAGGAAAGGTTAACCACGACGCCTATCTTAGGATTTCCAGACACAACAGAGGATTTTGTTGTTTATACTGATGCATCACTAGAGGGTCTAAGAGTAGTTCTTATGCAGGAGCGTCGAGTTATTACCTTTGAGTCACATAAGCTCAAAGAGTATGAGCTTAACTATCCTACTCATGACTTAGAGCTTGCAATAGGTGTTCACGCTCTTGTGCTTTGACGTCATTTCCTTTTGGGTAGGCCTTTCATTTTGAGGACAGACCAATGTAACTTACAACATATCTTCTCACAGCTAAACCTCAATGTTCGCCAACTACGTTGGATGGAGTTCGTATGTGAGTACGACATGGAGGTGTAACATATCAAAGGAAAGGAAAATGTAGTTGCGAGATGCACTTAGCAGATGCATACATGTGCTTGCATCCTTGACACTTTAGTGGACTCGAGAGGCAAGATTCTTCAAAGATCTTCCAGAGGACATGTTTTATGAGGGTGCTTAGACAAGATGTCGAGTCAGAGGTTCATTAGAGGGTAGATATTCAGGGTGCATTTTAAAGGCAGATGGTTTACTTCGGTTCTATATGTGCATTTATGTTCCTAAGTCAGGTGATCTATGTAGCTTCATCCTTACAGAGGCTCATCGAGCCCCATATGTAGCACATACAGGAGTGAAGAAAATGCATGCCGATATGAGGGAGTTATATTATTGGTCGGGTCTTTGACGGGACATAGCAAATTTTGTAGCACGTTGCCTTGAGTGCCAGAGGGTCAAGGCAGAACATTCTCATCCTGTAAGACTCTTACACTATCATGATATTCCCGAGTGGAAATGGGACGTGATCTCCCTGGATTTCATAGTAGGACTCCCTATGTCTTCTTATCATCATGATGCCATTATGGTCACTGTGGATAAGATGACCAAGGGTGTGCATTTCTCGCCAACCAAGGTCACCTATAATGCACATGCCATTACCAAATTATTTATGGAGGACATTGTTAGATTGCATGGGATTCCAAAGACCATCATCAACCATACAAGGATACCATTTACACTTCATTTTTTTGTACTTCCTTTTGATCGCTTTTGGTACACAGATTAATTTCAGCTCAACATACCATCCAAAGACTTATGAACATATAGAGAGGGTTAATCAGGTACTAGAGGACATGTTGAGGATATATGTGATGGACCAACAGAAGAAGTGGGAATATTACTTACATTTAGTTGAGTTTGCATATAACAACTATCACAATTCCATTAGTATGGCTCCCTACTAGGCTTTGTATGGTCAACCTTGTAGGACACCTTTGAGTTGGGACAAGCTAGATGATAGGATTATTTTGGGACCAACTTACCTACAAGACTTAGAGCAAAGCATGTTGTTTTGATTAGGTAGCGTCTTAAGTAGGCTCGTGCACGCCAAAAGGCATATGCAAACACCAAAAGGATTGATCATCACTTCTCAGTGGGTGACAAAGTATTCTTAAGATTTCTTCCACATAAGAGCCCAATCTGCTATGGAAAGGGTTCTAAGTTATCACCTATTTCTATGGGGCCATTTGATATTTTGGAGGTCATCGGTCTAGTTTCCTATCGCCTAGCTTTTCCACCACATCTTACATGATCCCACGATGTATTTCATATTTATGTCCTATGTAGATATGTACTTGATGTCTCTCATGTTTTGGATTGGTCAACATTATAGGTAGAGGATGAAGGACAATGGAGGCTGGAGCCCGTACGTATATTGGAACACCAGAGGTTGGCCCTTCGGGGTCGAGACTTGGACCAGGTTAGAGTACAATGGGACAGATACGATGAGGCAACAGATACTTGAGAGGATGCTACATCATTGAGGGCTAAATATCTCTATCTCTTTTAGTGACTTCCAGGAAAAAGTCTAATTTTATGAGAGGGGGATGTAGTGCCCACATTTTTATAGCTTCAATTATCTGTTGACTTCTTTATTCATATATATGATTGGACATGGATTTGATATATTTTGGACATTATGTTATGTTATTTGATCTTCATGGACATGTATGGTGATTTGGGCACATAGCACCAATTTAGTTTTGATTAGTATATTAGCGCATTTTATTAGATGTTGTGGATACTAACATATTGCTATGTTATTTAGGCCTAATTGATATATGATGGATACATAGTTTAGTCACATGTCATGTATATTTATTTATATGGATAACTCATGGTGAATTATGTGAAATTGTGCATGTTTCTCATTTACGATTCCATGTTGATGTTGTGATGGCATAGAATTCATGTTTGGAATTGATCGTTTATTTAGTAGTTTGAGTTACACTTGTATTGGACATATGCGTTTAATGTGTGCATTGAGTGTGTAGGTGACAGGACACAGGAGAACGTGGGTTTCAGGGCGGCTATGCAAATTGTGCACAAGCGGCCCACGGGGCTAAGTCCTAACCATGTTAGCTATATGAGGCCTTATAGTTTGATTTTATTATTTGGGCACCATGAGTGACCCTTATTTGTAATGTTGTATGTCATGTAAAATTAATTGTGTTTAGGTTGTTTTATTTTGTTAAGTAAACTAGGTTTGGGGACTTAATGGTCCCCACTTGCATTAAGTTTTGTATTTGTGTAAGTGTGTGTTAATTAGAGAGGATTGAGGTCACATGACCACCCTTGAGTGGGCCCCACATCCTCTACACTTGTGTCCAAATGTGCCAAACCCGAAATTGGGCTATTTATGACATTTTAAGTGACCCCTTTTAGTTTTGGGAGTTCACTTAGCATGAAAATAAGCCCTTGGACCCTACCTATTAGGTAGGGGGCTTAATTTCAAGGCATAGAGGGAGTTTCCCTCCCATTTAGCCTCTCTTTTGTCACCATCCATGTAAGATGGATTGGAATATGTGTGTTGTAAAAAGTTGCACAAACTTGTCTCATTTTCTTTTGGGCAATTTGGGAGAAGGGTGTTTAAAGGTGTTGGGTTTCAGATTTGCACTTGGAATGAAACCATAGTCAGGGTACAAACAAGTCCCTCCTCTTTAATGGGAGAGGTTCCCTTATTGAAAGCAGGGGCAAAACCTATGTACAAATACACAATCTTTCATTCAATGGTGGTTTCCGATATCTTAAAATGTGTTTTATGCCTAGAAAGTTATCAATACATGAGGATAAAAGACTTAAAGAGAGGAGGGAGGCAGAAGAAGACAATACTTTTAGGGAAAAGAGATGGCAGAGAAAACCCTTATATGTATTAAGCAAATGAGATATAGAGTAGAACCATTCACGTTTATAACGGGCACAATCCACAAACTCAAAGTTCTTGAGATTGTATAAACTAGAACACAAAGTTTCTAAGCATGAAAGGATTAAATGATTCACATATTAGAGCAAGAAGGAAAGAGAAAATAGAGGAAAAAGGGAAAACCCTTGTATTGATTTCTTCATATTCAAAATTATAGTTCCAGAATATCAAAATTCCAACCCCGTATAATGGCTTTGAAAGCCCATGAAATAGCTCACAAGAGATGGTTACAAATTCCTCGAGCAAGAAAGAAAAGGTTACAAGTTCCTCAAGTAAGAAAGAAACGCGTTACAACTTCCTCGAGCAAGCAAGAAATGGTTACAAATCATTCTAATCATTCGCACCCTTTCGAATTCTTGATTCGCAAAAAAACGTTAATGGCGGAAAAACTAGGTTTTCAAATATATGGCCATTACATTATTTCGCCAATTTAAATATGGGCCATTTGATTTGATTTTACAACTTTAAATTTGGGCCGCCCACGTGGAAGAAATTTATTGGAGTGGGTGGGGAAAACTTTATGCTTTATAAATTTTACAATGAAAAGGCATTTTGGAACATTTTAGCCCGCTTGCCCGCTTTGAATTTTCAACGGTTAGACACATGGCGCTATCTGCTTGACGATGGGGTCATGCAGATCACTTTTTTACTTCTAACTCTTTTTGATCAAAAGCTTAAAACTTCAAAATTCTCCGTTGACCTCGCATCCCCGCTTTGACTTTTCAACGCAGCTACATGGCACCATCTGATTGGTGGCGGGCCTTAGGCATTATTTTTCTATCTCTTTGTGTGGGCTCATGGGCCCACCATCACCAACTACGCCCTTTGCCAAAAGGTGTTAAGTGCTAAAAAATCCTACAGCCCCACCAGCTCGCCTTGGGCAAATAATACCATCTCAGGTCCGCTGGGCCATAACTTGAAAAATATGAAGAGTTAGGAGGACTTATTTACCTTTTTGGAAATGGGAAGAAATTTCCTATCTGATGAAGAAGTTTCTAAGAGACCACAAGCCCTTGGAAAGAACCATTTTTCATAATTTTTGTTTTCAATATTTTTAGAGGCACCAACTCAAAATTTTAAGTCTAGACTTGGAAAATGAGAGGAATTTTGAGGGTGACAATAGATGGCTCTTTCTCGGGGATGACTTGGCTTGGAAAAAAGACACAAGGCAAGATCAAGAACTGCTGAGATAACTCGGGAAAGAGGACCAAAGGCCTTATCCATTTGGAAAAGAAGTCAAAAGCAAAACCAATACAAGGAAACACACACAAGATGGGAAAAGAAACAAAACAAACCAAAAGGGAAGACCCAAAACAAAACACACCACACAAAAAATAACAAGAAAGGGAAACAAGACAAAACCAAAAACCAAATGCAATGTACAAAAGGACTTCCTAGCCACCTAGGACTTGAACAACTTTAGGTACTACCCACTATAAGGAAGTGGGAGAGGAGATCCATCCATGTAATCTAGATAAAAAGAGTTCTCTCTCCAAAATGTCTAATTCTAAAAGGACCAAGCCAAAGAGAATCAAACTTACCATGGCTTTCTCATGGCTCATGTATTTTGTCCCAAAGCAGCACAATGTCTCCCACTTGGAAAACTTTGGGTTTGGATTTCTTGTCAAACAAAGCCTTCACTTTCAATTGATGAGCTTCTATTCTGTAAACCACTTGTAATCTATCCTCATCAAGCTTCTGAAGGTACAAAATTCTCTTGTCCAAAGAGCTACTGAAACTTGAATCTTCAATGGTTTTCATCAGATGTAAGGCTGGCAATTCCACTATGACTGGAAGTTGAGCTTTCACACCATACACTACTTGGAAAGGAGACATTCTAATTACTCTCTTGGGTGTAATTCTATCAGCCCAAAGTGCATCATATAGCTTCTTATGCCAATTCCTTTGAGAATCATTTACAAGCTTTCTAACTATGTTCACCAAGTTCTTGTTTGTTGATTTTTCTATCCATTCCCTTAGGGGTAGTAATATGAAGAATGAGCAAGGGAGATCCCATACCCATAGCAGAATTCCATCATCTCAGTAGAAGAAAAGTTGGAAGCATTTTCAGTCACAATTTTGTTTGGGGTCCCAAACCTAATCAATATGTTCTCCTTAATGAAGTTGCAAACTACCTCGGAAGTAGTGCTCTTGACTGGGATGGCTTCCACCCACTTGGTGAAGTAATCTGTGGCAGTCAACACATGGGTATGCCCAACACTAGAAGATGGATTGAGTGCTCCAATGAAGTCTAAACCCCATTGTTGAAATGACTCTTCAATCACTACAGGCTTGAGAGGCAAAGCAGCCAACTTAGGTCTTCCAACAAATGTTTGGCATGCTTCACATTTACCAACCCATTTTGATGCATCTCTAAATAGAGTGGGCCAATAATAACCAAAGACGAAGTATTTTATGAGTTGTTATAATAGAGGATAAATGACCTCCACAAGCTTGGTCATGAAAAGCAAAGAACAACTTCTTTTGTTGCTCCTTGTCTACACACTTCAAAAACCTTCCATCTATGCCTCGTTTGAACAAAGCATTCTCCCATAACACATATTGTGTAGACCTCAATTTGATGGCTCTCTTCTCTTTGGCACTCAAGTGAGATGGACATTCTCCATAGGTCAGAAAGTGAGCAATGTCAGCATACCATACATCTGTCGAGATGAGGAACAAAACAATAGGGACATCAACTCCATCTTTGGACAACTCCTTGGCATCTCCCTCAACAATGAGTTCACACAAGCCCTTACCCCAAACCAACTTTGTTGGCCTGATGTCAAGATCATACTCTTGCACCTTTGCTACCCAATTACCTCTTGGTTCCAAATTCTTGCTGAGTAAGAATGGATTTGATTGTTGTATCATTTTGAACCAACACAAAGGAATGAGAATCAAGGATGTAAAACCTAAATCATGCATAAGACAACTTTGACAATGCAAAAGCATGTTTTCATCATGGTGTAATTCAACTCATGATTTTTCAAGACATAACTCATGAATGCATTTGGGAGCTCATGATCTCCAACATTCTTCTAGGTTAACACAACAATCCTTGGGTATTTTCAATGACATAACAATAGATAATGCACTCTTTGCTAAAGTCGTGGCACGCCAAGATTGGAGTTTTGCAATAGCTTGTTTAATGTCCTCAAATGATTTCTTCCCTTCATTTGAGGACCAACCTAAAAGTTTGCTTCCTTTCATCATGTGAGTAATACTCATAGTAAGTTTTGTAAAATATAAGGATGAATCTTCTTAGGAAATTGATCTTACCAAAGAAAGAATGGACACCTTTCTTACTTGATGGAAGAGGAATTTCATGGATCGTGAACTCAATGGTGAATTTTCTGGGAGAAATTAGGATGAGGAATCAACAAGGACCCCAAGAAACAACTAGAGAGTCAGCCCCTAATGTTCCTTTCCTTGGCACAGATTCAATGGAAAAAGCATTAAGGAATTCAATAGAATCTCAAACCAAGTTCCTATATTGCTTCAACCTTCTGTTCTTTACTGATAAAGGTCTCTAACTTGTTTTACAATTAGCTCTGCATCTCCATGAGCAAGAAGGTTCTTCACTCCCATTTCCTTTGCCATGCTCAACCCAAGAATGAGGGCCTCATACTCAGCAAGTATTGTTGGTATTTTCAAACTGAAACTTGAAGGAGAAAGGATGAACCTTACCCCCAGGAGAAATGAGCACTACACCAGCTCCAGAACCAGCTGAAGAGTAGCTTCCATCAAAATCCAAAGTCCACACACCATTAGGATCAAGCAACACTCCCTTTGGCAGACTTGTCTCCTCTTGTGACATGATCATGTAGTTCCCATGCCCTTCATACAATATTTGTGCTTTAGGATCATCTATCTTTTACAAAATATACCTGCTTGTTTCTCGAAGCAAAAACTTCTTCATCTTCCCATTGACAGGATAAGGGCATGTGACCAATCCATTTGGATCTCACCTCCAACATCTTTGCAAAAGTTCCTACTTAGCATCATGCCATAGGAAGGAGGGATATCAACAACCAAGATGGTAGCCAAGACCTTCTTCTATGGTAAAGTAGTAAAAGCTAATTGCACATCCTTGATTCTCCCAACTAAAGGCACTTCTCTACTCTCCATGGAATAAAGAAGAGCCATAAGTGCGGGTTAGGGTTAAACCTAAAGCATGAGCCACTTTTACGGGAATTACATTATCGATGTACCAGAATCAATGACACAATTTCTAAGCTTATGGCCAACTATGAGGAGAGTCACATAGAAGGGTTCAATATTCTCATTGGGTGAAGTGATCGCATGACCACAAGGTTGGGTTGAGGTGGAGAAGAAGGAGTGGGCAAAAGGCCTTTAGAAGAATGGGCTAGGGTTTTAGATTTAGAATTTACAAAGTTAACCATTTTGGCAAAGCCTTTAGGATGGGTTTCATAGAACTCTGCCTCAGAAATCTGAATCTTGGTCTTTTTAAGATGGTCTATAATGTTAAAAGATCCAGATGTGGATGGGGAATCACTACTAGGAGTAGGAGGAGCTTTTGATCTATCAACTTTATCATTTGTTGGACAAGAATTCCCAGAAGCAAAAGTAGAGGGAGAAGGACTAGCAGAGCTTACCTTTTGGGTGGAAGTAGTAGGAATAGGAGCTCCTCTTCTTGCAATCATCGGGATGGTGATGGGGTACTCCTTGGATCTTTTTGCAGGTTGCACCACTTTTTCCTTTTGTTGGTTTGCTCCCGGGTCATAACAACATATGACTCACTGTTCATCTCAGCCACTACATCATCATAGTCATCTTCATCATCCACACCTTTAGTGGTGAGGAAATGAACTCGAGAACCACCAAGCTCCTCCAGTTCTTCATCAACTTCCTCTTATTGTTCATCATAGAGCCCATTTTCTTCCTCATCATTAGGCTCAAGAACCTCACAAGTAGCATTGACAGCACCTTGAGGGGTGGACCTTCAATGGCCAACCTAGTTTGAGAAGAGGGCAAGTGGTTCCTAGGCTGAAAGTTCTTCCTTGGAACATCTTGATATGGAGCATGTTGAGCCAATTATTTCTTGATGGCAATGAGGTCATTAGCCAACTTTTGCACCAATTGATCTGCATTACCTCTAGGAGAAGAGGAAGAAGAAGATGCTTTGGATTTGAAATACTCCCTTTTCAGCTTGTTAGACATGATCAAGTCATCTTCCACACTGACAACCAATCTCTGATCAACATCCAAAGTTGTAAGATTTTCTCTCCTTAAGGCATAGCTTACTTTTGGCAATTGAGAATTTAAGAAGAAACACTTCTGAATATGATCAACAGGCCTAGTATTTTCTAGAATCTTGTTAATCAACTTGTTGAACTTGGCCACAAATTCTCTCATAGGCTCATGTGGATCCTTCTTGATTTGAGAAATCTGAGCTAGCAAAGCATGCACATCTTCAACAGGTTTGAAACGCTGCTCAAATTCAGTCCTCATAGTAGTCCAATCGGTGATGGTCCCAACAGGAAGATGGTAAAACCAATCTGCAACATTGTCTTGCAAGGTCTCCACAAACAACCTAACAGAGACATCCTCATGTTCAACTCCAAGGAACCCACATGCAATAATGAAGGTTCGAATGTGTTCCTCTAAAGTGCACTTTTAGGGCTCATAAGTTGAGGAAGAGCTTGAGGAATGCTACTACTGGAAAATTTCTCAAGTCTTCAATTAGGGAGGTGTAAGCTTGTGGAGCGAGCTTTTCTATTTCTTCAACAGGAGGTGTGTTTTGGAGAGAAGTTGAAGTTGAAAACCTTGTTGATCCAGGAGTTGAAATTGGAGATCTTCAATTCCAAGAGCCCTTCTACCACAAGTGTATCTTAGAATCGCTAGATAAAAGAAAAGATCAAATTAGTTGTTCTTTTAGAAAGGAATTTTGTTGAAAAAATCCCCAGTAGAGTCACCAAAACTGTTAGGTTTCAGATTTGCACTTGGAATGAAACCACAGTCAGGGGACAAGCAAGTCCCTCCTCTTTAATGGGAGAGGTTCCCTTATTGAAAGCAGGGGCAAAACCTATGTACAAATACACAATCTTTCATTCAATGGTGGTTTCCCGATATCTTGAAATGTGTTTTATGCTTGGAAAGTTATCAATACATGAGGATAGAAGACTTGAAGAGAGGAGGGAGGCAGAAGAAGACAATACTTTTAGGGAAAAGAGATGGCAGAGAAAACCCTTATATGTATTGAGCAAATGAGATATAGAGTAGAACCATTCACGTTTATAACGGGCACAATCCACAGACTCAAATTTATTGAGATTGTATAAACTAGAACACAAAGTTTCTAAGCATGCAAGGATTAAATGATTCACAGATCAGAGCAAGAAGGAAAGAGAAAACAAAGGAAAAAGGGAAAAACCCTTGTATTGATTTCTTCAGATTTGAAATTACAGTTCCAGAATATCAAAATTCCAACCCTCGTATAATGGCTTTGAAAGCCCATGAAATAACTTACAGAAGAGACGATACATAACTTCCTCGAGCAAGCAAGAAATGGTTACAACTTCCTCGAGCAAACAAGAAACGGTTACAAATCATTCCAATCATTTGCGCCCTTTTAAATTCCTGATTCCCAAAGAAACATTAATGGTAGAAAAACCAAGTTTTCAAATATACAGTTGTTACATTATTTCACTAGTTTAAATATGGGCCATTCAATTTGCTTTTACAACTTTAAATTTGGGCCGCCCACATGGAAGAAATTGATTGAGTGCGGGCACTGGGGAAAAATTTATGCTTTATAACTTTTACAGCGAAAAGGCATTTTGGAACATTTTGGCCCACTCGCCGCTTTGACTTTTCAATGGTTAGACACGTGGCACTATTTGCTTAATGATGGGGCCGTGGATCACTTTTTTACTTCTAACTCTTTTGATAAAAACTTAAAACTTCAAAATTCTCCGCCGACCGCATCCCCGCTTTGACTTTTCAACACGGCTACGTGGCACCATCTAATTGGTGGTGGGCCTTAGGAATTATTTTTCTATCTCTCGTGGGCTCATGGGCCCACCATCACCAACTATGCCCTTTGCCAAAAGGTGTTTAAGTGCTAAAAAACTCTCGCAGCCCCGCCAACCCGCCTTGGGCAAATAATACCATCTCAGGTCCGCTAGGCCATAACTTGAAAAATATGAAGAGTTAGGAGGACTTCTTTACCTTTTCAGAAATGGGAAGAAATTTCCCATCTGATGAAGAAGTTTCTAGGAGACCACAAGCCCTTGGAAAGAACCATTTTCACAATTTTTGTTTTCAATATTTTTAGAGGCACCAACTCAAAATTTTAAGTCTAGACTTGGAAAATGAGGGGAATTTTGAGGGTGACAACAAAAGGCGAGTTTATCTTTTCTCCATTTTATTTTGGGAAGCTTTGACTTAGAGGGAAGAGAGGGGTGACACATGTCACCCCATCATTGGTGAAGATATTTATTTACTTTTCTTCAAATACCCCCTCATGGGGGAGAAAGAGGATTTTTTTGGCTTTTGCTTGGTGCTCAGAGGCTTTTGGAGCTAGAGTTTACTTGGACAAGGAATTGGGAAAAGCTTAGAGATTTGGAGAGCTTTTGGAGGTAGGATATTTGATCTAATTTTATGTTATATGGTTAGATATTAGATTTTCTTATAGTTGAAATGTATGTCTTGTTGCATGTGTTGTATGTTGCTTTGGGTATGTTATTTGTTATTTTCTCCATCCATCATATGGCTTGATGGATTTTGGAGTTTTATTGGGGAAGAGGGAGGGATTTTCCTCTTAAACCTCATGGCTTGATGGGTAAGCCATGTTGGTTCTTTTTATTTCCCCTCATATGGTTTGAGGTGGGGAAGGTGGTTCATATGATTTGAACCCCCTTCCCCATCCTTGGAGATGAAACCTAATGGGTTTGAAAATCCTCCCAAAGAGGATTTGGCGAATGAGTGGAGCAATAAGGAGGGATTGTTGTATTGGAGGGATAAGGAAGTTTTGTGAAGAATCTTGTAAGTGTGCATCCTATGGTTGGACCACACTCTTTGGCATTTTGGATGTCTCATCTACTCTTCCCCATTTTTGAGGATGAATATGGTTTCTCCTGTTTTCTTTTGGTTGGTAAATGTTGTTTTTTTATGTATGGATTTGTCTTGTCTTGTATGTGAATGTATTTGTTGTTTATATCTCCTAAATCTTGTGCACATTTGTGGAAGCTAGCTCTCTCCCCATGGGCTTGGGGGAGGCTAGCATGTCTTCCAACCTTTGGAAAGACATGTAATGATGCCTATAGGTTGGGTGGTAAAACAAGCCTTGTTCTCTTGGTGTTGGTTTCTTTGTAAAGCACTCAAAGTTGGAGCTCAAGTTTGGAAGATGGTTGGAGTTCCTTGTTATCATGGCTTCTCATTGTTTCTTCATTTTTTTGTGAACACTACTCTCATTGTAATCTTATGTATATGGCTATGTGGGAAGTTTCTTTGTCTTGTAAAGTTCCCATTTTGTGATTTGGGATTGCTTGTAAACTAGTGTTGCATTAGTTTGTGCAATCCTCTGTCAATCTTCCAAAGAAGCCTTTTAATGTGGTTCCTTGAGTATTTTAAGTATTTTGGAAATATGTTGTATTTGTGAGCTTAAGATCTTCGGAAAAGAAATCTTGTAAAATAGTTAATTTCTTTAATATGGATTGTTGGAACTCCATTTTGAAAAGAAAGTTGTTTATTGGAAATATGTTTTCTACAAAAACAAAATGTGATGTAAGAGCAGAAAAGAAAATGTGGATTTTCCTATTTGGATCTTCCTTTTGTAGAAATCTGCAGTATTTATTTAGTATTGCATTTGAAAGGAAAGTTAGTGTAATATGGAGCTTGAGGATTAACATTGAATGGAAATATTATCTTTCTTGCAATATATCTCCTTCTTGTAAAATTTTGGTAACATTATTGAATGGAATGAAATTAGTTTTGCTTCCTTTCCATGTGAAACTTAAGAATTTATCTTATTAGGAAATCAAATGTGAATTAGTTTTCTTCCTTACTAATTTTTAAGCATATTCCAAAATCTTCTCTTCTTATTTGAAATACTTTGCTACATTCCTTTTTATCACATAAATAAGTAAATCATTTTAATATAGATTTATTGATTTTTTATTATTATTAAGTTTCATACTCCACATAGGTAATAAAACATAATCTATTATTTCACAACTTGAAATAATTTATAACATTTTATATAATATAAATATATTTAATATAGTTATATTATATAATATAACTATATTATATTCAAACATAGTTATATATTAATTAATATATTAATATAGTTATATATTACAATAGAATATATTATAATATATTAACAAGTTTTCAATAACAAAAATGTAATAATTTAAAAGTTTGGTGGAGATTCTTTTAGTTTTAAAACAAGAAAAATAAAAAATGAAATAGAGTGGGAGGCCGAACCCTCCCATACCCTACACACCATCCTCCACCCTCAATGCGGAACACCACACCCCACCGCGCATCCTTCCAACTCCCACTCCACTCATTCCTCCCACTCCCCACAAACCGTAATCCCATACCCCGTAAAACCCCAAAACTCTCCCCTCAATACACCACCACCCACCCACTTCTTTAGCCTCACGACCCTTCCATGCAGACCGCTACCAATGTGATTCAAACCCACCCTCTGCGATTTCTTACCCATAATTTCTTCAATATGTTTTACCTATTATATATATTTTTAATAGACACACACACACATACGCACACACACACACACCCACACACACAGACATATTGCCTTTTTATATAAAAAAATTATCTCGGATATAAAATATATCCAACCGAGAGAATATATTTGGTTAAGAAGATACAAAAATAAGAAAATAAGTAAAGAACTTGAGCAACCATGAATCTTTGACTTCCATAGCTCCTCCTCAACCTACACAAAGAAGAAATAAGATGAAACAAATGAGAAGAGGAAAAGAAAGGAAAAGATAACATAAAGAGGGCTAGGCAACTTTAGGGCAAGTTTTAAATCAAGGGCCAAGATTAGATTTATCCTAGGGTCCACATTAAACCCTACACAACTTTTAAGTCATGGGAATTTGATGGGAATGAGAAATAAAATAAAAGAAGGGTGTGTGGGGAAAATTAAATAAAAAGGGGAACTAATTAAATAATTAGGGGTGTGTAGACTTGTTATTTGTGACCCTAGCAAACTTATAGTAGAAATAAATAATTAAAATTGGTATTGGACTAGTGATTACGTAATTTATTTAAGTCAAATTAATATAAAATAATTATTAATGGGGATCGGGAAAAATATAGTAATAATATTGTTTAAAAAATAATTACCCATATTTTTAGTTACTTTTCTCGTGTGGTTTCCTATGTCCCAAGGCGGGGCATTACAATTGTGAGAGTTAGATTATAATGTATGGGTTAATTATATTTACATATTGGTAAATATAATAATGTAATGTAAATGAGTTGTTGTTAACAACTCATGTTACTTAGAGAGTGTATTGTTACGTGAGTAACAATCACTCTTGATATGGAGTTTTGGGTGTTTTAGTTGTTGAGCCAAACTCCTAAAATATAGGAGATACTTGGCCTATTTATTTATATGGAGACCCATTTGATTAATATGAAAAATATAAAAAAATCAATATTATTGTTGTGATTTAGCTTTGTAACTCTCTGTCCAAATTTCTACATCCGGTATCATCGCATGTTGAGGTCCCTGAGTATTTTTAGTGAAATTCTATTAGTATTTTTGGTTTCATGAATGTGAATTACATTTGAAAGTTTGGTTTATAAAAATTTACAGTCAATTTTGGGATTTGATAAGTTCAACATTTAGTTTTATTAGTTTTGTATTCTATTGGGTATGTCTGCAATCTTGGGTGTCTCATGTGGTTAAGGATCAACAAAATTCTTTATTCAACAAGTTGCCACTCATTTATCTTTGACAGTCGTTGGGCTTGATGCATGATTAGATCCATATTCCATGCAGTCAAATCATTGATTTTTGACAAGGAGATCTTCCAAACTTTGAAAGTATATCATAGATAGTTGAATTGGTTTCTTACATTAATCAAATATTTGTGACAACCATCACTTGATTCAAACCTAGGCATATGTGCAAAGGATGATAGAAGATGAGCATGCATGATTATAATATCTAAAGAGGCATGGAAGGATCTTAAAATATCCTGAATCTGAGTTCTCAACATTACATTCACTCTCAGTGTAGTGAAATTCGTGAATGGTGTAACCCATTACGTGATAAATACTTGCACAAGTTTCTGTAAAATTCAGTGTAAAGACATAATGTGCTAGACTCTATCAAAAGCGTGGACATCATTATTAATAGTTTATTTTAGTGCCATCTTTGAGCATTCCTCCAACGAGGTTCCTAACTCATCACTTAGATCCATGGCCATACTACATAAAACTCATTCTCGTGTAACAATTGATTCGGATCTCCTCTTGTAGCATGGGGATTCCAACAATCCACATCATGTCTTCCGCTCTCTAATGATCTTAATATAATGATTTAAATTCTTATGTGGAATGGAAAGGTGTCATTAGATTCTTGTGTAGACACAAAATCACACACTTTGGGTATTATTTAGTCCCGGTCTCATACTACTATTCATATGGTTTTGAGTGAAGAAAGTACTAATTAACCCATGTCCTTTGGCCATTTTACTTTACTTGTTGTCGTCACTGCCGACCTCCCGCATGTACTCGCCCAATCAATTTTGTCATTTGGCATTGTTTTAGTGTAACTAGGTCACCCTGTGCCTTGGTCCTATTTGGGGTGCCCTGATCCTTTTACACTTTCCCACCACTTTTTGGGCACTTTCTAGTCGTTTGAGCTTTCCATATTTTTAGTGGTCGACCTTTTCGGGGTTAATTACAAAATTAGAACAAGATAATCATATAAATATAAAGCTATGAGACCATAACAAGGGACCAAAAATTAGGCACTACTATCATCACCTAAGGTTACATCCATCAAAGGCTCCATTTGCATCCATCTAGCTCCATCACAAGGGACAAGGTTAGTTCATCTGCATCACACTACATAGGAGGGAAGTTTATTCTATTCCATCCACCATTTTATTACATTTCTACATCTAGTTAATGCTTGCTACCTCATAAAGTGCGACTAACACAAGAGCACCTAGGGCCTGATTCGGACATAAACACGTAAAACTACATCAAGTCTCGAGATGTAGTGTAACATTCAATTAGTAATTCCACCATTATGGCCGAGGATAGTCAAACCCTTTATATGCATATTTCTTTTTTTGGGGAGTTTTGATGTTTGGCTTGGGTTTTGCGAGGTCTCTCCTTCACTTTTGATTTACAACGACATCCGACATAGTCTAGTAACATCAACATGACAGGAGGTGAATACAGTGAACATCTAACGACACTTCGGAGGAGGTTTTCAGAGTTTTTCATTTGCACCATGGCACCCAAATCTCAAACTAGAGCACCCCAGGTGCCTCAGTCCCTCTCTAGGTGCCCCAATCCAACCTATTGTTCTAGATCTACGCTTTTTAGAGCACATGTGTGGTTCGCATATGCATTCTGTTTATCTAGTTTATACAATGACACGTCCCGGATGGTCGTTAAATTAGCTCAACTCTTTTCAACTCTCTATGCTCATCAAGATTTCATATTTCTAATTACTTTGTTGTTTGGGTCACTTTCTTCATTTATTTAGCTGTTATTTATTGTTGTGTATAATATTATATTAACTTAGAATAATCCACATTTTAGTTAATCATTTTGGTGAACCCGTACTCCATCTTCACGCTTATAGGATCCTCATTCTTTTTCATCTTTAAGTCTAGTCATCATGAGTATCTCAATCAATGATTATTTGCTTACAAATCCTAATTTACGGCATAGAGTCCAACATCTTCTTGCTACTACTTGCACATTCGTGTTGATATGCATCCTGACTCAATCTATCAAACTTTTGTAGACACATTTTCTCAACACATAGCATTCACATCTAATCCTCCCATTGATGTTCACACTTTTGACAATGACCCACCTTTGCATATCATGTGTCATATTCAGAATGTAGGTGTCAAACACACTTTAATTGATAATGGATCTGAACTCAACCTATGTCCCATGTCATTCCTTGAGAAGCTAGGTCTTTCCTCTCGTGATGTTAGTCCATCTTGTCTTTCACTTTGCATGCATATGATGGTTTTGTTCATCCATGTGTTGGTCACATTACATTACCTATCACTGTAGGACCAAAAAATGTCAACATTATGTTTTTGTTATTGACTTCCCAGTCTCTTACAACTATTTTCTTGGTAGGCCATGACTTCATGCCATGCAAGTTGTCACTTCTACTATACATCATTGTGTTAAATTCCTCCATGAAGGCATCAAATATACTATTTTTCATGACCGCAATCCATTCCAATATTGTGACCACGCTCCTAATACTAGTATTCTGTTCCATGTACTGACACTATAGATGATCCTCAACCTATGGATGAACCACCTCACTTGCCACCACTTGAAGGTTCCATTTGTGTGATAGATGTAGTATCTTCTATGCCACCTACTACTACTACTTGTTATGATTCTTTATCAAGGGCTTATCTAGTCTATGGATGTTGCTTTATCACCTACACCTTCACATGTACCACCTTTGCTAGCAAACCCACCATTTACTTGCATAATTTTCATGAATGATTCATATTGGGAACATATTCCATTTGATCTTGCTTGTGATGACACCATTTTCTCACATGATGGTCTAGCTTGACTCAGTTTCACTTTTGAGGACCTCTATCCTCCTACACATGTTCCTCATCTATATTATGGCTTCATCACTATTACTACTACTTATGGCTTGCGTGTCTTCCATCTTATAGTCTATCTATCACACATTCCTCGCTCTTCTCCACTCACATTAGGAAAATCATGGCTTGATTACATTAGGGGAAATTTCAATCTTGATCATACAGACATATCTTTTCCCATGCCCTTTGGTTGTGTCTTTATTTGCAATAGTTCCTTTCTTGGCTACATGAAAAATATCACTCGATGGTATGCACATGGTTTTCCACTTCCTCCTTTCACTAATGAGGAATATGCCATGGGTATGTACAATTTGTGCCTCAATGGCTCATTAAGGGATCAACCAAACACTATTGCTTATCAAGTAACCAATGCTTATCCATTTGAATATGACCCTAAAAGCAACGAACTTCTTGATGACATTACTTGATTGCATTCTTTATCTCATAAGTTTAGGGGCATAAAATACAACACATTCCCCCTCTCATATTAGCATCAACACATCGCTCATCTTTGCATTATCATTCATCAATCTCCTCGCATAGGCATATTCATCTACACTTTAGTATCGTCATTACCCGATGACACACTCTTGTGCTTTGGTTCACACTTGACTGTTGAGGGATACATACTACACATGAACCCCACACACTGCACAATAGATACTACACACTACGTCTCTTTACATATCTTACAATACATGTCACATTTTGCATCTTACATCCCCAACTTACCTTACATCATTAGTGTTTTGACATTTGTGCATCTATACATCATACATACTCTACACATCATACTAGTATTCATCACATATGTGTCACACTCCTATTGTCTACAAGTCTAACATCATATACTACTCATCCTACATACTACATTGCGCACACTCTCACATTATTAGTCTATCTACACATCTTGCATTACACACTATACATTGCATTTTACACATCTTGCACATCATATGGTCATCTCTTATCATCACACATACTACATATTCTTCTACACACTGCACTCACTACCCTATAACACACTCTAGTTCCTTGGTCCATACTTGACTTCCGAGGGTTTACCAATCAAATGGACCTTATCATACACATATGTTCATCACTTATGTAACATTCCTAGGATAGTGACATATACTATAGGTGAAATGGTCACCTATTCCTTCATCTTGTAGTGGTACATGCTTTATGATACATCACCACTCCCTCTATTCATATTATTGTGATATATGATTTGGCTATAGGGTCACGTACACATCATTTTTAGGTCACATATCATCATCACTATGCATACACATTCACCACAATGCCCTACACACAACACACACTTGACCATTTCCTAATGACACACTCTTGTTTTTGGTTCATTCTTGACTACTGAGGGGGCATACTAAATGAACCTCACTACATACAACTCCATTCACTCGGGGGGCACGTGGCTCCTACCATCCATTATGCATTCCATTCCATCCATCCACAACATATTGCATATCTTAGTTGTTTATAATTTTGCCCATATTTGCTTGTATATGTTCACTTTACTACACATGCTAGCTAGATCTCTTATATGTCATTATCTTTACCATACACACATGCACATTCACATATTTTTCTAGTTGTGATTGTAGATACAGGTCTCCTACACACAACATGGATGCTTTCCTCCTACTAGTCCTACAATAGTTGTTGGGGGCATCCACATTTGTCTCTTACAGGTGTTATTGTTTCATTTTGTACTTAGCACTCTACATTACTTATTTATACACACTTTTGACATATGAGTTATCTTTCTAACATGCTAATGGGTGCTTTATGTGTAACATTTGTTTGTAGGATTATTTGATTCCATGGATATTTGTTTGGTTGTCTACTATTGTTTATCTCTTGTTTCTTTATTGTATGCGGGCTTTGCCCTTTGTTTGGTATGCACACTTGTTTTTTTGTATACAAACATTATGGCCTTGAGTGTCTTGCGACATCATGAGTGATGTCCCATGTTTCTGCAACCTACTTTGGTGGTTTATGGTTGTCTTCTTACGTGTTTACTTGCTTTCTAGCTTCTACATTGTTTGCGTAGCATACACTTGTCTTTTACATGCATGCTTGTTTATACTAACACTTATTTCTAGCCACTTATTTATGTGTGCCTTGGTTTGTACCAAGTGCATTCCCTTCCCCTATAGGGCATAGTTTACATGGTCAGTCCTCTTTTGGGGCTGTATCCTCTTATCAACGATGTTGCATGTGCCCCCAAAGAGGGGGCATCATTTGGGGTTTTTACACACTATACAGTGCTCTCTACTAGTACAACTCAATTCAGTTTTCCATCCTTGACATTATGGGTTATATAACGAGTGATTTCATACCAGTCTACGAACTCCATACACAACTTCTTTTTGTTGTCCTTAGCATTCTAGGGAGCAATTATAGGTTGGAGGATATAGTGGATTTCCTCCCTACACTACTTCCTCCAGTGGTGTTGGATCACCCAAAAAACTAGGTAGTACAAAGATATCTTCATACTATTCTCAGGGAAACAGTTACAAGTTGGATAATAATGCAACTTTCTCCCTACACTTCTTCGGCCACAGTGGCATGAGATCACCCAAAAAACTCACTGGTTACATGATATCATTTTCTACACCCCTTCTCTTATCATAGATTAGTGCACATGTTCCTTTTATTTTTCATACTTCCATTTACAATATTTTTACTATATACATGTGTTTTTACACATATATACATGTGTATTTGACTACTTGATCATCTTCTCCTTTCCAGTCCATCTCGTATGAGAAGCAAGAAGCAAAACAAAATAGTCAACAACAACAATAACAACGTCATTTGACAGTTCGTACCTCATACTAACACATAGGTACCTCACATACATTGATATCTACATACCCATTCTTGCCACAGGCTCACTCTCACCACTTTTTACTCTTTTTCATCTTTAGTCTCCACGCTCCACTATTTTTTTCTCATTCCATGCTTTGTCTAGTCTATCAACATGCTTTCTACATCACTCTACATGGATATCAGGTATGCATCTCTATTTACTTTATGTTACCGAGCATTCTACTCACCAACATAAAGTGGGGGCAAATGTAGACACAAAATCACACACTTTGGGTATTATTTAGTCCCAATCTCATACTACTATTCATATGGTTTTTGAGTGAAGAAAGTACTAATTAACCCATGTCCTTTGGCCATTTTACTTTACTTTTTTTCGTCACTATCGACCTCCCACATGTACTCACCCAATCTGTTTTGTCATTTGGCGTTATTTTATCTCTGACTAGGGCACCACAAGCACCCTGGTCCTATTTGGGGTGCCTTGATCCTTTTACACTTTCTCACCACTTTTTGGGAACTTTCTAGTCGTTTGAGCTTTCCATATTTTTAGTGGTTGGCCTTTTCAGGTTAATTACAAAATTATAACAAGAGAACCATATAAATATAAAGTTATGAGACCATAATGAGGGACCAAGCACTAGGAAATACTATCATCACCTAAGGTTACATCCATCAAAGGCTCCATTTGCATCCATCTAGCTCCATCACAAGGGACAAGGTTGGTTCATCTATAACACACTGCATAGGAGGGACTTTTATTCTATTCCATCCACCATTTTATTACATTTCTACATCTAGTTATTACTCGCTACCTCACAAAGTGAGATTAGCACAAGAGCACCTAGGACACGATTCTCACACACACAAATGTAGAACTACATCGGGTCTGAGATGTAGTGTAGTGCTTAGTTAGTAAGTCCACTATTGTGGTCATTGAGGACAATTCGAACCCTTCATATGCATCTTTATTTTTTAGGGGTTTTGATGTTTAGCTTGGTATTTTGTAGGTATCTCCTTCGCTTCTAATTTACGGCAAATGACATCCGGCGTAGTCTAACAACATCAACACGATAGGAGGAAAATATAGGTGAACATCTAGTGATACCTCGAAATAGGTTTGTAAAGATTTTTCATAGACTAGGGCACATGTACCTCGGTTTCTAGACTAGAGCATCGCATGCACCTCAGTTCCTCTCCAGTGCTCCGGTCAGTCTACTATTCTAGATTTGTGCTTTCTAGAGCTTTTGTGTGGTCACATTTGTATTCTATTTATCTAGTTTATTCAATGACACAAACACGAATGGTCATCAAATCAACTAAGCTCTTTTCAACTCTCTCTACTCATTAGGGTTTCATATTTCTATTTTCTTTGTTGCTTGCGTCATTTTCTTTGTTTATTTAGCTGTTATTTACTATTGTGCATACTATTAGATTAACTTAAAATAATCCACATTTTAGCTAATCATCTTGCAGCTACAAATTGCCACGTGGTTTTATGAAAGAGAAAACAAAATCTATATTTAGCCTTATTCGGTATGTGTATGTCATTATTAGTGAGTATATTTTGTTATTAGTCTTCAGTCAATTCTTTTAAGAGCTCTTTAATTGTGTCAAATGTCATCAAAGTAAAAAATTCTATTTAATCTATAGTTAGATTAAATGTGATAATATAATGTGTATCATATTATAAAGAGTTTATTGCCTTCTCATTTTGCGTATATGGTTAGTCAAAATGTAGTGTCAAAGCCTTAGGGTAAAAGAGTCATTATTATTTAATGTGTTGAAATTGTCATCAATTTGTCTTGGTGATTTTGTAAGTTTGTCAAAGTTAGAGAAATTTTTAGTCGATTAATATAGTGATTGTGCTCAATTTAATCAAAATAATTATGTTGTCAAAATCAAGTATCATTTTTTCAAAAGTCATTGTTCAAAGTATAGTCATCTTGTGGAGTCAAAAATTGTGAAAATAAAAAAATTGCTTTCGGTGTTACTTGACGTTCAAGGAAATAAAATCTTTCACATTGTGGGAGGGAAGAAAAGAATAAGTTCAATGTGGAAACAAATGTGCTTCATGTTCAAATTTTGTTGAGTGAGTAGCATGACACTGGAGGACGAAGGCATCAAAGGATGGAGTTCAATCAACAACCTCTTGTCAATCACCAATGACGAGGCTACATAGTAGTTGTGGTGGCATATTATGGTGTGTATTTTGCTTTCTATTATGGTTCCAGTGTTCTAGTTTTTGGCGTGCTTCATTTTCATTTGTGCATAGTGTGATTTTGTTGTTGGATTTCAATCAATGACCTCTCTTTCAGTCACCAATGACGATGCCACATACTATTTGTGGTGGTGTATTGTGGTGTGTATTTTTCTTTCTATTATGGTTTCAGTGTTCTAGTTTTGGTGTGCTTCATTTTCAGTTGTGTGTAGTGTGATTTTATTTTAGAGTTTTTGTTTTGTGTTGAATAAGTGGAAAATTCACATTGAGGGGGAACATGATCTCAATGTTCCATTTTCATTTCTACCTCTTTTCAAATTTATATTCAAAGTGAGCAAAGTAATTCATATGTGCTTCCCTGATGTGATAACATAGTGGAAAATATGAAAGCACAAGAAAAAGTAACATCATGATATTTGGGTTGTTGGTTGTCTTGTAAAACCATCCTTTATTGTGGTTGTTGGTAAGCCACTTGAAAAACCATCCTTGTTGAGGTTGTTGGTTGTCTGAAAAACCATCCTTGTTGGTTGGTGGTTGTCTAGTAAAACCATCCTTGAAGGTTGTTGGCTCTCCTACAAAACTCTCCAAATCATGAGCACGCACAGGCAACAAGCTGTGAAAGAAGTGCGATTATTTTTCTCCCATTTTTGCACTAAGGGGGAATGTTAGGAAATATTTATAGTGTTTGCATTATTATTGTGAGAGTTAGATTATAATATATGGGTTAATTATATTTACATATTGGTAAATATAATAATGTAATGTAAATGAGTTGTTATTAACAACTCATGTTATTTAGAGAGTCTATTGTTACATGAGTAACAATCACTCTTGATATGGAGTTTTGGGTGTTTTAGTTGTTGAGCCAAACTCCTAAAATATAGGAGATAGTTGGCCTATTTATTTGTATGGAGACCCATTTGATTAAAATGAAAATATAAAAGAATCAATATCATTGTTGTGATTTAGCTCTGCAACTCTGTCCAAATTTCTACAATTTGGAAATTAGTGGTAGATGGTTATACCACTCCTACAAATCCTCCAACAAGTAATGCCGATAAGAAGTTGTGTAGTGAAAATTCCAGGGCCATGAATGCAATCATGTGTGGATTAGTTGAACCTAAACTTGTAAAGGTGATGCATTACAAATCAACAAAGGCTATGTGGGAGAAACTTTAGGTATTGTATGAAGGATATTCTAAGGTGAGGATTGCTAAGCTCCAATTTTTTTGAAATCAATTTGAAGGGATTGATTTGAGTGACGATGAGCCTATCACTACATACTTGCTTAGGGTTGACAAGGTTGTCAACACCATGAAAAGTCTAGGTGAAGAAGTGAAGGAAGAAGTTGTAGTCAAAAGGTTTTGAGGTCTCTTGCTTCTAGATTTGATTCCAAAGTGTATGCTATTGATTAGGAAAAATTTTAGTGGTGAATATTCGTAATATGGCGAATATTCCATTTTTGAAAATTTAGAAAAGGTGATTTTTTTGGTGCGGGTTAGTGACCTGTTCGCCTAAAAATTACACTTTAATTTTTTTTAGGGGTCGGCTTCGCATACCCTTGAAAAATACCCCTATATAATCCTAAATTATTCGCCAGGTAGAACACTTCTACTTCACATTTTGTCAACAATATGATATATCCCGTATTGCAGACGCACGACAAGGGGTTAAATTATTGACGAGCAACAAGGAGGGTTTGCAGATGCATGAAAATGGGGTTATTTGTTAACGCGTGACACTGATAGATAGTTGACGCATGACAAGGAGGTATTGCAGATATTGACACATAACAAACACACGACAAAGAGTTTGTTGATGTGTGACATGGAGATTTTTTGATGTGCAAGCAGAGGGCGAGAGGCTGCAGATGCGCGATAGGAGATTTCTTTCATCACGTGTTAATGCATTTTTTTGATGCGTGACAGCAAATCTCCCGTCGTGCGTCTGTAGCCTTTTGTCACACCACTTGAAAATCAGGTGAAATTTTTTCATACAACCCCCAAAAAATTCACCTTCCCGCGAAACCGGTTCCGGGGATATTCGCTAGGTATTTTCCACCTCCGATTTCCAAGAGGTCTCTTAAAATGAACCCTGTTATTGATGAAACTAAAGATTTGACTCTCTTGATAATGAATGATTTGTATGGAACCATGACAACATATGAGATGAGGATTTAAAGTGATAAATTTGTCAAGAAGGAGATGGCCTTTAAGGCTAAGAAGAAGACAACGGGTAAAAAGACTAAGGATGATGATGTTGCTCATGAGATGGGTGATGATGAGTTGTTTACCATGATTTTTAGAAGACTGAAAGTTGGATCAAGTAAGTACAAAGGAAAGCTCCCTTTTAAATTTTTTAATTGTGGTAAGGTAGGCCATTTTGCAAATAAATTCCCTCATAAGCATAAGGATGAGGATGAATAAAGTGATGGAGATCATGACAAGAAGTATCACAAGTATGGTAAAGGCAAGAAGAGTTTTAAGAAGTTTGATAACAAGAATAAGAGTTTTTATACAAAATAAGAGTGTTATTCATATGAGGATAAAAACATTGATGATGGAGTATCTGATTTTGAATCAGAATCAAAACATGAAGAGGTTGTTGATGAGGTCTTATTCATGACCAAATATGTTATGAGATCCATGAGTGAAAGTTCAACATTGTTTGGTGACAACATGCAATCTGATGATGAAGAAGAATATGTTTATGAGACTAAATTGGAATGTGTTCAAGATGAGCTAAATCATGTTGATAAGAATGTAAAGAAGCTAAAGACTTAGGTCAAAGAATATGAAAAAAATCCATGAGCTTTACAAGAAACATTGGACTGTATTTGAAAAACTAGATGAGACATTAAGAAGGCTAGAGATGTAGATGAGTTCAATGACCCTAAATTTGTAATCTAAGGAAGAGGAAGTTATTTTTCTTAAGAGAGTTATCTAAAGCTACTAGCAAGGCAATTTTTTTAGAAATTTGAGAAAATCTCCAAGACTCTTGATGACATCTTGAGCAATTAGAAATCAGTAGGTGACAAAACAAGTTTGGGATTCAAGGATGACTTCAAGGACAAAGAGATGAAGAAATAAGATGGAACTCTAAGAAAATATGGTGAAGGACCAAGCATCAAGGAAGGAAAGAAAGGAAAATCCACTAAAGACAATGTGAAGACAAAGCCCATCAGTGCAACCTAATGCTTCAAGGTATGAAAGATATTTTAATGGTTATTGTTTCACTTGTAATGGTTTTGGTCATAGGGATAAGGAGTGTAGGAGGTATGCTAGAGATGATCACCCTTGGAGGGATAATAGGAGTGAGAAAACAAAGAGTGTGGTGTGCTACAATTTTCATGAGAGAGGTCATGTTACTAAGTATTGCTTGTATGAACCCTCAAGTCAGAATTGGGGTAATGAAGGGTACAAAAGCAAGGACTCGGTGATATATTTAAATTGTAATGAAGTTGGTCATGTTACTAGAGAATGTCATCATGGTTACTCAAAGGAATTCAAGAGATCTCAAGGTCCTAGGATGCAAGAAAGGAGTTTTCAAGGTTCTAGAATGCATGATAGTAGACAAGGAAGAATATGGGAGCAAGGAGTAATATGGTTCCACCTAGAACATATATGGATGTGAAACAAGGTGTTTCTCATAATACCGATCAGAAACAAGATGGAAAAGTGAGGTGCATGTATCTAAGGGTGCTTGGGACCTCTTTGGTTCATTCTTTTAGATTGATCATGAAATGCTTGTCTCTACTAGGCTTCTTAGAGACATGTTCATCCATATGAAGTATTGAGAAGAGGAGGAGATGATTGATTTGAGGTATACTATTGTATGATGTGTCTTCATGGTGTTAAGGCATGTCTTGTAATTACATGTTGTTGTTAGTAGTTTTCCAAGAAATGAATGGGTGTGTGTCTATTGTCGAGGAATTTTTAAAGGTGTACAATCATGTCTTAAAGTAGGTGTTGCCACTGTTAATGTCCATTGAGTCTTGTTATTAATATTTAATGTATAAGTCATGATTTGTTTGTGTATAATCAACGGTGCATAAGGGATTTGATCTGAATAAGAGGTTTTCAAAATTGTGTGAAGTCATACATCAGTGGTTGTTAAGATATGTCTCAAAAGTGTAAAGTGAATGGTACTTATCTTTTTGACTCAGTCTGAGTATTTAGTCTTGTTGATTTGTAAAAGAGGTTTATCTTACCCCATCTTGCGGAATGGTTATTATATGTCCAAGTTGTATCAGAAGGTTTATCTATGTGGTCTTGGTTTGACATGTCAAGGAAAATTTATGTGTTATGTTTGAGTAGTCCACGTAAGTTAAGATTAGAGTCTAGGCATGAAGTTTTGTTAGGTCTATCATGTGGTCTAGTTGTGAAAGCACATGTGGTGTATACTTGAGGTTAAGATCTTGGTTCTAGGTCCCGATAATTTCATGTGGTCTAGTGTATATTGAAGTAAGTTTTGCAAAGGAGAATTGAGATAGGGGGATCCACTCTTGGTCTCCTATCAAAGGTTTTATATTCAATCTTCAGGTCTACAAAGGTTTGTTGAAGCGGGAGAGCTTGTTGTGACCTATATCAGATTAAGACTACCATGAATAAGAGTTGAAGTTCATAGAATGGAAAACGCAGCTAAAAACCAATCCAATTATAGCCCATATATAACTACAGGTCTGTAAAAAGCTTTTGAGGCAGGGGGAACTTGGTTGTGTTCTCAATAAGGTAAGTAAGATGATTTTGTAAGTGAATATGATGGTTTGCAAATGAAGAATTAATAATGGTGAAAGAATCAAGTATGGTGGATATCATAACTATGTACAGAAACTATGATGAGGGGTTACAGTGTCCGTGCGTGAAGGTTGACATGCTACAGGTATGTTAATGGCTTCAGAGGCGGGGAGAGTTAGTGCTAGTCCTCCATTAGGTGCTCAAGGTGAAAAGGACCCTAGCTTGGTAGGGTAACTAAATTGATTACAAAAAGGAGTGATCTTAGTTAATACAGAGTTTGGCAAGACTGTAGAAGATCATAATGATGACCTACAAAGTATATCGGGTTTGTGAAGGCAAGATGCTATAGTTTCTAGAAGGTCTCCAAGATAGAGGGAGCATGTATCTAACTTGAATTAGGTATGGTAGATGCTAAGAAGGTTTGAAGTAGCTTGTAGAGTAGAATGAAAATTGTCTATAGGTATGTTGACTTGTGAAGTAGGCTAGTCATTTAAGAAGATTGAAATAATATGTTTTAAGGTTGAAAAAGATTGAGAAAATGCTTCAGGGCTGAGGCAAGGTGATTAAGTCATTCCCATAACACTCATGCAAGGTATGTGCTCCTTCTTTTATGTTTTTAGTTAGAGATGGATTCAATGATCCCAATGGGATTCATAAGGTGTTACTTCATAAATTATATGGGTCTCTAGGGCATGGCAAAGTTTTCCTAGATGCACTAAAGAAGGTGTTTAGAGATTTCAGTCTTTAAGTTGGTATGAAGTCAAGATATGGATGTGGCAGAGTTAAGTTTGAGCTCTCTCAAGTAAAGATATCACAAGAATGAGGTAAGCATAATGTTTGTAGCCTTGTTAAATCATAGTTGGCATGTGTGTGAGTTGGTATGTTTTAGTCTAAAGTCTGCTATAGTGATCAAAAGTTATGTAAGGTGGTCAAATCAAGTTAAGATGAAGAAAAATAAGTTTGTCTGCTTAATTTGAAGACTTTGGTTGATGTTTTCGATAAAAGGTGATCCTAAAAGGCTGAGAAAGATGGATATCGATTTTTAAAAGTATGCTTTTTCATTAATGTGAAATGGGGAGAAGGTAAGGTGGTTTTCCATCAATGACAAAGGGGGAGATTGTTAACATGTTGAGTTCAAGGTGTTGTCATTGATGTAAAATCCCATTAATCACAAAGAGGGTGATGAAGAAGTGTTAGTAGATGCTCAAAATGATGATGACATGGATATATAAGTTTGTATAAGTGTTTGTAAGATAAAATATATGTTACTTCGGAGTTAGTTCGAAGTCCTGCTCTAATGCTTTAGAGTATGAACTACTTGCTTTAGATTCTAAAATGATTGCTTCAAAGTATTATCAAATTTTGTGTTAGTGTTATTGTGTGAGGGTAAAACATATGCAGAGTTAAGTGGAAGAGTACATGTATAGGTTTGAGCATGGTTTGCAGGTGATCATCTAGACCCAATCTAGGTGTTTGAAGACTAAATGGAGCATGAGAGTGAGATGTAGAGGTATATGAGCTCATGGAACCATGCAGAGCTGTGATACATGTTGTCTCAAGTATGTTAGGTTCTTTTGGAGATACCTTGAAAGCCAAGTCATGTTGTTAGTATACTTGGTCATGGTGCAAACTAGGTCTAATCCTAGTGCTTGGAGGCCTAATTAGGCATGATAGTCACTTACAGTGTATTTGTGAGATCTTGAGATCACTCATAAAGGTATTTCAGGTTGTTTTCACCATTAAGAGACAATTTATAGAGGTTTCATGATGATTTTCAAAGTGTCGGTTTAGTTTGTTATAGCCAGAGTGTGTAAATCCCTAAGGCCTAGTCATGCAAATGAGATAGGTTGAGAATATGGGGAGATATTTGTGACTTTATGATGCTTGGAAATGTTAGTAGTGTTTTTCATGATGTTTTGGGCAAAATTTCAGGTTTCTATGAAGATAGTTTTGCAAGTTAAATCAATTTTGGTGAAACATGGTGCTTGAGAATGCAAATCCAGCTTGAAATGTCAACTTCTATTGCTCACCATGGATTTGTGATTTGCATGGCACCTTGTGGATTTTAGGGATGTTTTTAAATTGAGCTAAGAAGGTTTATCAAAAATATTGAGGTATTTTGATCGTCGGGTTTCTATGAATGATCATTAAGAAGAAAAGTGGTTTGAACCCTTCGAAAACCCTAGTTCAAAAGTGATGGATAATATCTACTTGGTAAGTGATCATAATTGATTTATTGTGATATTATTATGATTTGATGATGTAGAGGAATCCATAATATTTTCATAAAGGTATGTTAGAGCATTTGGTGACAAGTGGACCCCACTCAAACATGAAAGTTTCTAAAGAAGTTAAAATTGAGGCGAGGTTGTCAAAGGAGTTGTAAAATAAATTAACATTATTTTTAGTATGGGAGTTTTAATTAGGGTACACAATGGTTTCATATCATGGTTTAGATTATAGAGGGCAAAGTGTGCCCTATTTATGAAGACTGGTCTTAAGGTAGATTTGAGACAGTCTGGAGCAATTTTAGAGATGAACTGGTTAAAGGCCTTCCACTTGGATTTGGAAGGAAATGTAAGGTGTTATGGAAAGATTATTTATATATATTTCTAGTGTTATATGGTTTTTATCATGATGATGATATTTTATGGGTCATTCATCTTGATTTGTGGAGAAGAAGGTTGCTTATTTCTCGGAGACAAGGTTGCTTTGGTGAAAGATTGAGGTATAAGTCTCATTATTTGGATTATTTGATGCTTCTACATCGGTTATAAAGTAAAGAGGGATGAAAATTTATCCTATATAAGGAATTTTTAGGTCTTTCAAGTATCATAAATGGTGCAAACCAGTTGTATTTCTAAAACTATTTTCTAGGCAACTTAATTTAGTGAAGAGGAAAGTTGGCGTGGTTTGCACATATGGATGTTTCATGATCTCTAGATTGAATTTATGTGATCTACAAGTCATGGGATGCCATATTTTAGGTGTTCTAGTGTGATATTTAAGTCCATAGGTGAAGACTAGTTCCTAGAAACAATTATTTTGAGAAGGATATTAGCCTTTTTGATAGTATTATGAAGAATTTGATTAGTGAAAAATAATTAACAACCATATATGAAGATATTATGTCATGTTTGACATGTGTGAAAAATTAGGGAGCTTGAATAATCAAGGTTATGGTGTTTGTGGTTCTTAGTCATCGAGGTGATGGGGTTTTGAGTTGTTTTTGAGCTTATTTGGTGCATTTGAGCATGATCGACCTATATGGGTCCATTGATGAATGCATATGATTTTGGTGTTTTTATATATATATATATATATATATATATATATATATATATATATTTTGGCCGAGTTAATGATGAATTACTCGACTTGATTTATATGTGACAAGATAAGGGTATAAAGTGAATGTTTGAGTTCAAATTTGAACTAGTGAGTAAGAGGGAAAAAGTGCGACCCAAAGGAGAGTGTGAAACAATTATGAAGGAATCATTTTAGAGATGAGAAAGTGTGTGAAAGGTTTAGGAATTTTAGATAGCTTGTGTGTAAGGGTTTGAGATCAAATCAAGTCAAGTTTGTCCAAGTTTGAGTGAGTTGAAGGAATGAGGGTTTGAAGTGTGTTTGAAGGAATTTGGAGCTAAATCTTGTGATCACCATTAGTTGAGTTGTTGCAGCATATCTATTGTGATATTATTATCAAAATATTATGTGATGATTCATATTCATACAAGTCTCTTGTTGTGAGTAATATCAACAAGGGTTTAGGGGTTGGTGCTCCTTGTGGGGTTGGTGCCTCACTAAAGAAATCTCTTGTGATGTGTAATATTCACTTGAGTCTTTGTTGTGAGTAATATCAACAAAGTTTTTAGTGGGTTTTCTTCCCCTTGAGGGTTTCCACATATATCTTGTGTTCTTGTGTCTATTTCATGGTTATGTTGATTTGATTGAATGTTAAGCACACATTAATGAATGATTGAATGGTTTATGGTTTAAGTAATCAAATATGAATTGGTTAAAGTTTTGTAAGGACTAATTCACCCCCTCTCAGTCCATTTTACTTCAAACACATTTTAGGGTTTACATACTCTTCATGCTTTTTAATATTGCATTGTACTTTATATCTAAAATATTAAATGTCATTCAGCCTTCTTTGGTCACATAGCTTGTAAATTATACTATATTCTTGCTTATTATCGAGTCGTGGCATTGTTGTCTTCAAAACATATATCAAGGACAAATGTGCCTTGCACATATTCTAAGATCATCCTCCTAAATTCATATTATGATAATATTAAACCCAAATAACTTCCATCCACTACTAGATGCCGAAGGGCTTCAGCATGCAACCTTTCACTTTGCCTCCTCCTCACTCTTCGTATTACACTAGCTACCATCCTGGGCCCATTTTTGGGCCTAATCTTATATTTGGATCAGTGGTCCATTTTGTAAATATAAGGTGAGGAAGGACACTTGAATGGGGAAATCAACCTACTTCTCCACCCTTCTTATTGCCATCTAACTAGTCTATCAATCACACTGATGTGATATTTTGGATTAATTATACAATAGACCTACTAAAATATCCTTAGTAGAGCTATTACACAATACCCTTATATATAAATATTCTATTTATGGGGAATTACATGTAATGATAGTATCCAATGGCATAGAGTGTCAATTCTAAACATATTATGATTAGCTAAGACTAATTTCTTTTTTGATATAAACGATCTTACTCCTAAACATATCATTGATTAGTACCTTCCATTATACGTACAAGTTAATATACAAAAAAATTGGTTAAGAGAGCCCTCATGGATAATGGGTTGAGACTTAATATTTGTAATATATATTTCTTAAACATCATAGTCATTTCAAATTTGGTGATCTCACTCAATTAGATTTGAGCATTCATGGATTTGACAATATTCCCCCGTAGTGTGTTAGGATAAATCACATTACACATAATTATGGGTCTCGAATGTTACCCATAGTATGTCACATTATGTCAAATGATCGAATTATAACATATTACTTGGTTGGCCATATATACACACAATATATGTTGTACCTTCCAACCTCCATGCTTACTTCAAGTTTAACCACTAAAGTTACATTTATACTCATCCCTCGGATCATGAACTATTCAAATATTATGACATGGCACAAAATAAGGGAAGTTATATGCAATATATGTAGTGTATACCATTACGAGATGAACACAAAGTTTTCTTTTATGACAAAATGCCATAATGATACATCCCCTTCTACCATATATGGGTTTGGCCACCATCACTTGTAAAAATTATGGATAAGTTATGACCTTGAAAACATGAGTAAGGTATATGTGAAACTTTTACCTTGTCTATCATTGTTTCTCAATAAGGAGTTGGTTATAATAACAACACCTCACAACTGAAGTGTAAGATTGTGCCTACCATTATGTTTATCCATGCTTCACATATACATGAAGTGTATATCACCGAGGTACACCACACTTTTCCTTCTACTTTGGATCTTGTATATCCAAAACTCATCGATGACACAATTTTCTCTTGAGACTTGAATGTTGGATGATTTTTCTCATGATGAATCCCTTATAGAATGTGTAGGGGCATAGGAGGATCTCCCTCCCTTCTATCACAAGAATAGGTTTCATCATACAATGAGTTCCCACATGTATTTTGGTGACTATAATTCTCTTTCTCCCAACATTAAGGTTGATGACTTCGATACAATCCCTACCATACCATATATCAAGGATAAATCAATATTATTAAATGAAGAAACTACAACTTATAAGTACTATGTCGAAACATACCCTTGACCCATACTTCTCTTTGTGTCATTACAAGATCATCATGTGCCACAACAATGTAACATGAGATGATATTTTGGAAAATAATGTGAAACATCAAGATCAAAATGAAACGACCATAATGAACCAATGATAAGTGATTAAAATATGAAATCAACCAAATGAAATATACTTACCTTCCTACGGGTGTGGTTATATTACGAGTCTCATAACTTAATTGTTGAGGGAAAAAGACACGTAATCAACACAAAAGATACAAGAATGAAAAGAAACAATAAAATATGAAGTAGTAAAATAGGTAAGTGATTTAATATAAATGTAATTAAATCTTATTTTCAAAGTAGCTTTGTTGTACTTAATGATATACAAGTGATAATATACAGTAAGACACAAGAAATAAGAAATCAATAATATGAAACCCTAATCAAGAGGGAGAGAGAGGGTGACTTAGCTGATTTCACACAAGTTGGAGATGATCTGGGTAGGGAAACTATTGAAATAGATTGCAAGTAGTGTCGTCAATGCTCACTAGATATTTTGGGACTCAAAGATGTGCAGGATAGAAGCACTCATAGGAGGATAAGAGCATCCAGGCATTAGTGATTGATCTGGGTGCTAGTGTCTAGTCAGGTGCTAAGGTTATGTCCTTTTCTGTGTAGGAAGAGGTTTGTTATTAGTTTCCCTTTATCACTCTAGTTTCTCTCCTAGATTGTTGATTGTACATGTAACATGTGAAACAATTGTCTACCTGCACATGCCCACAAACCACATCAAATATAATAAAAATATGCGCGGAGTTGGAATGATCCCGATGGTCACCTAAAGAGTGAACTTAGTACCGAGCATTGCACTACATTTCAAACTTCATGTAGTTATATGTGAATGTATGTGTAATGATGCCCTAGGATGCCCTTGTGTAAGTTACATAGTGATAGTGGGCTAGATCTAGAATGTAACAATGTATATAATGTGTGTGATGGAATAAAATGAAATTCCCCTCCTATGTTGTGTATACAGAGTGATGTAACCCTTGTCCATTGTATGGATGTGCTAGATATATGGATTTGAAATTCCCTTGTGCCTTTAATGCAAGATTAGGTGATAGTAGATAATGCTTCGTAATTGGCCCCTTATTTGAGAGTTATAACTATTTATATATGATTCCCTTATTTGAATTTCATAATTGACAACTAAAATGCCGACCCAAAGTTGTAAAAGATAACCAAAAGTAAAAGAGGCCCAAAAGTGTTCGACAAAGGCAAAGAAGATTAGGAGCACCCATAAGAGACATGAGCGCCTCAACATCTGTCCTAAATGGGTGTTAGTGTTCGAGGCCATAAAAGATAAATCGGTTGAATATCAACAAAGCTATAAGGTGTGTAAGGTCAATAAAAGTATAAAAGACAAATAAAAAAGGCTCAAAAGATGTTGTCAAACACTAGTCTTCTTGCTTAGGAATAATGTATATATTAGTATGTTCTAGGACTTAGAAATGCACCCAAGTGCATAAATTTTGTGTCTACATTTTCCCCCACTTTATGTTGTTGAGTGAATACTCGATAACAAAAAGTAGATAGAAGATGCGTACCTTATAATATTGTAGAGAGTAGTGTTACCGATAGCGTGCGAGTGGACAAATGAAGCATGAAGTGACCATAATGTGATGCATGGAAACTAGGAATGGGAGATAGACCCTAGGGGTGAAGCGTATGCATAGTAGTATACTACTAGAGCTTGTGTTTATGATGTGAGTTTCTTATTATTACACATTTATATGGACCTATAAAAGAAGAACAAGAAAGTGGTAAAAGTTATGTATATGAAAAATCAAAGTAACATGTGTATAAGTAAGTAATAGTGTAAAAGTGTGTAAAAGGAAAGTGTGTACCTAATGTATAAGAGAGTAAAAGGTAGAAAATTGTCTTGATTTACTTGGAGAAGCTCTGGATTTATTACCAAAAAGGTGTTGTTTTGGGCGATCTCATGCCAAGGACAAGTTTTTTAGGTGATCTCACGCCAAGAGTGAGTTTTTGGGAGATCTCATGCCAAGAGTGAGTTTTTTGGGCGATCTCACGCCACGAGAAGAGTATCGGGGAGAGAGGTTTATTTTAATCTCCATCCATAATGCTTCCTTAATAAGTGCCACTTTGTAGATGACACATACCTATATATAATTGCTTGTAAGCTGTATGCAATTGAATGAAAATTGGATGTAATCTGAATTATGGCTGAGTCAAGTGACTACCACTATAGAACTATCTTTGTCAAATTGCTGGAAACTATCTTTGAACTGAGAAATTGTCTATTTTTTCCCCCAAGACATAAGCATCTGGGTGGGACACAAGTGCCTACCACTACTATCTAATATGGGCGCTAGTGTCCACTCTGTGTTTTTGACCCAAGTTTGATTTTGGGCCATTATGTGTTGTGTTTTGTTGCCTAATTTGTACTTTTCTACTCGGTTATGGAGTTTGGTGCTCTTTGTAAGTGTGATCTATTCACCCGAATGATGCCCCCTCATTTGGGGTGCATGTGACAAAGGTATTAAAAGGTGACCCAAATGAGAGGACCAAATACTTATATGCACATCAAAATTTGGATACTGTAGGGGGTAGGGTATGTGCATGGTAGAAACTAAGGCACATGCAAACAAGATAGGTCTGGTGAAAAGTGTTAGTGCAAACAAGGCTAGTATGTAAGACAATGTAAAAAGAAAGTGTGAAGACAAGATGTATTGTGAAAATTAGGTTTTATACATGGGACATTGCTCATAATATCATAAGACAATTAGGGTTGAAGCGTCAAAAGCATACACCGATAAAACAAGACATAAGGCATAGCCCACAAATAATAGTAAATAATAGCAAGCAAAGAGTGAAAAATGACCATGGTTATATAGAGTCCTATAAGGAAAATGCTATACATGAAGCACCAGTTAACATGTTAGGGATATAAATAGTATGTAAAAGCATGTATAAATCAACGAAAAGAAAGTGCCGAATGAGAAGTAGTAAATAATGTAACAATAAAACACGTGATCTATAGAGTATGAGAGTAGCAAAGGTAAATGCCCCAGGAGCCTTGGTGGGGACTGGTAAAGAGTGGTGTCAAGCATCATGCAACATGTATGAATATGTGAAAGTTCTTGCATTCACCTCAAAATACCAAGTGTACATGCATATGTATATGGAAAATGATAATGACATACTAAGTATCTAACTAGTATATGAAACAAGGTGTAACATGTAAGTAGAATAATCTAAGCAAGAGTAAATACAACCGGGATGTGCAAATGCAGGTATACATGTGATGATGATGTCTTTGGAATGTGTGAAATGTGTGGATGGAAGGAGCTGCATTACCACTAGTGGATGTGCATGAGATGAGGTTCATTTAGGAATGCCCTTTAACAGTCAAGAATGAACCATAGAACAAGAGTGTGTCATCGGGAAATGAGTGTTTTGTGTGTGATTGAGGGTAGATGCTAAAAAATATGTATCATAAATCACCAAGTGTTGAGTGTGGATGATGTGATGCTTGGAAAGATAGGCATGAAGCACGGAGTGAGAGAGAGTAGTAGATGTTAGGAAATATGTATCATGAAGCATTGAGCATGAAGTGTAGGAAGAGTAGATGATGTGAGGTTCATTTAAGAATTAGACCCTCAACAATCAAGTTTGAATCTTGGAACTAGAGTGCATCATCGGGAAATGAGTAATGTGTGTGTAATTGAGAGTAGATGCTGAAGAACATGTATCATGAAGCACTAAGTGTGAAGTGTAGATGATGTACAATTCATTTAAGAATTGGATCCTCAACAATTGAGTATGAACCACAAAACTATAGCGCATCATCGGGAAATGATGGTAAAATGTGGTTACTAGAGATGTAGTGATGCTTAAAAATATTAGACATGAAGCGTAAAGCGTGAAGTGTTGTAGTAGATACTAGAGACAACTGATAGTGATGGTGGGAGAGAGTGTGATACCCCAGTGTGTGGGGGATGGATATCTATGTGATGATGTGAGAGAGAGCACTTGTCATGGTGGTAGAGTTTGAAATGTGTCTCATCCATCGATATTAGCTTGAGCGAAAGGAGGAATGATGTGTTTAATTAGAGGAGGTGGATGAGGGATCTTGGCACGTGGTGAGGGAATTGGTGGTGCTTCCTTGTATGGTGGTTGCATATTTGGAATTAGTAATGTTGTAGAGGAATTGATAGGAGGAGGTAATGGGGTATGTATTTTTAAAGGTGGTTGCTTATTTGGAATTGGTAACACTGTAGAGGACTTGATAGGAGGAGGTAATGGGGTAAGTATTTTTAAAGGTGGTATGAAAGCTGGGTTAGAAGGTGGCTTTTGAATTACTAGAGAAGGAACATTAGTCTAACATGCATTGATCCCTATAAAGACTTTCCAAATATGTCACATCCCCAGGGGATCACATTCTTCCTAAAAACAACTTTTGTAAATATCCCATGTCCCCAAGTATCGCGTTACACTAAAGAGACATGTCCACCTTCTAATTTTTAATCCCCAATCTTCAAACCATGCATCTTCAATCCAACACGGGAAATATGTTCACCCCCATACTTAACCAAGATATGAGAATTGTCTACATCCATGACATGACCGGTCTTAATGCTCCAAAAAGTTTTAAATTCAACATTTTTTCATAGAATAGTCCCCCAATTATGACCTTTTGAAACTAAATTGATTGTGGAATTGCAATTGAGAAAATCTTAACAAGGGGAAATTTATACACAATATTATGAGACCACTCCTCACCATTTAAGCTTAAAAAAGCGAGGGCAATAAAATAATATCATAGTGCACCTTAAATTTCAGCCTTGCTAGCCTACAAAAAATATGACCCCATAACCTTGAATACAAGTAGGAGAAGTTACCCAAATATTCCCTAATCTATTTGAGGGACTCTAGGTTCCAAAATTCGTAGGGTAAATTATAGAATCCCATCTAAATTTCTCCTCCATGTGTTTGACTTCAATTTTGCACTTGTGTGAATACAAAAAAAAATGTAGAACATTGTCACTTTCCTCTTCAAATATCAAGGAAACAACAAAACCATAATTAGGAAAGAAATTTAAGATTTGTAGGTCCACCCCTTTCCAAAAATTTCTAAGCCAATTGAGAAATTTAACACTCTCCGCAAGATTCCTTTGACACTTCCAATTATTAACAACGTAAAAGCTTGTATTTTAAAAACCCTTGTTCACCATAGTGAATGACAATAAAGAGGAAGAAAAAGATTGATTTTTGCACTTCCAAGCAATGCAATTTTCCTTTCCTGAAGCAACATTTTTGTTGATTTCCCACTCGACTCCTTAATTAATATGTAAATACGTTCATCCTTATCGATCACCTAATTTCGTAAACAATACACCTCTACGATGAAATGGACTCCACTTTCATATCCATGTCATCCTCCTCTTGAATCCTTCCCTTAAAATATGATCATTTTTACGAAGCACCCAACATTCCACCGGAAGAAGAGGCATCAAATGGGTCACATCCCAATCTAACCCCAACCCATCCTTACCAAAATCATATCCCGAGCAGCTCGACACCAAGCTCCCAATAGGTCTATCATCCTCCTCTTTAATTAGTAAATCAAGTAGCTTGATCATTTGTTTCCTTTGAGGAGGATAAGACACATATTTTGGATCTAGGACCATCCTCTAGAAATTCAAGTAGCCACTCCCTATCATTTGTTAAAATTCCTTCCTCATCAAGAAGAATTTTTGACTCATTTTGTAAAGGTCACAACAAATTTCAACAATGCCGACTATATTGGTGGCGCTTGCCAAAACATAAAACATTTCATCAACCAAGTTGGTGTCCATAATAAGAGCCCCAAAGAATATGCATTCTAAGAGTCTCCTTCACTTCTACTTACAGAGAGACAAACATACATATCTTAAAATCCCTTGCAACAACACCACTTGTCCTTCAATATCTATATATAATGTTACTTTGATTAGATGTGAGGTCCAATATTTAAAATGGATGGGTGTGGGTTAGATTCATTCACACATGATTATTTTAATCAATTAGTTCTTTCCCATCCTACAAATGCCATCGCTATTCTACGCATCTACGTAACCTAATTTAAGGTTATATTAAGTCGGCCGCTTTCTTGGCGTTTAGGGTAAATTTAGCGAATAGGGTTGATAACTGTATCCTAATTTAAGGTTACATAACTGTATCCGACACGAAGCAAATAATACCATGCGAATAAGCCCATTTCTTCTCTTCAACTCCGTAGATCTTATAATACAGCGGGTGGACGAGACCGAGTATTTGCTATTCGCTTCTGAAATAGTGGGTAATCATGGCCTTGAAGAAGGTGACATTGAAGAGCGAGGATGGAATTGTGTTTGAGGTAGAGGAAATGGTAGCCATGGAGTCCCAACTAATAAAAATTTCATGGAAACCATGAAATCCCACACGGACATGCAACCCTTTCCTCTTCATGTGGAGTCTGGTGCAATACTGCGTAAGGTGATAGACTACTGTGAATACCATGCGGATGCCAAGTCGAAGAGCATATGTGATGAGGATGTGAAGAAATGGGATATGGAGTTTGCTGGTGCACTTGCATCTCACAGGCCCACACTTTTTAATGTCATAAACGCTGCTAATTATCTCCATGTCCAAAGTCTTTTTGATTTGTTATGTAAGACAGTGGCAGACATGATTATTGCTACTGACGGCAAGGAAGACATCTGCCGAATGTTTAAGATTAGTGCAGATCAGGAGGGGGCTGACATCCGCCCAAAAGATGGGTGGAGTCTGTTTGATTGAAATACAATATTTCTGATTCATATGTCTAATTTGGGTTTGTGCGGCATTATTATACGGTTTGTTTACATGCCTTTTGTTTAGAGAGGATTCAATATATTATCTTTTATACCAGCTTTATTTCCTCCGAGCATATTTTTTCAAAGTTGTTATTCACTATTCTGATCATAAGATAGCTTTCCATAAATGTAAATAGTTCTAGGTTTGTGCTACATATTTAGGGTTGTGTTTGAATGCAAAACTATTAATAATGATCACCCAAGGCACAATCTTGATCTTAACCATTTAAATTGAGTGTACTTCTCAATAAAATTATTAATAATAAAGCCTTTACAAACTAGGAAACAATAACTATAAAATAGGAAAAAAGACTACTTACAACAATATCTTTGATGAGATCATTCCCTAATATTCTAGATTTTATTACGGTAGTTATCACCTTATTCTAATAGAGTGTTAGAGCCGAGATAAACACCATTTTTGAATTAAAAATCTCACATTATCATATCTAAAATCATTAGGGAAGCAACCATATCAAAGGTTAAAGGTAGTCATATCTCTCATCCATAAGCACTCAAACATCCTCTCCTTAAATATTTTAGCAAGAGTGAAGTAAAAGAAAACATGGTAAAAAAAGAAGTAAAATTTCATTGATCTATATAAATATCACATGTTAGGTGGATAATAATGTGTGATTTGAGGCCTTTTCAAATTAGTGTCAATGTCAACAATACACAAGGGTTCCCACAACCCTTTTAATGTTTGTTTTGCATGACTCTTAATCCATGGCTTGGTTTTGAGGTGATAATCAATCCATTTAGAGATCATCGCTACATGTTTGATAACTAGGGTTTGAAGGTGATAGAAAAATCTAAGAAGGAGAGAACCATAAAAATCTATAGAAGTTTGAATCAAAGCAGTTCTAAGATCATAGAGTTTGGTCATGACTGTATGACCTTGTTCTAAGATCATAGAGTTTGGTCATGACTGTATGACCTTGACTCGGGTGGATTCACGGTCACGATTCCATATTTGAAGGTCATTCATGGTTAGATCACCCATTTCAAGTATTGCAAAATACTAGATCTCTCTTCATTTGTAATAACTATAAGCAAATCTATACATTTTTTACCTTTTAGTTGCATGTTAGGTTGATTAGTATATGCTATATTCTTTTTATTTGATGTGAATTGCAAATATGAGTTATTGTTTCTATTGTCACATCTTTGTAAGATCTATAACTAGCAATCGCATGTGTACAGTGCAATGTGAACGTTGAGCGCTATGAGTTATTTGAGCCTTAATTGTACTATTGATAAGAGGTGTGATTAAAAGTGGAAGAGTATACATTTCAAATTTTTTACAAATTCATACATATACATTTGCAAATATTATAAATTATAGGTTTTTAACAACCATTAATAAAGCTATAAATGTTTTATAATAGTCATAAAATATGTCCCATAAAACCTAAAAAATCAGCTCTCTTACTCAATTAAACAATATATATGATAATTTGTAAAATCCCTCTTCTTGTAGATCTCATATCCCTAGGTTTGGGTGTTACAACTTAGTTGGAATCAATGTCGGAATCTAAAAATTTAGGAGCACCGACTTAGTCTTAGTCTTAACCTTTTTGACTAAAAATATCTCATCTTCTTAGAAAGAAGTGAGTTGCGAGAATGTTGAACATGACATAAATGACAAGACATTCGAGAAGTACATAGTATATTGAACATTCAAAATGTTGAACATGACATAAATTATAGCGAATGAAGCATCAACATTCAGAATTACATGACATGTTTCACAGGATCACTACGTTTGGCATTGTTGCAAGAAAGAAATATAGTTTGATATACATCTTAGCTTTTTATCGAAATAGGTCGGAGTAGTATCTATTAAACAACAAAATGTTGAAGAGGGAAAGGACTTGATAAGTATACACCTACATATTTTGAGAGAAACAAAGACTCCATTATACTTACTCCTCATAAATATGATCAATGGGATAGAGTAATTAGTGTTTGTACCCCATTCCTAGTCTCAAGAGATAATCTAGAAACCCTTAATTGAAATAAGTTTTAACAATCATCTAAGACCATGCAATATGTCATTGTTATTTATAAACTAGAAGAAATCTAGAGATTATAATATCAATAAAAGGGAGAACATAATTACAGGGTGTCTGATGTCCTTAAAAATTTAATACAAGGCACAAAAGACCCCATTTTTGTAGAGGAAAATCTATTCTAAAATAGATAGATTACATCAATCAAGATCCACTTTGATATATAATTTAATTTATATCTATAACTAAACTCAAGGTAATAACATGAAGTCCCCATTGGTGTCATTTATACATAATCATCAAATAGATGTAGTAAATGAAGATAGTACTCATAGTAGTTACTGCAAAATGTCAAATTTTCATTGGTTCACTACACATCAACCTATCCTCATCAGATGAGGAAGGATATATGGCCTCCACACAAATAGGTCTAACTCTATATGAATGTAACAGAGAATTACACAAAATCTTCATTAGCAATAATTGATACAACAAAGCCTTTGAAAATTGAACAAATTTTGGCATTACTATTACTCATTCAAATAACTTTGATTTTACCGATAAAAGGCTTTCATTTACGAAAAAGCATCGCATACATAGTTTTTAAACAAAGTATAGCAAGTCAATATCTTCAAGTAGTAAATCCCTAAACCCCCATTTACTTATAAATCCAATCACAGTATAAGAGCTTGCATAAATATTTGTAAGGAATTAGCAGGCAATAGGAATTGGTAGTTGTTTGAGTACCACTTTTGCCAAAATATTGTATGATTAAACTCAGTTTCCTTAGTGTAGATTCCTTTTATGTCAAAATGCAATTGATCAAAACCCCACATTGTACATAGCATAACATAGCTTTCGTATGGATATGCAACTGTACCAAAACAAGAACATTGAATTCCATCTGAGCATCGAAATTTAGTGCTCTTGGAAAATAATGGTACTGGGAATGGTGACCTCCTAGGAAACCCTAGTGTTGCACCCTTTTGCACATTGACATAACACCCAATTGTGTGGGGGTGAACTCTCTTGTGAGGTACTGATGCAGGGTTTATATACAAAACATACTTTCAACATTTACTTTGTCAAGTTTACAAGCTTCATCTACGACTTCCCATATACTTGTTGAGAAAACTTGTAAACTTATTTTGATATGGAGGTTAGGTGTCTCCTATATTTTAGTACTCTCATCAATGTTATATGGTTCTTATGCACAAACTTTCTACTCTTTATTCACTCAGACTAATTCTTAGTCAGAAATTCTTGACTTTACTAGACTAAGTCCTTTCCTTTTAAACTAATTTCTTTTCTTCTAGATGTAAATTTTTCCTTAATGACCACTTTCTAAAGTTGTAACAAGCTTTTCAGATCCTTCTTGATGTCTCACAACACTTAAAAATCCCTAATGAGCATTCAAACATCAGATTGCTTTAAAATTTTTTTAAACCAACTTGGAGGGCTACAAGACCTAAAAGTCTAAAACTTAGGGATATATCTAAAAAAGTCTATTGAGGTTTAACAAATGATTAGATATGTTTATAGGCACTCTAAACAAGATTATATAACAAACCTAGGCCTTCGCCTTCTTAAAAACCCATGAAAATGCAAATCTTGTAAGAAATTAGGCCTCATTAGGTCTCTATTTGCACCTACAGTGATTGTCAAAGATTTCTTCTTCTATACGAACTCAAAACCCTAAAATCTCCAAAATCTCTTTAAAAACTCCCAATACACTTGTGTTTCAAATTTGGTTGCAAACCCTTTCCGGACATGATATGAAAACAATCATAAGCCATGTTTATCTTGCCATCTTTGCACAGTCCATCAATAATTGCATTAAATGTCACTTCGTTCAGAAAAGGACCAAATTCCACCATTTGTACAAACAAATTGTAGGCTTCATCTATTTTTCCAGCCTTGCAAAATCCATCTATCAAGCTACTAGAAGTGTAAGAATCAAGAAAATAGCCATCTTGTATCATTTTAGCTATCAATCCTAGAGCTTCATCTACTCTTTCTACTTTGCAGAGACCATCAATTAGAGTGTTATATGTAACAATATTAGGAGAACAATGAGAATGTCTCATTCTAGCTACCAACATTAGAGCTTCAACTTCTCTATCAACCTGGCAGAGACCATTAATTAGGGTACTATATGTAATAATATCAGGAGAAGACCCATCTTGTATCATGTTAGCTACTAATACTAGAGCTTCATCTACTCTTTCTACTTTGCAGATACCATCAATCAGGGTGTTATATGTAACAATATTTGGATAACAATCAGCATGTTTCATTATAGCTACTAACCTGAGATTTTTGTCTTCCATACCCACTTTGCAAAGACCATTGATCAGTGTACTATATGTAATAATACCGGGAAAGAAACCATCTTGTATCATTTAAAGCTGTTAATACCAAAGCTTCATCTACCCTGCCTTTCTTGCAGGCTCCATTAATAAGGGTGTTGTATGTAACAATATTTGGAAAACAATAAGTATGTCTCATTTTGTACAAGAGCTCGTACGCTTCCTCAATTCGACCCCACTTACATAAAGCCTTTAGCAACTGATTATAAGTGATGACATCTAGATGAATTCCCATCTCTTTCATCTCGGCAAGAAGGGAGTTGATTCTAGAGAATTTTCATCATTCCCAAGACCGCCCAGAAGCACGTTGAAGGTTATGATGTTGAGAGAAAGGTGTTTAATTTTTGCAAAATGAAAAATATCCCAATCTCGCTTTGTGTTTCCATTGGATGTATATGAGAGCAACATTCAAACCATGTTTCTTTCGATTATGGTGTTCTTAATTTCCTTACCCCTGTCATTGCGGGTGATAAACAGCACATGCCAAGAGAACACTCAACAAGGTGACCGAGTCATGTTTAACGCAGACATGAAGAACTTAAAAATCATAAATTAGAGTGGTCCAATCAGAAGATAAACTTACTTCTTTAACTTTTGTCATAAGATTAAAAATCCCTTCACTGTAGAGCTTCGAAGAGAACCTCCAAAACTAACTTGGCTTGGGATAACATTTTGTGCATTTCCACCTTCAATAAATCCTATTGAGAGCACCTTCATTGTAGAAAAACATTATATCAATAAGAATCCACTTCTGAATATGCAATGATGTGTTCTCTGTCTAGCTAGAACATATTTTTTCCATTTTAGTTGCATATTTTTCTCTTTTCGAGGTAGGTTTCATCTTTACATATATTATGAAAGCAGTGATTAAATTTCATAAATTATCAATCCCCTTGTTACAAGTAGCTCACCAAGTTGTTCTACAATCAAGCTGGGATAAAAACATTTAGATAACTATTTTCCATCCAAGATGCACGTGATGACCCAACAAGATACAGTTGATCAAGTGGAGGATTCTGTGAGTGTACTCGATTAGAAATCATAATGGTAAGAAAGAAATACATACCCAGATATTTTCAATATCTTGTATCCAATTCTAGGATAGAAACTTGCACAAATTCTAATATGTAGCTTATGCTCAAAAATACCTAAAGTAATAACCCAAATTGCCTCATTTTCCTATAATTTAATCCAAGTAATATTTGACAATTTGCATTATTTTCTCACCAAAATGTTAATTCAATTATGTTTGTAGTAACGCCTAGGACATCAATAATATGCTAAGAAATGGGCCAAATAATTGATATAATACAATAAAATTGAGAGATCTACATGTTTTTTCATTAAAAAAAGCTAGTTTGGGGATTTCGAACCAAAATTAACATTGCACCTTCCGATGATTAAATTTTCAAAACGCACATAGTAGAAATATACCTAGGCGGAGTATTGACTCATTAATTAGCGTGCAAAAAATTCATAATGAACCGAGTGGCTCAAAGCAAGTAGTACATCATAAATCCCACTTTACAAACATAGGACAATTGTTTGAGCAGAAAACATAAATTAACAGGAGACCATAACAGAGAATCTAGGATAAGTTACACCATAACCATTTTAACAAATGCTCGCACATATATGAGAACTCCTAGATAATATTGAATTCAATCTCGCAATCTTTGACCCGAAATAAAAGGGTAACAACTATTAAGTCAATCCGGGGAGAGATAGGTGTAGCCACCTTTAGCTAAGGTGAAAAATAATTTCTATGAAGTTGCCTAAGGCAATCCCAAGATCTGCGGTGATAGAGCATGGAGGAAATTGTTGAAGATGTGGAGTCTAACTACAAGATGAAGTGGTAGTTTGCTTTTTCCTTGATTTTGGGAGGAATGCATGGCCATGGATAAAAATAGCATTGTCTTATTAATAGACGGGAGTTGTTATTTTTATGTTTATCTTATTTATATGCATGTCTTATTTATAAGCATGCTATATTTAGGTTTCTTGTGGTTGAAGCAAACTTTTACAAAGAGGTGCACAAGTTATATATATGTGCATGGATTTACTCTTTATAATATGAAAAGAGAAAGAATTGTATTGTATTCCTCATGACTAAATAAAGAAGAATTATGACTTGTTTTTGGTGGATGTAGCCCACATTGGGTGAACCATGTTAAATCTTGGGTTTATCTTGTGATTGCATGCTTCTTTTATTTCTATTTTAATTTGTTTTATTTCTCATCTGTGTTTCGATCCTAATAACTAGTATCAGAGCAAGATTTTGTTTTGGCAGAAAAATCTCACATGAGGGTTTCTTGTTTGAGTGGGAGTAATGGCAAAAGATAGCAAGTTCAAGGTTGAGAAGTTTAATGCCAGAACTTTCAGCTATGGAAGATGCAAGTGGAGGACTACCTATATTAGAAGGATCTTTATCTACCATTGAAAGGGAAAGCTTTGAAGTCGTTAACTATGAAAGATGAAGAATGGGATGTTCTTGATCGAAGGCACTGGGAACGATACGGTTATGCTTGGAAGCTACGGTAGCTTTCAATATTTCTACGGAAAAGACAATGATAGATCTAATGGAAAATTTGGGTAAATTGTATGAAAAACCCTCAGCCTCCAATAAGGTATTTCTCATGAAAATTTTGTTTAATATGAAGATGTCAGAAGGTGATTCAGTAAATGATCATTTGAATGAATTCAACATGGTTACTAATCAATTAAGCTTTGTAGGAGTAATTTTTGATGATGAAGTTAGGGCTCTTTTGATTTTGTGCTCATTGCCTGAAAGTTGGAATACTTTGGTTATGGCTATGAGTAATTATATTTCTGGTTCAAACACTTTAAAGTTTGATGATGTTATTGGTGTGATTCTTAGTGAAGAGATGAGAAGAAAAATCACATGTGATTCATCTGGTAATGCTTTGAGTGTAGAGAATAGGGGAAGATAGAAGGAAAAAGTAAAAGGTCCTAGACACTGTGGAAAGTCTAAGAAGGGCATATCTAAATCTAGAAGCTAGGATGGTATGCTGGAATTGTGGAAAAGTAGGACATGCAAAGAAAGATTGTTGGTCTTTAAAATCGGGAAAGATCAATAAGAAGGGAGCAAAGAGGAAAACATAGCCGGTGATGTGTTACAAGATGCTCTTATTCTTTCTTTAGATGGTAAATCGAATCTTGGGTTTTAGATTTTGGTGCTTCATTTCATGGAACTCCTCATAGACAATATTTTCAAGATTATGTTCAAGGAATTTTGGGGGGTATATCTTAGTGATGATGAGCCATGTAACATTATTGGAAAAGGTAGTGTTTATGTTAAATTGCATAATGGTAACACTTGGGTGTTGAAGAATATCGGTATGTTCCTAGCTTGAGGAGGGATCTAATTTTTGCGGGGCAATTAGAAGATGAGGGTTGTATGGTTATATTTACAACAAATTCTTAGAAAGTTACGAAGGGTTCTCTTGTGGTAAAGAAGAGGTAAGAAAGTAGGTACTTTATATTTATCCACTATTAGTACTTGATCCATCTTCTATTTTAGGTACTACATGTATAAACACAACTCTATGACATCACAGACTTGGCCATATGAGTGAGAAGGGGATGAAGATTTTACATTCACAGGAAAGTTGTCAGATTTGAAAAACATAGACCTAGAATTTTGTGAGCATTGTGTGTATGGGAAACAAAAGCATGTGATATTTCTCAAGGTTGGATCAACCAAGAAGGAGCACAAGTTAGAGCTTGTTCATATGGATGTGTGGGGTCAGCTTAGGTATCTTCTCTTGGTGGTTCATAGTATTATGTTACTTTTATTGATGATGCTACTAGGAAGGTTTGGGTTTATTGTATAAAGAAGAAATATGATGTATTTAATACTTTCAAGAAGTGGAAATATTTGGTTGAGAATGAAACAAGTTTGAAGTTGAAGTGTCTCAGATTAGATAATGGTGGAGAGTACTGCAGCAATGAATTTAATAACTATTGTTCACATAATGGAATCCGTAGGGTGAAGACAGTTCCTAGAACACCACAACATAATGGTGTGTCAGAAAGAATGAACATGACTATCATGGAGCGTGCAAGGAGCATGAGATTGCATGTTGGATTTCCCTTACAACTTTGGGTGGATGTTATAGATATTGTTGTTTACTTGATAAATAGAGGACCTTCAAGTGCTTTAGAAGGTGGAGTACTAGAGGAGGCTTGGACCGGTAAGGAGGTAAACTATTCTTTTCTAAAAGTTTTTAGTTGTGAAGCGTTTGTGCACATTGATAAAGAGAATAGGACAAAGCTATAAGCTAAGTCAAATAAATGTACTTTCATTGGGTATGAAATGATGATTTTGGATTCCGGTTGTAGAGTTTGGATGAGAAGAAATTCATTAGGAGTAGGGATGTTATTTTCAATGAAAGGGTTATGTATAAGGAACAACTACATGATAAGAAGCTGGAAAAGTCTGAGTATGTAACACTTGATGAGATAAAATATAGAGAAGTGCTCAAAGGGCTAGAAAATCAACAAGTTGGCATCAATCCTAGCAAGCATGAATCGGTGTTGATTCTATAGATCAAAATCAGCAAGAGCCTCAAAATCCAGAAAATCTTGTGAGACGTTCTACTAGGGTAAATAAACCTCCTATAAGATTATCTTTATATCAACTTTATTATTGTTTATTGACATATGGTGGAGACCTAGAAATTTTGAAGAAGCAAATGCAGTTAGAAACATGCAAAAAGTGGGATCGGGGTATGGATGAGGAGATGGACTCCTTGGATCACAACCAAACTTGGGATTTGGTTTAGTTGCCTACATGAAAGAGAGCATTGTAGAACAAGTGGGTTTACAGGTTGAAGTAAGAAGAAGGTGAAAAAATAGGTACAAGGAAATAATTTTTGTGAAGGGATTTGCACAGGAAAAATGTATAGACTTTGATGAAAGTTTCTCTCATGTTGTTAAAATGACTTCCATTAGAACTGTTTTAAGTTTGGTGATTGTGGAAGATTTGCATCTTGAACAATTAGACGTAAAGGCTGATTTTATTCATGGTGATTTGGAGGAAGAAATATATATGGGGCAGCCACGGGGATATGAATTAGGGGGAAGGATAATTTGGTGTGCATATTGAAGAAGATCTTGTATGGCCTTAAGCAAGCTCCAAGATAGTGGTATTTGAGATTTGACAGGTTCATGATAGAACAAGGTTACTCTAGATGTCATTTTAATTATTGTGTTTATTTTAAAAGACTAGATAATGGCACCTATATTATCTTGATGTTGTATGTGGATGACATGCTTGTGGCAGGGTCAAACATGCAGGATATAAATGAGCTAAAGATAAAATTAGCAAATACATTTTCCATGAATGACTTAGGTACAACAAAGAAAATTCTTGGCATGCAAATCAATAGAGACGTGAAGAGTAGAATATTGAATTTATCTCAAGAAGAGTATTTGAACAAGGTGTTAGATGGGTTTAGGATGTAAGATGTGAAACTAGTGAGTACACCTTTAGCAGGCCACTTCAAGTTGAGTAAAGAACAGTGTCCTAAAACACATGAAGAGATCGAATATATGTCTAGAGTTCCATATGCTTCAGCAGTTGGAATTTTGATGTATGTTATGGTATGCATAAGACCAGACATTGCCCATGCATTGGGAGTTGTCAGCAAATAAATGAGTAATCCAGGAAAGGAGCACTGGAATGCAGTCCAGTGGATTCTCATATACTTGAGAGGGAACAATAGCATGCATTTGTGTTATGGAGGGTTAGAGGTTTCTTTAGATGGATATGTTGATGTAGACATGGCTAGAGATTTGGATTGTAGAAGGAGAACCACAGGTTATGTATTCACTATTGGTGGCACGACAGTTAGTTGGATTTCTATACTGCAGAAGATTGTTGCCTTGTTTACTACAAAGGCATAGTATGTTGCTACTACAGAAGCAAGCAAAGAGATGACATGGATGCAGTGGTTCATGGAAGAGTTGGGAAAGAAGAAGGATGATTATAGGTTATTCAGTCATAGCTAGAGTGCAATTCATCTTGTCAAGAACTCAACATTCCATTCAAGAACCAAACATATACAACTTAGGTATCACTTTATTAGATCAGTTTTCAAGGATGGACAATTGATGTTGGAGAAGATCCATTGTAAACTCAAAAATCTTGTTGATATGTTGACAAAGGTGGTGAAAAAAGAGAAGTTGGAAGGTTGTTTAGCTTTGATAGGTCTTCAAGATTGATCTTGAAGAAGAGAAACAAGTTAGAGAAGAGTCTGAGGATGAGCTGTAACAGTGGGTTGCAATAGTTAGTCTCCAAGTGGGAGATTGTTGAAGATGTGGAGTCTAACTACAAGATGAAGTGGCAATTTTCTTTTTCCTTGATTTTGGGAGGAATGCATGACCATGGATAAAAATAGCATTATCTTATTAATAGATGGGAGTTGTTATTTTTATGTTTATCTTATTTATATGCATGTTATATTTAGGTTGCTTGTGGTTGAAGAAAACTTTTACAAAGAGGTGCACAAGTTATATATATGTGCATGGATTTACTCTTTGTAATATGAAAAGAGAGAGAATTGTATTATATTCCTCAAGACTGAATAAAGAAGAATTCTAGCTTCTTTCTGGTGCATGTAACCCACATTGGGTGAACCACGTTAAATCTTGGGTTTAGTTTGTGATTGCATGCTTCTTTTATTTCTATTTTAATTTCATTTTATTGCTCATTTGTGTTTCGATCCTAACATGAAATCAAAATTCAAGGTGTTTTCCATTTTACTTATCGGTTCAAAAATTTGTAGAGAGCAAAGATATCTTTGTTGGAACACAAGCTTACAATTCATTTGATTATTAGAGACCTAACAAATGTCTAAAATGGAAATTGGACACCATGGTGGAAGAATTTGTACTCTTTGAAAAACTATAGTTTCATAGTATCGGACATTCATATCAACACCTCAACAAAGTAGCAGACCCATTGGCAACATATGGTTTCAATGAAAGGGTTATCGCTGATATACACAAATAATCTAAGTAATCATGAATATGTTTTGTTCACTTATGAGGCATTTATTGAATATAGGAAATCTCAAACATGGTCAATCACACTCCGGATACCACAGGAAGAAAATACAGTAGAAAATTTTATTATTCTTAGAAGGTTATGTTATTTGGAAGACAACTGCTACAAGGTTAGAGGGGAGTTTGAAAAATTACGTTGTCTTGTGTATAGAAGATGTGCACTATGTGAGGTTTTGTCTGCATATTGAGTTTGGCATTTCATTTCCATTTAACCCCTCTGTTTACCCCTCATATTTGTATTTGCGATTGAATCATGTGAAGGTAGTCTTGGTGGTGGATTTTGTAATCTAGTATGCTAATTGTATGGTGGCAAGTTGATTTCCTTTGTATGGTGAATATCTCACAAGGTTTTTCTCATCTTGGTGTCTTTTTGTCATTTGGTCTCAAGTGATGGTTTATTGAGTTAAATGATAATATAGAGGTTAGGTTTTTGTTTATTTCCCCTTTGACCTGGCAAGGCTCAAGACTCAAACACTAACCCACACTTATTATAATGTACAAAGTTCAAAGTTTCTGATTGTTTAGCACTTTTACATGTCTTTTATGTAAATTTCTAGTGTATTTAACCTAACATGGCCGATGTTACCTAGAATAGAAAAATATTGACTCAAGTTAATATATATACCCACACTAGTCTGAAGTCACCTAAGAGTTCAATCCTACAACTAAAAAAAACTTTTAACATCCATGAATCTAGTTTCACCTCTGTTTGAGTACTAACAAATTTAAAAAATTGGTTACAAATTTCATTCAATTGCCAACTATAGTCATTCTTGACTTCACAAAATTAATACAATAATCAACTACTATACATTTGTTTGTTATATGAATTCAATCATCAAACCAGTGGAAGTTTATAACAAGATTAATATCGGACCAACATTTATGCTTTTCCATGTCAACATGACCCGGGATCATGCAAACAAAGCATTTAAAGAGAAAACAAACCCAATAAGCATATTATTCTTTTCATTTATTTGTGATTACATCTACAATTAATATAAACTACACATGCGGTTCTCCATCGAATGTAGTAATAATTATATCAACGCGAGCTTGCTTGATGCCATTTGATCCAACTATTTTTCTTGTGGAACCTTATACAATTAGAGCATGCATCAAAATAAGAGTGTACTACTAGCAGTATAGGGACTGCTAAGTGTGGCATTATTCCAAGAAAGAAGCGAGTTGCATAATGTTGAACATGACATAAATGACAAGACATTCAGAAGTACATAGTATATTGAACATTCAAAATGTTGAACATGACATAAATTATAGCAAATGAAGCATCAAAATTCAGAAGTACATAGTATGTTTCACAAGAATTGCTACATTTGGCATTTTTGCAAGAAAGAAATACGAGTTTCATATACATCTTAGCTTTTTACGAAATAGGTTAGAGTGGTATCTATTAAACAAAAAAATGTTGAAGAGGGAAAGGACTTGATAAGTATACACCTACATATTTTAAGAGAAATAAAGACTCCATTATAATTACTCCTCATAAATATGATCAATGGGACAGAGTAATTAGTGTTTGTACCCCATTCCTAGTCTCAAGAGATAATCTAGGAACCCTTAATTGAAACAAGTTTTAACACTCATCTAAGACCATGCAATATGTCATTGTTATTTATAAATTGTAATAAATCTTGAGATTATAGTATCAATAAAAGGGTGAACATAATTACATGGTGTCTGATGTCCTTAAAAAATTAATACAAGGCATAGAAGACCCCATTTTTATAGAGGATAATCTATTCTAAAATAGATAGATTACATAAATCAAGATCCACTCTGATATATAATTTAATTTCTATCTGTATGAACTCAAGGTAATCACAAGAAGTCCCCATTAGTGGCATTTATACATAATCATCAAATTGTAGGTCTGATGGTGTATCACTATGGGGTAATGGTCTAATATTGTGGGTGGGTGTCGAGATTGTATGGCCTTCGGTGATTGATATATAACCCCTGTTTGAGATTTTTTTTGCAATAAAGCTTGAACTTGTGTATCTAACATCAAAGATCCATTACCTAATAAATAATTTTTTTTAGGGTATTGGAAACCAAGATAACATAGACTAAACATAATCATAGGATGAATCACTCCATCCCGTAGAGGATGGAAAATTATGTGAAAGAGAAAAGTACCTAAAATACATAGAATGAATTAAGTGGACCACCGGACCGGGAGGTAAGCAGAGGAAAAGTAAAATAAATCCCACAAATGAAATGCAAAGAACATTGAGGGGCCTCTTTATGCCAAAAAATTGTGTATGCCTATGGATCTCAAATAAGGTGCTTGTATTACTATGCAAGGAAAATGACCCTACATCTTCACGCAACGTCCTCCTCTCTAATTCCTCTATCCCACATCTATTGTTTCCCCTCCACAACAAACATAAAACAAATAAAAAAATAAAAAATCATAGGTTCCATGCCCATTTCACCAGTCATCTTTTCTCACTTCACTATCCTCCTCTCTCGACAAAACTCGAAAAAAATATAGTGATTCAAACTTATGAAATTAAATCTATTTGTATTTTAGGTCTAAAAACACAAAAATGTCTAAATGCTTGTCAAATTTAAGATCATGATGTGAACGATGGAGGCTCTTTCCCATAGGGGCAACGCTTTTTGGCATAATAAACTCTAATCTAATCGAAACCTAATTAAATTGACCTAAAATTTAATTAAGGGTTAAGCAATAGGTGACCCTCTTCTTTACTTTAGTAAGTGACATATGGACCACGTGTATTTTTTTAAACTACTAAAAGATGAGAGGGGCTGAAATGTTAAAATATTCAATGAAACAAACTCTCGAGATAACTACGTAAAGTAAGCCCTTGTCATTCAACACTCTTAATGTCAATAGTTTCTTTTTTAATGTCAGGTCTTATGTTTTATGTATAGCTAAAGCCCGTGCCATTTTGAGGGGAATCATATAATAGGATAGGTGGTTTTCTCCAAGTCTATGGAAAATAGATTTAATTTGGTCAATAGCTCCATTGACAAGCTTAGCCTCTACCCACAAGTTTGCGGAAGCATAGCATTTTGGCCCTTATGGAGAAAATGTTTGAGATTTGTAATTGTTATTAATGAATAAATACCATGTCTATCTTATGGATTCAATAAGCATTTGTTTTGAAAATGAACTGTGTCATTATGAATTGAATATTTTTCTTGGAATGTTTAACTAATGGAAGACATGGGATGGAAATGTAAAAAAATTATGTTTCACAATCGCCAAGCTTAAGATGACTTTGTTGTCACCTTCATCGACATTTCTATTTTCTATAATTATCGAAATTAAATGCACTATCGTATTTATATTAGTCTAAATGGTTGTCACAATATTAGTTAATTATTATTTTTCTTATTAAAATCCAACCTAATAATCCTTACATTATAATACCTTTGATTATTCAATTGCTAATACCCCCTCATGTTATATTATTAGAATGAAAATAACCCCTATTTTTCCATTACAACTTCATTTACCCCTTTTTATTTCTACTACGATATATCAAATAGAAAATATTTTTATTTCTACCCTAATATAGCAAATAGAAAATATATAATGCTTTCCACTCAATTATTATTTTCATAGTATGCCTTTCATGAAGCCATTCAAGACATTATTAAGTTCATTAATGTTAAACTTTATTCATTTATCAATAAGTTGCCTCGGTTGGCTAGGACCATTTCTCCCATGCGGGTTCTTCGACAATGAAGAAGAATCCCCTCGGGTTGTGATTGGGAAGTGTCAAACACCTGCAAAGACCTTCCCGGTCTGGTTGGCCGGATGATCACAACCCTCCCTCTTACGGTTTTTGCTCTACAACTACTTAACTTTGGTGTTTTTATGTTGTTTTGATATATTCCTAGGTTTGGCCTAGTTTATTAGTGGCTTTGGGGCGTACCCTCATACCGCTCGCTTTTTTGTTGAAATTATCTTGTATTATGTTTCTTTTAATATAATATAAAATGTTTTTCATTAAATTTAAAAAAAAAAAAGTTTATTCATTTATGAATAATTCTTCAAATAATTAAGATGGTAAAATAATATCATTTGTGTTGAAAAGTATACTCAATCCTAGTTTTTCTACAATATTATTATTTCTTGGTTAAGAATCTCCTAATTGGGATTTCCTTATTCAAAAAGAGATTATAATTTAAGTTCATGACAACACTCCTTTTACATTTTAAATGTATTATTTATAAAAACCAAGTTTCAAATATTTTAGTTTAATGTTAAAATCAACCCCACCTCTCCTTTGGCCCACCTCTCTAACCTACCCCCAATACCTAATTCAAAATATTAGTAAATTAAACCCTTTCATCCCTAATGTCTACCAGTATATTGAATTTGATTTTATCAACTTTATTTAGTTGAATATGAATGAATGTGCTAGGATATTGTGTATTTAATGAATCTCTTGTTTTGGGACTATTATAGTTACATTAATATGTATTTTGATAATATATACGCCTTTGAAGTATAATATTTAAACATAATGAAAATAGAAAATATTTTACAATAGAAAAAACATGACATGTTAAGAATAATTTTTCACTCATTTTGTAAAGGTTACAACAAATTTCGACAAATGTTGACCATGTTAGTAGTTCTTGTCAGAACATAAAACATTCACACAGTCTCCTTCAACTGCTACTTATAGAAAATAGAGAAGCGTGCATATCTCAAAATCCCATTCAACAACCTCTATCCTTCAATATCTATATATAATGTTGTTATGATTAAATACTAGAAATTGCACATGAGGTGTGTGATGTTGACACCAAAATCTAAATGTGGGAGATGGGAGAAGGAAAAATAAACTTACAACAAGGTAATATGATACTTGTACTCGAAAAATGAAGAACATAATGAAGTAGTGGGAGTGGGACTAGTGGAAAATATCCAGAGATGACAAAAAGGGTGAATTATGAAAAGGAGGGGCCAATGGAGATTATGAGGGTAGTGTTAAGGACGGGGAGCTTTACTTCTCCTTGTTGTCAAAACTTATGTTGGTATGTGGCCCTATAGGTGTTGTCATTGATGAAAACCCACATTAATGACAAAGTGGATGATGGTGTAGGGTCAAATAATGTTGTGGATGAAAATGATATGATGTCTCATATGTGTACTTTATGATACAAGGAGATTCGGTGAGGATTGTTTACTCTTGCAAGCCCATTCAGGTGCCTAGGTGATGTTGCATGGTGGTATGAGCTTCTTGGTTGCTTGAGAAGCATGTTGGCATGTTAGATAGTATGTTTGGAGATTTCTTGGGCACTCACATCAGTTGCAGGGTGCAGATTCAGGTTGGTGACCATGTTTCAGGTGCTCATTTGGAGTAGGTATGGATGTTAGGAGGTATGAGGATGAGTTTTGAGCTATATGAGCTCATTGATACATGTATGCAGGTGTATCATGGTGTAATAAGTATGTTTGGGTAATTTTGAGTGCTTTCATGATTTTTACAATGTTCTTTTAGTTGACTCTAGCCTCTACAAAGTGTGAAGCCCTAAGGGGTAGCTATATAAGTCTTAATGACTAGAGAGTTTGAGAGATTGTCGTGACTTTATGATGATTGGAGAAGTTAGTATGATGTGTCATGGTGTTCTTGTGTTGAGTTATTTGTTTCTTGCTCATGTGGTTGATGTTTCACATCTTAATAAGCACACATGGTTATAAATGTTGAATAAATAATCTAATTGATGAATGTATAGTTTATTAAGTGAAATAAAAACCATTGTAGGATTGATTCACCCCCGAGTCCCTTGTGCTTCCAACAATTGGTATCAAAGTAGGTCCTTATGAAGCAATTTTAGCAACTTAAAGGAGATCCTTTGAAGCACAAGAAATGGGTAAGTCTTCAGATCTTATAGTAGCATTGAGGATGAAGAATGAAGTAGCTCAGTCATGTATTGAATCCTACCAAATTCAGGTCAAGGATATGGAGATAGAGCATAATCAAGCCATCATGGATTTGAAATCTCAAGTGGAAAGTTTGACTAAAACCGTAAAATTCAAAGATGAATATTATAGCAGGTATGAAGCTTAGTTGAGTTCTTTTAAATCAAATTTGGATCGGGTACATAGTAAGTTGAAGACCTATGAAAAGTTATAGAAAAGTTTAGAAGCCCTAAATGACATGTTGGAGAATCAAAGAGCTACAAATGAAAAATTTAGTCTTGGCTACAAAGAAGAACATTTAGAGAAGCATGAAGTAAACAAAGTTGAACCTAGTGATGCTACCAAAGATATGGAGGCTAAAGATCTCAAGAAGGTTATCAAGAAGCCTAATGCGTTATGAAATATATAAGTAAGTTCAATGGTGTGTGTTACTCTTGCAATACTTTTGGTCATAGAGCTAGATATTGTAGGAGGTTTGTTAAGAATGCATTTCCATGGAGCAATGGTAGGCATGAACATTCTTATCAGTCAAGGATATTGCATGCTATAGTTGTCACAAGAAGGGTCATATTAAAAATTATGTCATCATGAGTCTCTAATCAGATTTGGAAGAATGATAAGAAGCATGAAGTTGTGTGTTATGGTTGTAATCAGTTTGGGCATATAGCTAAGTATTGTCATCAAAAGGATTCTAAGAAAAGGAATGATGCTTCTAGAGGTAAGAGTGCTCATGTTTGCTTCAAGTGCAACAAATTAGGTCACATTGCAAGATATTGTAGATTCAAAATGAACACCTACAAAAGGAAGGATGATGTTAAGACTATACCAGCTGAGAAGGTGAAAGAAGAACTCAAAAGGACTTGGAAGCCTAGAAAAGACCTTGGTGTCTCATCAAGAGCTTGTGATGATGGAATAAGAGGCAAAACACAAAGTTATGATCTGAAGAGAGACGATGACGGATTTTTCAGGTACCCAAGAAGGCTTGGGACCTCTTCAAGACCTTCTTTTAGGTCTTCTTGGTGATCATATATCTCCACTATGATTCTTGGAGGTATATTAGTGAAAATGAAGCATTCAAATGAGGGGGATTGTCTAGGTAGGTGTGTGTGACTCCTCCATATGCATAAGGTATGTCTTTCAATGTCCTCATGGTGCAAGTTGGTTGTTATATTAGTATAAAAAGTCAAACTCTCAGTATTGTGGTCATTAGATGTTCATGTCTGAGTTCTTAAAGTTTGTGTTTGTATTGTCATGGTGTGTTGTTGGTCTGAGATGGTTGTGTATGTTCATGAGTCTTATTGTCATGTCATAAGAAGTATGTAAGTGGTTTATAACTCATGAAGTATGTTCTCATAGTCTCTGAGTCTAATATTAGCAATGTTGATTTGGTTTGTGGTATGTGGAGTCTTCATGATTGGAAAGTGAGTCTAATGTTGTGTCATAAGTTGTTATACCATAAATCATGTGTATTCAAGTGTCCTATATAGGTGTGAAGTCTATGAATGTATCACAGAAGTTGTAAAATTATATCTTGAGTCTCAGTGTATTCATTCTTCTCAAAGAGTATGATATGGTCATAATGAGTTGTCTAGACATGTCCATTGGTATGAGAAGTGATTGGGTCATATATTATGAGTCTCTAATAGTGTAAATGGTTCTGGAAAGTGTGCTTAGAGATGCTCTAGTGTCATCATGTGTGATTTCCTGATCATTTAGTATGAGAGTAGAGATCTGTGCAGTGCTTCTTAAAGGCAACAAGATAAAATCAAGGTGGTTTCATGTATGATATTGGTTATTATTGCTCCTCATTCATTGTAAAATGTGCTTAGAGAGATAGAAGGGTCATCTACAATGTGTATGATCAATTTTGAGATCATAAGAGCAAAATTTGTGCAATTTGGTTACATCTCTACCCTGACTGGGTTGTCACAGTTTGTTATGAGCAGTATGAATGGAATATGGTTTTGAAGGTCCAAATGATGGAGTTTAGGGCTAAAATTTTGAACATATCATCTTGAAAAGGATGGATAAACAATTTAAGTGGTTTTAGGCTGTAAGAATGTTCACATTCCCATGAATTTATGACAATGTTGAAAGTTGATTGTGAGGGGCCTAAAGACCTAATCTAGGTTAGGCATTTTTGTAAAGTGGACTTGTTGAGCTTAATTACATGGTATAAAAGCTTATGGTATAAATAATATAGCCTAATGGGTGTCTACATCAGGTAATAAATCATCATTAAAGTATATATATCAAATGACATGTATGTTTCTTGATGTTCTAGGGCTAGTGGACTAAGAATAAGCAAGTTGATGGTAAAAAAAGGCACTGTGAATTTTTTAGTTGTTTCTCATATTTTTGTTGACATAGGAAGGTGTGTTGAATTATTTTTATGGACCTTTGATGGTCAAAAGAATTATAAGGTACATTCATACCTCTTGAGATTCTTGGATCCACATGACTGAGTTAAAGAAGTTATATGCACCTATAGGTATGGTCATTAGTGAGTATTATTCTTGGTGGGTCTAAGTCCCATAGAGCAAGTCCATACATGTGTAAAGAGGTATATATGGTTTTAAGTATATTGGTTGACTATCTCTAGAATGAAGAAGTTTGTGTGGTCCCTTGTTATGCTTTGAGTCAAAATTGACTATCTATAGGTAAAGGGTATACACAGAGGCAAAGCATGTTATTTGTTCGAGTATGACAGTTGTTGTGTATTGTTACTATTGTGTTACAACCTTAGAATCATGTTTATGCATCTGTGAAGACATCACTATGCCTTGGAAGATGAGTTGAAATTAACCTTAGAATTTATGAAGTGGGGAGAGTACTCTTGTTGCTCTATATGTGATATCATGATAAGCTACAGGTGCATGAAGGTAGAGCATGTTATCATCTATAGGTGTGTGTGTATGAAGATGGCTATGAACTTATCTGGATGCTCTTAAAGGTGTGACAAGTTGTTTAAAGATCAAATATGCTAATGTCAAGTGTGGTAAAGTGCTCGGTGAGCTCAAACGACAGATATAACAAGCTACGGGTGTAAGATGATGGTATGTTGCAATTTTTGTTGTGTCTGAGCCTCAAAGAGATGATATGTCCATGTGTGAAAGTGTCATGACCACTGATGATGAGAAAGGTAGATAATCTTAGTTTGTATGGTAATTTTTTTGCTCCATGAGTGCTATTAGCTAGCTATAGGTACAATCTATGCAAAGGATAATGTATCATTGTTTCAAAGGCTTGTAGGTGTTTAATGAAGTATGATAGAAGTCAAAGTGAGTAGATTCGGTGTTTTCATTAGCTTCATAAGGTCAGACTTGATGGTGAAGGTGTGGAGAAGTGAGTTACTTGGCTTAAGTTAGTCATGATGAGCCAAAATGTTGGGTCAAGACCCTAAATTACACTGCTACAATGTTACAGTGATAAGAAGAAATGCTTCTACAAGTCCAAATGTTGCTCAAGTGTGTAAAGTGTCTTCATGGAAGGGGAGCTTAGGAGCATGCTTTAGAAGTTGATGTGAAGGTTCTCAAGCTATTTGAGGTATATATTGGGTGTCTACACAATGAATTGGAAAATTTTGTTCCTTGAATGCATGTTGTCAGTCAAATATGACTATCCAAGACTGAGAAGATGGTTTAGCACTTGGAAAAAGTGTCTAAGGTGTTTTATAGCCAAGTAACCAAGGTAAGTTGCTTGTTCTTGAGCCTCTCTACTAGATATAGTGTTCTTGAGTCCAGTGGGAGTGCTAATTTGTTGATTCATGAGTTGAGTGAAGTTTGGGAGAGCTTCAAAATTGGTCCTAAATACACTGAGAAGTTTGATTAGGGACTTGTGTTCTTAAGTCAGTATGGAGAGCAAGAAAATTCATTGAAAAGCCAATGATATGCATAGACAAGCTGGTTTTTGGTTATGATGGTTTGGTATGATCATTTATTACATTTTTGGCATGTTCTCAGAGTGTATGGCTCGGGTTATGATCTGCTACAAAGTTCCAAAGAAGGCTAAAATAGGATTGAAGTGAAAATTGACAACTTTTACATGCATGGGAGGTGGAAACTGGTGTTTTGTCTCTAAACAAGGTAATATAATGCTTCTTTATGCTTTATTGATGATTCTCAGATGATGTATGTGATTGGCCTTGGGGGAGCATGATGGTTACATGCTTGCAAAGAAGGAAAATCATATTTTTATATCAAATTTCAAGGTCTTGAGCTTGTTTGAGATATTTGGTTGATGTTTCTAACCAAAGCATGATGTTATGAAGCTAAGAAAGATGAAGATTATGTAAGTACAATATGCCTTTTTCATTAATGTAAAAAGGGGGAGAAGTTCAAGTAGTTTTCCATCAATGACAAAGGGGGAGATTGTTGGCATGTGGTCTATAGGTGTTTTCATTGATGAAAAACTACATTAATGATAAAGTGGATGATGGATTAGGGTTATATGATGTTGTGGATGATGACTGACATGATGTTTTAGATGTGTTCATGATGATACAGGAGATTCGGTGAGGATTGTTTGCTCTTGCAAGCCCATTCAAGTGTCTATGTGATGTTGCATGGTAGTATGAGATTTTGGGTTGCTTGAGAAGCATGTTGAAATGTTGGATAATAGGTTTAGAGAGTTATTAGGCACTCGGATCAGTTGCAAGGTGTGGATACGGGTGATTGGCTATGTCTCAGGTGCTCATTTGGAGTAGGTATGAATGCTAAGAGGTATGAGGATGAGATTGGGAGATACATGAGATCATTTATGCATGTATACATGTGTATCATGGTGTACCAGGTATGTTTGGGTCATTTTGAGTACTTTTATGATGATTTATAGTGTTTTTCTAGTTGACCCTAGCTTCTACAATGTAAAACCCTAAGGGGTAGCTATGCAAGTCTTAGTGTTTGGAGAATTTTGAGATGGTGATGAATTTATGATGATTGAAGATGTTATTTTGATTTTTCATGGTGATTTTTGCAAAGTTTTAGGATGGTATGATGTGAATTTTGTAAGATATGTCAGTTTTGGTGAGACAGGTCAAGAACTAGTGCATTTCCAACTCGAATTTGATCTTTGATGCTCACCCTAAATTGTGTGATTTGCATGGGACCTTGTAGATTTCAGGGATGTTTATACATTGAGTTTATAAGGTTTCAAAAAAATAATTAGGTCATTTCATTGTCATTTTTATGAACAAATGTTAAGAAGGTAAACAACTATTTATGAGTTTGAAACCCTAGCTTGAAAGTGGTATGGAAGAATTGCTTCCTAAGTGGCCATAATTGCTTCCTAGTGTATGGATGATGATTTTAACATGTGGTTACTACTTCATATTTACAAAAATGTATGGGAGAGGTCATGGTGATGAGTGGGCCCCACTGAAATAGGTCATTTTCTTAATAAGAGTGTTTTGGGGCAAGGTTGTCTAAAGGACATTCATATTAAATTGTTTTTAATGATGTATGTGAGTTTTTCTTGATGTCCAAAGAGGTTTCACCCATAGAATGGGGATGTAATTGAGTTTGGGAGTAAAGGGGTGGGCCGTATTTACTCCCTTCTAGTCATTCAATTATTATATGTTCACTCCCTAATCTTATCTCTAGGGGAGGTTTTTTGGGCCATAATTTGCTATTGAATTATTAAAATTTATCTTGGCTCATTTGGTAGCTCAATGATTGACATGTGATATTTATGATGATGATGTAGGGGTAAATGTGATAAGAGTAACTATCTTTATAATACACTTATAATGAGATTACTTTTTGCATGTGGTAAGGTGGCTACTTGGGTAGGGTTCTTTATGGCGATTTTTTTCCTTCGGTGGATTTTTTACTTACCTAGAGAGATTATTTGTTAAAAAATATGGGGGAATTGTCATTCATTTGGATCTTGTGGGTCAATTTTTTTAAAATAATGACGTAGTTTACAGGGGAGTATTTGAATAAGTTTGTTGGCTTTAATTTTTTTAACATTTTTAGGCCACCGATGAAGAAGTGTCCATAGAGTTTATGACATCTTGGAGTAGTAGAGTTGCGGTTGTCAAAGGGATACATATTTGAAGACACTCAAATTTGGTAATTCTACTCCTTGACATTGTTATTCTCAACATTTCTCACTTTCTCATGCAAGTACACTTTACACATTCTCATGTGATACATAGCTAGGTCTCTTTTCTAGCTTGCTTTCTCTTACACACTCATTTATTAAATTTTTTGAGAATTCAATATATTAATTATAGTAAGAAACTCCACTTGTAAGATTCCAAACTTCACGTTGCATATTTACACTCTTAGTTAAAAAGTGTACAATAAGGGGAACATCTATACGGTCCGACCCTAGTTTACGGTCTTGTCTTAGTTCACTTTGGTCCCAAGCTTCCCATTACACATTATTCTTTGCCTCACTTCCTCTCGGGTTAACATTTCTAACTTAAATAACCTTTAGAAGCATATATAAAAAGTGAAACTCACCTCATTTAGTACATGGAACTCTTATGGACTCCTATTGCAAAAGATAACACAAAAGGCACTTAAAGCTCCCTACACTTAGAAGATACCTTTACACATTCATTAGGGGGGCACTATATAAAGATTTGAAGCTTCCCACTAGGTCTAGAGAGCTAATTCACACATTTATAAGCAATCAAAGTAACCCACTCAAATAGATTACACAAGAGAGAAACTCAAGTTAAGCATTGTCAAAGAAATGATTTCAAATTTGATCACACAACTAGGTATCACATGCTATGTAGAGAACGACGTGTGGTTTGAGGCCTCTTCAAAGGTTCTATTGTTGGCGGTGTATAAGGGCACATACATCTAAAATAAATGTTTATTTTGCAAGACTTCATCCATGGTTAGGGTTTTGAAGGATTGAGAAGAGTATTCATAGACCCTTGTAGTGTGATCGAGAATGTCTGAAAAATAGTGACAAATGAATCAAACAAGTGAAAAACCCAAAATTTCATAGACCACAGTTCTAAGTAGGTTTAAAACCATACAAAGAGGTCAACACCATATAGACATTCCTACCCCTATTTTATGGTCCTACCATAAGATATCTTCAGGTCATAATTTCATTTTGAAGCATTGTTAGGTACATAAACCCCTGTTTTAACATCCATATCACCCAAATCAACCTAGAATCACATGTAATCAGCTAAGTGCACTCAATCCCATGTATTTTTGAGTTTGTATTGCATCGTGTACATTTTTTGCAAGTATTAATGTGTTATTATAATATTGAATGGTTAATGTTGGAAGTTAATTAGTTAGATTAATTTATCCTGGAAAAATTATTTTGTTCCTTGATTGATTATAGTTATAGAACCCTAATCAAACTGAAAATGGTGATAGCATTTGGTGAACCAAACATTTGAATTGAATTTTTTCTCTTTGAACCCTTGCAAGTTTTTATTTCTTGTTGTTTTCATACTCATTTCTTTTATATCATCATGTTAACTCTCAGGGATCATTATCAATATCTATGTAGCTTTCCCACATCTTCGAATCCCACCTCCACCCACCTTTGTGGTGATTCCATGATAATATTTTCTAATTATTTTTCACTATAAATGTTGCTCATACCCAAGGTGATCTTCTAATAGTCACTCGAAAATCATACTCAAGACCTTACCAATGATGATGCCCAACAATTCACACAATTCTTACAAGAGAATCCCTCTAACATTAATCTCTTACCGTATGTTACATGTAAGCAACTTTAAAATGATCCATCATATCACTTAGCAATATATACAATTCATACATCTATGGTATCCACATACTTGGGGCACCTCATACCATAATGTTTATATGCCTATTCATATAACCACTATTGCTACTAAACATCCCATCTCTAATGGTTCACATGCCTCTTCCTCATGCACACTAGCTCTTGAAACACTTACTCACTCAATACAAACTCAAATCTTATAATTACAATAAGGTATGTCCACTTATCTTCATGTTATGGACTCGGCCCAATTTTTACACAATTCATTAGCTCATGAGGTGGTCAATTACAATTTAGCCCTTTATTTTGTTGCATGTAAGCTTCATATCTATGATGAAAAAGATGATCCTACAAAACATATTAAATCATTTCATGTAGCTTGCATCTGTTATGCCTCTTATGACATCTTCCTTACCAAGTTATTCCCTAGGAGTCTTAAGGACTTTGATGTTATAATGGTTCTATGATCTCCCCACTTATTTTGTGTGTTCTTTCACTACATTGGAAAATCAAATTTTATCCCAATTTGTTATCAATATTGGAGACAATGTTTCTTATGAAAAAAATTCTAAGATATGCCAAGGATCTAATGAAGATGTCAATGATTATGCCTTACATTATCATACCATGATTACCAAGACTAATAATCTCCTAGTATAGATACAAAATCACACACTTTGGGTAATTATCTAGTCTTGATTGCATACTACTATTCATATGATTCATAAGTAAGAAAAGTACTAATTAACCCATATATTTAGCCATATTTACTTTCTTCATGTTGCTACTTTTGGTTTTACACCATTTCTAACTCAATTTGTATTTTCATACCTTGGCATTTCTCATTACGGACACGAGCGCCCTACCGGGATGCTAGTGTTAGGCATTCTTATCCCCTCTAGGTGCCCCTGACCTCTTTATACTTTTCTCACATATTTTGGGTCCTTTCTAGCCGTTTGAGCATCTTATATTTTTGGTAGTCGGACTTTTCAGGGTTAATTATGAAATTCAAGCAAAGGAATCATATAAATATAAAGTTATGTGATCATAATAAGGGACCAAACACTAAGCATTAGCTATCACCACCTAAGGTTACATCCAAGGCTATTCAAGAGCATTCAAACATCCATTCAAGGGAAAGGGACTGCATTATTCTACATACACTTCATAGGAGGGGAGTCTATTCTATTTTATGCACACATATATTACATTTATTTACATCTAGCTACTTTCTTGCTATCTAAGTGTGACATGCACAAGAGCCACCTAGGGCATGATTCCACACACACACACACACACAAAACTACATTAGGTCTGAAATGTAGTACAATGCTCAGTCATAAGATCACTTATTTGACGATTGAGGATAATATGACCCCTCATTTTGAATCTTTATTTTTAGGATTTGATGTCTCTTTGAGGGTTTTGCATGTCTTTATTTCATTCCAGGTTTCCAGTGACCTTAGTGAACATTGTGTGACATACTAATGACTAAAGGTGAAGGACAACAAACACCTTGTGACTAATCAAAGATGGTTTTATGAGAATTTTTGCAGTCACAGGTGCCCACTACCAGTCTATGGCACCCACAGGTGCCCATGCCCCTTTCTAGGCACCCTCGTCCAACTTACTCCTCTAGATCTACAATTTTTTGATTAGTGTGATAGACCATGCTTCTAGTTTTTCAGCTCTCTGTGCACCTTCGGGATCTTTGCGAAACAACTAGGTCATTTTATCCCTTCTTTGCAACCAAGGTTTCATATTTTATAGGTTAATTTACTTGGGTCATTTGTTGTACTTAATTGTTATTTATTTACCGCTCCAATAACAATCATACTAAGCATTTTCATAGCATTAAATCCATATTTTCTTAATCATTTTAGTGAACCCATCGCTCGAATCCACCTTCTCTTTAGGTCTCTTATCCTCTTATCACTATGGCTCAATCTTATGGTGAATTCACTGAAGCCCATCTTAAAGATCAAGTAATGATCATATCCTGAACATCCACATGATTTATAATTGCTTTTATTTGCTGATCGTGGGGAAGCTACCAATCTTGTAGAACTTAATGCTTCCATGACTATCCCCACCTCCATTTTTACTCAACCATCTACTTCTACTCTTCTACCTATCTCCTTCATTCTTATTTCTATTCCTACTCTCACTAACCATTTCACTCCACCTCTTGCTTTTCATACGCGCTAAGTTTCTTCCATCAAAAATCAAGACTTAACTTTTCTTTACCAAGATCTTCAAGCTCAAATCCGTAAATTGCAACATGTTACTTCTCATTCTTTTCCATATTTTTATCCCACTTTATTGCTTTAGACCCCATTCACACTCATCATTTCCACTTACCCTCTTCCTCCTACTTTTTTCATTCCCAAGTTTCCCATTTCTAATGGGCATGGTGACACAAAAGAGAATTTATAAGCATTTCATGTGACATGTCTAGATTTTGTGAATGATCATATTCTTCTTGCTACGATATTCCCTCATAGTCTTCACGATTATGTGATGTGTTGGTTTTATGACCTACTGTCCACTTGGTAACATCTTTCACACATCTAGCTGATGCTTTTCTTACTCATTTATCTATCAATATCGGCTCTAAGATCTCATATGATCAACTCACACAACTTAAACAAGGATATAATAAACATCTAGTGGATTATGTCTTACAATATAAAAATAACTTAGCTAAGATGTCTAATGTGCTTGTGGACTCTGAGCTTCAAGATTTATTCATTCAAAGTCTATTTTTGCCTCTCTAGGAGAGTGTTCTCTTTGAGACATCTCCATCATTTGATCAACTATTCCATACTCTTAAGCTACACGAAACTAAACTCTTATCTATAGGTAAGCTTAAGTATCAGGAACAAGCTTCATCTTCTACGCACTTTCAAAGTAAATCAACTTTCAAGCCATCAACCAAACCTACTATGAAGAAAAATCACTATCAATGTTGTATCTAATACTAAAGAGCTTCAATGACAACCGCCTAAGTGAACATACAAAAAGTTAACTGTCGCTCCACATATTCTACTACCACAGCTTGTTGAAAGAAATCTTATCACACTTCCTCTACCACTTAATTTAGATCCATCTCATCCTAAAGGTCATAATTATGATGAAAAACTCAGATGCAACTATCATCAGTGTGTTGGAAATTCTACCAATCATTGTTTCAAACTTCACAATCTCATTCAAGATTTGATCGATAACAATGCAATTGAGCTTCTAGATCCTATGGATTTTGCACCCATCAATGAAAATCATAAGCTCAATATATTTAACAATCCTCTTCCAAAACATGAAAAAAATCGGTTGATTCCTCGGCTAATCATACATATCATGCAAGTGCCTCCTCCTACATCAAGGGATCTTGATTTCCTAGTTTCTCATGTTGAGATTTCTCCACCAATTATTTATTTCTCTGATCATGATCATCATGCTACATTCTCTTTTGATCACTTGCACATTAGTGCTTCTATCGGATCCATTTCTATCAATAACACTAAAGTTGATCCATCATGGTGCATCAACGCATGTTCTATTGCACTTCTTGTCACTATTATCGACTATCCACTCTCAAAAATTTCATATCTAATCCCTAACTCATATGGGGTTGTCAAGCTTCAAGTTGTTGGTCCTCTCATCATGCTTGTAACTTTTATTTTGGCACCATCAATTCAAGGGCGTGACATGATCTTAGGCCTCAATTGGATTTGTAGATCTCAATCTATCATATCCATGAATCACTTACATATGAAATTCATTCACAATAACCAAGTCATCTCTATCAATGGTGTTCTACCATCCACTCCATGGTCGCAACCTCCTCTTGAGGTTTCCATTGCATCAATTAGCACATCTAAATCCTTGTGGCCTATCAAAACTAAAACACAAACTTCTCCTAGCTCTCCTATTCCCACACGGAATACGTGGTCTCATCGATATGCTAGTCCATCACATTAGTATCGGTCCACCACTAGGACAACTCCTTCATCTAGGCATACTTCACCACCTCGTTTCACTCCACATAGGTGTCCATCACCTTCACACTCTACTTCATATAGGTGTCCATCACCTCCGTGCTTTTCTTCACATGGGTGTCCATCACCACCACACTCTCCTTTGCATAGGTGTTCATCACCACCACATTACTGTTTCACATAGGCATCCATCGCCTCCATAATATAATCATCGGTCACATGCATATAGGATTCATTCACCTACACAACATCTATCTCATATACCACAATTCTTAGAGCATGTTCACACACCTTCATCGCCACTAGAATTGGGTGCAAGACCCTCATCCTTTACTTTCATCGGATAACATACTCATCATCGCATGCTTGGGGGCATCACACCTATTTCTCCCCGAACATTGACACGTGTCTTATTTTCTCATCACATTACTTCTATATCTTTACACATAACTTGCACATCTTGATTCATGCTCATATCATCATTTTCCAATAATGCACTCTTGTGCTATAGTTCACACTCGACTGTTGAGGGTATCCTATACACATGAACCTAACACACTACACACTACACTACACTACACTACACTACACTACACACTACAATACATACTACACACACTACATAATTCACACATCATGCGCGATATCCTTCTCACAACATCTATTATGCATTATACATAGTTCACACTCTATACATTCACGATATATCTTTTTGACATCTACTTTCACACACTATGGACATCACCCTATGATGCACTATAGTTCCATGGTCCATACTCGACTGCTGATGGTCTACATCTCAAATGGACCTCATCACAATCATGCGTTCAATCATTCACTCACACACTTACACTCTATACTTTGCACTTTGACGATCATATCTTTTTATTACAAACAATTCAAACCATTTCCCGATGACACACTCTTTCTCTATGGTTCATTCTTGACTGTTGAGGGGGAATGTATAAATGAACCTCATCTCATGTATAAATATCCACACTCACTTGGGGGGGAGCACACGGCTCCTATCATACTCACTCTACATTCCATTCCATCTACACTCCACAACATACTGCATATCTTGATCACACTTAGTCTTGCTTATACTTACTTGTTACACGTACATTTTATTACACATATTAGATAGATATCTTGTATGTCATTATATTTCCATACAAACATGTTTGTTCACTTGCTTTCTAGTTGTGATCATGGATTCTACTGAGATCTATACATGTAGCATGGATGTTTAGTGCAGTACCTATTACTAGTCCCATAGTGGCTCCTAGGGGAATTCACTTTTGTACATTACAAGTGTTATTGTTTCATTTTTCATACCACATTATTATCAGATTATACACGATTTTACATACGTTTTATCTTTCTAACATGCTAACGAGTGATTCATGTACAACATTTATCTTGCTTTGGTTTATTGACCACTATGGTTGTCTATTACATGACTTACTCTTATCTGCCATTATTTTGCATTGTTTATGGGATTTTCCCTTTTTCTTGTGTGCACACTTGTCTGCTTTTGGTCTAGCGGACCTTGATTTTCTTGTGACATCGTGAGTGATGTTCCATGTCTAGAACCCATTTTTTGTGGTCTACATTGACTTCTTGTGTCTTAGCTTACACATTGTTTGCTTATTTGCTAACTTACATTTTTCATGCATGTTTGTATTTTCTTATACTAACACTTTTTTCCTAGCCACTTTTTTTATGTGTTCCTTGGTTTCGATCAAGCACACTCCCCCCTACAAGGCATCAGTTTCAACACCATGATTGGTGCTCCTTTGGGCCACATACTCCTCAGTGACATCACATTTACCCCAAATGACGGGGGGCATCATTTGGGCCAATTAGTCACCCCATACAACAGATCCACAATCATCACACAACACGATTCATTACAGTACAACATAATCACCAAACATTAGACAATGCTTATAATCTAACTTGGCTCATTATATTACAACACAGACACCAACGCCGAGACTAAGATAGTAGCGCTTGGGTGCCCCTAACCCTTCCTAGACACTGTGACTAGGGGGTAGTTACATAAAATTATTTAGTGCACCACAATCTATAACAGATCCACACAACATATTTTACAAGCAGACATTCCTTAACACCCACCATACATATATCATTCAACATTTTTCTTTAGCATTGGATCAGAATTGGTCGAACCAGATCATTGTATTTTTACACACCATCTGCAGTGGTGTTCCATATTACGGGAATAAATTAAAGGTTGGAGGATGACCCTAGACTTTTCTCCCTACACTTTTTCCAAGTCATTGGTGTGACATAATCTGAAAAACTTGCAATCGACACAACTAGCGTGAGATCACCCAAAAAATTCATTCATCTACAACATTTATAAGATCCTTTCTACACTCTTTTCCTCATCATGGATTAGGTGCACATGTTACTTTTTCACATTTTTCATTACATACTTTTTACACACTTCATTTCATACTTTTTACACATATACATGTGTATTTAACTACTTGTTCGATTCTTCTCTTTTGTAGGTCCATCCGTATGGGAAACAATAGTCAACATCATTCAACCAAAACATCAAAAACATCACACACATCAACATCGACATCAACAACAGCACATTAACGACATCTACAACATGTGTTTCCGCCCTAGGGTCATTATCTCATCACTTTTTGCACTTTCTCATCTTTAGTCTCCATGCTCCACCTTTTTATCACTCCACACTTTTCCTTGTCTCTCAACACACTTCTTGCCATTGATCTACATGGTTATCAGGTACGCATCTCTATCTACTTTATGTTATTGAGATTTCACTCAACAACATAAAGTGGGGGCAAATGTAGACACAAAATCATGCACTTTGGGTAATTATCTAGTCTTGATTGCATACTACTATTCATATGATTCCTAAGTAAGAAAAGTACTAATTAACCCATGTATTTGGCCATCTTTACTTTCTTCATGTTGCTGCTTTTGGTCTTACACCATTTCTAGCTTAGTATGTGTTTTCATACCTCAACATTTCTCATTCTGGACACCAGTGCCTAGCTAGGCTGCCAACGTTAGGTGCCCCCATCCCCTCTGGGTGCCCCTATCCTCTTTATATTTTGTTGATATCTTTTGTGTCCTTTCTAACCTTTTGATCATCTTATCTTTTTGGTAGTCAACCTTTTTGGGGTTAGTTACAAAATTCAAGAAAATGAATCATATAAATATAAAGTTATGTGATCATAATAAGGGACCAAGCACTAAGCATTAAATATCACTACCTAAGGTTTCATCCAAAGGCTATTAAAGATAATTCAAGAATCCATTCTAGCATCATTCAAGGGCAAAAACTGCATTATTTTGCACACACTTCATAAAAGGGGAGTCTATTCTATTCCATGCATGTTCTAAGAAGCTACGCGATAATGGATTCATTATCATTCATCTTAAGACCTTCAAACTGAATTCTAAAGGTTTGGAGCTTTACAATTTCTACATTTGAGTCACCTTCATATATAACTTGTAATTTCTCCCATGTATCCTTTGTTGATTTGTAGTGCATCACTTTTCCCAACTCTGATTCTCCAAGGCCACTTATGATGGCACTAAAAGATTTTGAGTTTTTGCAGTATGCCTTCTTTTCATCCTTAGTAATTGGAGTAGTGGCAGGAGGGTATAGCCATGATCCACATCATTCCAAACATCAAACCATTTATCCATAATAAAGGAAATCCTCAAGATCCAAAAATCTTAATTCACACCATCAAACACTGGTGCTTTACCAATGACTATACTGCTCACCATTATTGTGCTTTAAGGATCTCCTTTCAAGTTGTCAAAATTATCCAAAAGGACCTGCTTTGATATCAATTTTTAGAAGAAAAATAGACTAAATGGGGGTGAATTAGTCCTTACAAAAATTTAAATAAGATTTCATATTATTCAACCAAACCAAAAATATAATTATCCAATGATTAAAGTGTGCACATCACCAATTATCACAAATGAAAACAATCATGAAACACAGAATCAACACAGGAACACAAGATATAAGTGGGAATCCCTTAAGGGAAAGAAAATTGACTGAAACATAATCTTCATATTTATATGTTTCAAATTTAGTGAGACACCAATCCCACAAGGAGTACCAACCCCTAATTTAGTAGAGCTATAACCATACCAGGGGTATCAACCCTAAATTTTGTGAAGCACCAACTCCACAAGGAGGCTACAACCCCAAAATGGTCAAACACACAATCAACCACCTTATTATGATATGATATCTAATTTATTGCTGTCACAAGTGATAGAGACCACCGGTTCAACTTGCACTTCTTCACACCCTCATACAAACACTAGGTGACCAATCCTTCACAAACTAGATCTTCCTTCACTTCTCAAACCTTCAAACACTTGCTTACTAATATTAATTGAATTGTAACACACTTGATATGACCTTAATTCATTCTCCAACACCTACAAATATTTCTCACATAGGTTGCACTTCTTGCACACACATAAATAGCTTCAAAAAGAACCCAAAATAATTATTTTATAAGCTCCTTTACATTTCAAATTCAAACACAAACTATTTCACTCCTTTGGCTCAAACCATGTATCATAAAAAATACTAAATTCAAACCATAATAGTTACAAGTGACCCAAGTATGTTGGCCTAACTAAAAACATCATTACATGCTCCAAAAATGACTCAAATCCCCTTGGGCATAAAGAAAAAAATGCCCTAACATTAAAACCATACTTATTCATGACCCATAGATCACCATATATTTTTAAATTAAAAATAAATAAATATGTATGGTAGAAATTTATCTCAACTAATCATATTATTTCATTTAATAGGACCACTACTCTTTGTTCTTCTCAAAACTATTGTTTCATACACTCCCCAGGACTCTGAAAACATCTTATGCCACTAGATGACTCCAAAACATCCAAAATATGTCATGTGAAAAATCAATGGAAATGGAAGAACTTTGAGAACACTTCTAAGAAAATTATAAGTCTTGAAACAATCACCGATCAAACCACAGTCACTTTTGTCTTCACCAAATCAAAATACCCAAAAAGCTGCTATTTTCAAAGATCTGCTGGTTAACACATTTCTAGGAACAATAAATACCTATAAATGGATTAATTTGATGAAAAATTCATCCCTCTTCACTATCTAGGTGATAGAAAGCATCACCTAATCCATCTCATGCTCCAACAAACTAAATTCTTCAAAGAATCCGATCCTGTCCTACAATGAAAAATATATTCATATCCAAAACTATCCTTTAAACCATATAAAATATCATCATCATGAGACAAAAATTATATAACTAGAAATATCTCTGAATTATATTTCCAACAAAACTTGAATCACCTCCTAAATCCTCTTGTAGCTCCTGCAATGTCCACTTTATCAAGACTAGTTTTTACTACCTCGAAATTGCCCTTTGACCATCAACCTAAATGGAGCTCATTTGACCATGAAATTGCATCAAAATGTCCTAAAATATCTTTTAAATCAATAAAAACTCACATACATCATACAAAAATAATTTAGTTTGTAATTCCTTTAGAAAACCTTGTCACAAAACACTCTTATTTAGAAATTGACCGTTTGAGTGGGGCCCACTCATAACCATGACATGTCCCACACTTTTATGGAAATATTATGGAGTCATATACATTTTCCAATCATCATTCATGCACTAGGAATAAATTATGGTCACTTAGGAAGAAATTCTTCCATTCTGCTTTCAAGCTAGGGTTTCAAACTCATAAGTAGTTGTTTACCTTCTTAACATTTGTTCATAAAATCATGATGATGAAATGACCTAATTATTTTTTAAAAACATTTTAGAATAAATTTATAAAAACCCATGAAATCCAGAAGGTCCCATGCAAAATACACCATTCAAAGTGAGCATTAGAAGATCAAGTTCAAGCCGGAAATGCACTATTTCTTGACCCTGTCTCACCAAAACTAACATATCTTACAAAAATCACATCATACCATCCTGAAACTTTGAAAAAGAACCATGAAACATCAAAATAACATCTCCAATCATCATAAAGTCATCTCCATGTCACAAACTCTCCAAACTCTAAGGCTTACATAACTACCCCTTAGGGTTTTGTAATGTAGAAGCTAGGGTCAACTGGAAAAACAATGTAACTCATCATAAAAGTAATCAAAATGACCCAAACATACCTGATACACCATGATATACCTATATACATAGAAAAATGAGCTCATGTATCTCCAAAGCTCATCCTCATACCTCCTAACATCCATACCTGCTCCAAATGAGCACCTGGAACATAGCCAATCAACTGTATTTGCACCTTGCAACTAATGTGAGTGACCAAGCACTATCTAAACCTTCTATATAACATTTCAACATTCTTATTAAGAAATTCAGAAGCTCATACTACTAGAAACATCACCTAGGCACCTGAATGGGCTTGCAAGAGCAAGCAATCCTCATTGAATCTCCATGTATCATCATGAGTACATTTGAACCATCATGCCAATCATCATCTAAAAATCATATGACCCAAATCAATTATCCAATTTTTCATTCATTTGGTTTTGCATCAATGACAACACCTATTAGATCACATGTTAAGAGAGAATTGTTGAAAAAAACTATAAGTAGTGTCTTTAAGGCTCACCTAGGAGATTCTAGGACTCAAAGATATGCACGATAGAAGAACCCATGGGAGAAAAGGAGTTCCGGGCACTAATGAATAATATGGGTGCTAGTAGTGTCTAGTCATGTGTTAAGGTTCTGTCCTTTTTTGTGTAGGAGGAGCTCCATTATTAGTTTCCTTTGTCATTCTGGTTTCACCCATATATCATCAATTGTACCTGTAACCTAAATTTTTTTGTCTACCTACCCATGCCCACAAACCACATCAAATATAATTAAAAAAATGCAAAATGTGGAGTCAAATGACCCCGGTGGTCACCCAAAGAGTGAACTTAGTACTTACCAAGTGCTGCACTACATTTTAGACTCCATGTATTTCTATGTGAAAGTGTGTGTAATGATGCCTTAGGATGCCCTTGTGCAAGTTACACAGTGATAACAAACTAGATCTAGAATGTAGAAATGAATAGAATGCGTATGATGGAATAAAATGAACTTCCCATCCTATGTTGTGTATATAGAGTGATGCAATCCTTTTCTCTTGTATAGATGTGCTAGATATATGCCTTTGAAATGCCCTTATGCCTTTGATGCAAGATTAGGTGTTAGAAGATAATGTTTAGTGCTTGGCCCCTTATTTGAGAGCTACAATTATGTATATATATGATTCCCTTGTTTGAATTTTGTAATTCAAAACTAACAGGCTAACCCAAAGTTGTAAAAGATGACCAAAATTAAAAGAGGCCAAAAAGAGTACGAAGAAGGAAAATAAGATCAGGAGCACCCAGAAGGGACATGAGCGCTTGGGACGCTTCTGTCCTAAATGGGAGCTAGTGTTTGAGGCCATAAAAGATAAATCATTTGAATATCGATAGGGTGTAAGGTGTGTAAGGTCAATAAAAGTATAAGAGATAAAGAAAAAAGGCCTAAAAGATGTTGTCAATCACTAGTTTTCTTACCGAGGAATCATGTATATATTAGTATGCTCTACGACCTAGAAACATACCCAAGTGCATATATTTTGTGTCTACAATAAGAAAATCCAAAGTAAATAGGAGATTTTAGGAGGGTGTTATGATTGAACCAAATGAGAAGAGCATTTTTTTGGATATCTTGTGGGAGATAATAAGTACATAATATAATAAGAATAATAATTCTAAAAGGGAATGTAAGGTGCATACATATGAAAGTAATAAAATAAAGTATTAGACTTGGAAAAGTGACCAAGATAAGTGTTGTAGCACATGAAATTTGGTATGAGAACTTGGTGAAATGGAAGTTGGATTTTATCTTGAAAGTTATCTTATTTATTGTAATGAAATCACTTAGATACACTTGAATATCAACAACAATATAACACCAAAGAACACCAAAATATAGAGAAATGATCACAATATGAAAGTAGAATGACTTAGCCTCTTTGAGGGGGAAACTTTCTAACCATTCAATAAGACTCAAGTGCTCGACATGATGATCATATAATAGCTACTAAATTTTATATATGCATGTAGTCACTAAAATCACACTTACTATGTACATATAGTCTCTAAATACTTCATTTATATGCATGATTCCTAAGGAAGAGAATTACTCGTTAACAACCCTTTTACTTTGCTTTGACATTGTTGTTATCCTTTCCATCTCTTTTGCTTATTGTTTCGAGTTGCAACTTACAATTTTACATACCAACTAACATTGTTTTCAGCTCTAATTCCGCTGATTTATCTTTCGACACCAAGTACAAGAGCTCCCATTAAGGACAGGAACACCAGTGTACTACTAGCTCCTTCGGGCACTTATATCCTCTTTTTTTTTTTCTAACTTTTTAGATGTTACTTCTTTCTTATCTTTGTTTATCAACCTTGGTCAAGCTGTTTACTTGTTAATGATGAAACTTAAGCAAAGAAATCATATATATACATGTCTTATTTAACCTCATTAGGGGGCATGCATTCAAGAGGCACATACTATTACAAGGAGCTAATATTTTATATGTATTACACCAAGGACTAAATTTTTGGGCCACATGATTCATTGTGTAAGGGCAGGATATTATCAATTCCATACCACACATTATTTCATTTGGAAAAAGTAGTTGAGCCCATTATTCTTTGTGAAACTAACACTAGCTCAAGGGACACAATTTCAATCACACACCACAAAAACTACATGGAGTTTGAAATGTAGTGCAACACTCAGCAACAAGATCACATTGGGGTGACTATCGAGGACATTCCAACTCTCTCATATGCATTTTTATTTATTCTAATGTGTGCTTAAGTCTTGTGTAAGTAGTTAGGAATTGTTTTTGGGTATAGGTGCGACAAAGCAAGAGTGCAATGAACTTGACGTGAAATATAGTGAATAAGAAGTGATAAAGAAAGAACCAGGACCAAATCCTTTTGCATACACCAAAACCTAGATCAAATGTTGGTTCCCAGAGGCCCCTGTCCTTTCCTGGTGCTCGTATCCTAGATCGATGTTGGTTCCTAGGAGGCCCTATCCTATCACATTTTAGAATCGGACACAAAGATCACATAGGCTAGAATATACCCTTCTAACTCAATCTCCAACTCAAAATTAGTTTAGATGTACGAAGGTAGGCTAAGTCATTCTACAAAACCCTATATATCACTCTTGCTTATACTTCATTAGCTAGATCTTGTATGTTATTGTTATTGTATCTAATAAGAAGTGTCCTTATCTTAGATTTAATTTTGTTAAATCAATACCTTACTATGCTAGGAAAATTACCAAGGTCAACCTACTAAGCATATGAAAGCATAAATGAATGTGATATGACATAATAATATAACATGTTAGCCACATGTTATCGACCCATATCCCGATATATACGACCTAGAAATAAAGACATATAATATATATACAAATGACCAATTTAAGGCACCCCTCACTCTATCATGCATCTTAAACATAATAAACGAAAAACATTTTCTATCTCAACTCATGAATTAATGCACCTCTTATAGAATTCTAATTATATTAGAATAAATTACTTTCACACTATAGATAGGTTCATAGTGGTTAAAATTGTCTCTCCTTCCATGAACCTATCCCTTTCACTTCTAATGGTGATATTGTCAAATACTCAAATTACCTTAGTCAACATAGGTGGTACTTTTGGATCAATTGAGTGAGAAATCATTTGTTCACATGTATAAATATGTCCATCTTAAGCTATTTGGGGCATTTAATGATCCTCTATTTCACTCACTCTAATAAGGTCAAGAGAAAGTATTGAAGAATCCATTTATTTAGAGAACTTTCAAAAGTGCAAGGTACTTAATTTCTAAAGTAATCTATATTTCTTCCTAGATCAACCATCAATAAAAGCTAAAGTATCAAGTGTGTGTTTACAAGTTGGAGGGTTGGAGCAAGGGTTCCATCTTCTATTATTTTATCATATATCATATGCATCTCATTATAGGGTTGGATAGTTATTATAGATTAATCCCTCTTTAAAGCATTAGTATGTAGTGCAATGCTCATCACATTAGTAGGGTTTGATGAGCCATTCCAACCCAATTGTTACTAACCTCTTTTGAGATCTCAAAAACAAGAGATATGTTGTCAAGAAAGAAAAATCTATATATCAACACATCATAGTCAGTACAAAAATCTATATCTCCATAGATAGTAAAATAATATCGTAGAATCTAGATCCAGTGTGTAGGTTTATAGGATGTGTTTGTAGCCCTAGGGAAAATTTTTACCATGAATGTTTAAAGGAAACAATGAATCCATCATACACTAAGATCTAGATCAAAATATTTTAGAGATATCTCAATAACACCATGAATTTATTCTATATATATTTATGACAACTCTATCATACAATCTGGTCACAAAAGTTTGGTTCCTCTCTAACCCTAAAACCTTAGTTGCACTTTATTAATTTATCATTGAAAATTTATTAAAAAATGTAAGAGTAACATAATCTAGGATTGTTTGAAATATTTATAGAAGTACTTGATTATCATTCTTTCATGACATATCAAATTAAGAGCAAAGCCCTAAGTTTGTATTACATTTTGGTGAACCCGTTTATCTATCTAACTATACCAAGATCTTGGGTCTCATTCTTCACTCTCAAGGTTTCAAATTTATACCCTATTTTTTCATTTTGTAGGTGTTAGTTTTATTTTATTAAAGTTATCCCTTTATTGTAAAAAATTCACATAAAAAATGACCTTCCATGATGATCATTGGGATGATAAACAATTGAGTTTTTCACCAAGTTAATAGTTTTACTTCTCATTTATCTTAAACACCCAAATCAATTCATAGGCATTGAACTTAAGTTTCTACTTGATGACCTACTACTATAATATCAAGTGTACTACTAACCCCACTACCTATTTATTATAAGTGTATATTCATAACCAAAATCATTGAAAGACAACAAAAATTCCTCTTCATCACTACCGAGTTGACATCAATATGTGTAGTATTAAATTCTATCAATAATTATGATGCACATTACATGGGTGGATCATATCTACACAGTTGGACCCGTGTGAAGGTTACATTAGTGAGATAAATATGATTTTTTTTACTTGAGATCCATGCACATGCCTATGTGTTATGAAAATCCTAGTGGAACACCCAATAATAATGGTGAAAATAAGGTTAAAATATGTGGGAATAAGAGTTGATTATGCTATAAACACTAAAATTTAGTAACTTGTACTTTTGCAATATAAAGTTTGGCTGTTGGATTATTTATTATTTAAGTCCTTGTGGGACTAAATTTTCTTTATTCATGATCTACTTTCTTCTAAGGAATGCACAAATTTTTTGAGAGGATGCGTGCAGAAGAAAAGGAGAGAAGCACACACACTAAGAGAAGGAGAAGACGTGTAAAAGAGCATGAAAAGAGAAAAACACATGAGAAAGGAACTAAAGGCCACACAAAGAAAGGGAAACACGAAAAGATAGAAGACCATATAGAAGGATAAAGTTTAGATAAAGACATGCAAGTAAAAGAAGGATAAATATAAATGAGTCCAAAGATAGACTCCAAGTTACATGTTGGATTACTTACATGGAGCCAACACAAGACTGGATAAGATTAGAACTTGGCTAATGATGAGAAACAATATTCTAGTTTCGTCACCATACGAGTCGTGGTAAGGATGTGAATGACTATCTTTAGCCACTGCCTAAATGTAGTAGTTAAATTGCAGTTGTAACTCAAAGGCTATTATTAACTTTTGAAAGACTAGTGAAGGGAAAGTCCCCACTAGTATAAATACCCATGAGGGATTCAAGTGTAAAAAAGGTGTGTGCAAGTGTGAGAATTAAAAGGTAAAAGCTTGTATCTTTTGAACTTATTGTTAAGATTGTTGAGTTTTTAGGACAATGTATCATCTCAAATGTAAATGTGTAACTATTATGTAGTTTTGTCAATAATCAACTTTGTTGTTCATTTATGTTAAAGTACTTACAATATCAAGTGTATTTACTTGTTAATAAATATATTTCAACCTTACTAACATTTATGGGACTTAGAAACCTTCTGTGCTTTGGGTCAAGACACCCTAGACCACATCATATCATGATAGGCCAACGTGAGGGGTAGAGGAAACTTGTACACAATTACCATAATCTTGCACACATGAGTGCAAAGGAAGAGTACAACTAGACCCATAACATTTTGGTTCAGTTACCAAGACCCTCATAAAAATGCAAGGATGAAGTGGAACATTTTCAAAGCTAAATGTTTAGCATAAAAATTCAAAATTCTTATTATGACAACCTAACCCACATGAAAATCCCTCTTTTGGTCAATGTAAACTTGTCCTCCGACCAATGTAGTCACTTTGTTTTCCCTCATAATGGCTATGAGGAATGTGGTAATGTGATTTTCAAATGTGTTTCATGTGCAGGGGATCTTGTTTAATCTAACTCATGAAGAAATCTAGACCTAAGAGAAGATAAGTGCTCCCAGAAGCTCTAAAAGGGGTATTTTTGGTCCTTTTGCACCTATTTAGCACCCTCCGGGAATATAAAAGGAAAGGTTAAAGCATACAAGAAGTTTATGGTAGAGTTATGTAGTCATATGAGGTAGTTTAGGAAAGTTCTATAAGAAAAATCAGGTTTAGGAACAAGTTATGTAACACTGGGTTATTTACAACTGGTATAAGGAAACGAAAGTAGTGAAAAAACTACTTGGATTGTTCGAGATATATCAGAGCCTTGGGAGGAATTGGAAAGAAATAAGATATTAATTGGAAATACAAGGATGTCTACTTCATTGTGAAAAAGGTTCTAGGGGATTCTGAGGAGCAAATTTTCAGATATTGGCCCGATAGTACAAATTAAGACCTCCAATCCTAGTGAAGATTCAATTAAAATATTTAGGAGTTCCAGGAGAGTTGTAAGTTGATTAAAAGGAAAAATTGAATATAATGGGAACCTATACATGATCCATAGGTTGAGTTAGACAAAAAGTAGATTCTTCTTCGGTGGCGGTTGGACCTTAGGAAGTGCTCGTGACCAGAATTGAAAAGGGGCCTGAATTTAAAAAAGAAAGAATAATAAAAGTCTTAAAATTGTGTACATGTACTCCTTAGGTGTTTTCCATTAAAAATGATACATATTTTTCCTACACCAAGGGAAGCTCTCGGGTAAGAAGACACTTTGACATGTTATTTTTAGTAGTGCAATGGTAACACCCAACTTCTAAAAGTGGAAAATGTGCACTTGGAGACCCCTGATGTCCCTTTCTCCATTTTATCAAAGTTAAAAGGCACATTAGGGACACAATAATGTGCCACCATGGTGAGAGATTCATAACTTGAGGTTGCGTCACTTAAGTTGCCACTTAAGGGGTTAGGAATGTGTTTTCCACGCACAACATCATTGACGCCTTCCTCATGATGGGAAGACCCTATGAGAACTTATGAGGGGGAGATGTTAATTTTTCCCCTTTCTAAAGGTACATGAGGACAAAAATCTGTGCCACCATGGAGGAGGAAGAGTGTGCGTCACTTAAGTGACATCTTTGGGTGTTAGGAAATGTTTTCAACTCATCTCTCAAACTTGGCCCCTTTCGCATGACAACAAGGCCCTATGCACACTTGGGAGGCTGTGATGTCCTTTTTCCCCTTTCTAAAGGGACACGGGGGACACAAGAATGTGCCACCACATGAGGATCTCAAATTTTGTCACTTAAGACTCGTCACTTGTGCACTAGGAAGTTTTCTCAACCTCATAACTCAAATCCCCTTGCCCCCTTTCATGATGATTATACTCTATGCACATTTTTCAACCCTATATGACCCTTTTTCCCTTAATAAATGTGGTAAGGTACATGGGGACATATGAGACCCATTATGAAATTTTTAACCCCACTCTCTCATGTCATTTAATTTGGGTTAAGAAGGGTGGGTCAAAGGTGAGTTAAGATGTGAATTAACTAGGTCAATGAGGAGAGGTGAATATAAAGCAAGAACTTACCCATTTTTGAATCATTTTTCATGTTTTATTTTCCCCATTATTTTTGGTATGCTTTTATGCTACCAAATTTTCTAAAAACCCTCCATTAGAAACCACATTGTTTCTCATATATTTTAGATCCTTGCTCTGTTTTCCTTGAAACTTTGCCTATAACTCGCAATCCATAATGCCTGAAGAAGAGAAAACTTCATCACCATTGATTCCATGAATTTTTATAGCATCCACTTGAATATTCTAGGAAAAATTATTTTCATATCCCAATAGTTCTGGTGATTGAAAACACTTAAAAATTAGAACATGAAATCACATTGAAAAACCTAATCTAACAAAACAATTTTCATCTCAATCCGACACTTAGAAGGCAAAATTATATTTTTAGTAAGTCAGTAAACCAGATCCTACTAAAAATAATAAGTTTTAAAAACTATTTTTTTAAAAACATCTGTGTAATTCTCCAAGTCTAAAACTCAAAAAAAATCAAAATTAGAAAATTGGGAAAGTTGTCTAAAAATAGAAATATGAGGGTGAGGTGTGACTTACTAAAAATAGTAAGTATCCTGATCACATCAAAATTTCACACACACATTCCCTCGAGTGTCTTCGACCATCATATAGATCACGTACATAAGGTTCAAGCCAATTTCCACTTTGGCCATCAAGTACCCAAATGTTGGGGATACCGATGTGGCACATTTGGAATTAGATGATTTGAAGACAAGGATACTGAAGGAACAAATGGGGATTATTGAGGAGAATTTATTCATTGGAGGAATCTTCAAAGTAGGAGGACATATAAGTGGGTGAGGATAAATACAATAAAGGTAAATAAAGTACCTAGGTGAACATGACCTAAGGCAAATACCTACTCTAACATTTTGTTCTACCTAACTTGAACCACATTCCTTCATTTGAAGACTACTGGGTGAATTGTCGATGACTGAGAAGTTAGAAAAAGGGACTACATGAGGACGTCGAGTTGAAAAAATGGGATATTTGATTGGTATTCTTAAAGTGTGCCCGATGATGATTCAAAACCATTTAATCCCGAGTATAAAGTGGTGAAATATTCTCCTCCCTCTCCCATCCCATGACATATCACAAAGTTAGGAGACATCAAAAAGAGAACAATGCATGTGATTCAATGGTCCAAAAAATAGTAAAAGAAGAGGATGATATCTTGCATTGAAAGGGGCATAATAAGTGTCTTTCCTAGGAAATATTCTCTCTCTTCATCTCATGGAGCATCTAATGAAGGTGTAGGCTCATATCATTCTAGAAAGAGGAAAATTTCATAGGTTGGTGAAGCATATCCCTTAGTAGAGGTGTACAAGAGGTCCGATGTTAGAAAAGAACATGTTGAGCAACTTGAGCATGGAGAGAAGATCCCTCACAGTCCCCTAAGCATCTAAAGGATCTGATTGTCCCTATGTGGGTGGTTCAATCATCCCATCCTAGTCATGCTTTGGTCCCCTACCAAGCATCTGAGGCATCTGATCTCCTTTCCATTCCTTTCGATCCCTTCTCATGGATTAATGAATTGCTTGGAGAGGAGTCAAGAACGAGTGTAACTTGGTGGTGGAACCCAACTTTTAGGCTATCTCAAAGTACATCAAGAAAATAAAATTTTGAAGGCATAGACAACCTCTAGGTTTTTCACTAAGGCTTTAGAGTTTATTTTGTAGAGGTTACACATTCGAAGGTCATCAAACTTGTGGAGGAGATGAAAATCGATGAATATGAAATGAAAAGAGTATTTTTAGGACAAACCACACATGAAAGTGATGCTCACTATTTCAAGGAGTAACTGTGGGAAGTGCATGGCTAGGGGCCAAAAAATAATTATGAGGATTACTATAAGAACCCCAAAGTAGTTGATGCCTTGAGTGAACTAGATGATGAGATGGGTACCTCTACCCAACTAACTAATACACCTTTTGTGAGAGATTAGAGTCACATGTATCCATAGTGGCAACCCCGACTTGATCCTTTGAGTGGAGTAAAATATGGATTATTGTATTAGGGGGTAAAGTAAAGCTGACAACTAGTAATAGTATTACGCTTGCTTGGATATACTATTGACACTTAGAGAGAGAGAGAGAGAGAGAGAGAGAGAGAGAGAGAGAGAGAGAGAGAGAAGAGAGAGAGAGAGAAGCCACGCCTTATCCAAGCCAATCTAAGGTATACGCCCAAACATCCATAAACAAAATTCATTTTCACTTTTTATTTTATTTCTTTTCATATTAGTGAGTTGTGTTTCACACTCGTATCATACGTTATCATTTTCATCTCTTTTTAAATTTTTCAAATACTCCTTATTTGGATTCTTTTTCATATCTTATCCAATTTTCCGAATACTCCTTATTTGGATTCATTTTCGTCTCTTTCCAAACTTCCAAATACTCCTTATTTAGACTTATTTTTCATCTCTTTTCAAAATTTCCATTTCCTTCATTTGGAATCATTCACTATCTCTCTTTCAAAATTTTCCAAATATTCTTTTGGATCTTTCATCTCTTTTCAATCCTTTCCAAATTTCCTTCATTTGGAATCATTCTTTCATTCTTGTCAAAATTTCCAAATATCCCTTATTTGGATCTCTCATCATCTTTCTTCATGGTTTCCAAATATTCTTTATTTGGGTCCTCTCTTTCATCTCCTTGTTGAAATCCATCTATCTCGTATTTGGATTTTTGTCATTTTCTTTCATCCCTTTCCAAATATCCTTTATTTGGAAATCTCTTTTGTCTCTTTTATTTGGATCTTACATCCTTTCTTTGGAATTTTCATTCTCTCTTTTGAATCTTCCATTTACATCTTGTTATTTTTGAAATGATCAAATTTCCACCTTCGAATTTTTCTCATCTCAAATTTCTTCCTATATCATCATAGTCTTAAATCTTAAGATCACATTTTCCAAAGCTTAAGCTTTATCTTTCCCTTTGAAATTAAGTCTTGAGTTGTGGATATCCATCCTCACTCGAGAATTTTCATGATTTAAATCTTAACATTGTTATATCCATTTTATCACAATCAAGTCTTTCAAATCTTATCGTCCATCAACATTTCATCTTTTCATCTTTCTCCTACTTCTTTTAGTTTGACATTGACATTGTTGAACTATAGGCATTTTTCCATTTTACGTCTATAAATTTAGCAATCCCTTTATTAAATTTTAGGCATTGTAGTTTCCATAATCTCTTTTCTCAACTTTCACTTTTTCGATACTTGAGTCTTATCTTTTCATCCCCTCTTCCATTCACTTTGCTAGAGGTCGAGTATAATTAAATATTTTTGTCACCCTCCTCCATTCTAGCATTTACTTTACTAGAGGTTGAGTACGTTCAAACAAATTGAAACCCATCTTCCATATTGGCATTCACATTACCAAGAGTTGAGTTCATCTTAGTCTTTATCATCTATTGTTTCTATCTTAACATTCACATTTTTAAGGGTTGCATTCTTCAAATTTCCAAAACTCTCTCCCATATTAGCATTCACTTTGCTAAGAGTTGAGCTACCTTTAAAATTAATCACTAAAATATCTTCCATCTTAGCATTCATGTTGCTAAGGGTCGAGTGATCTATCACATCTCTCTTTGATCCCTCCCTCTTTTAAAAATGGTGGGAACAAGACACAAAGATTATAGTCCCTTTGGAAGAGGTGATAGAAATCCTTTCACAATTCTAATGATGAAGATGAGGATCATATTGAGGATAATCAAAATGACATTTCTCTTGAGGAAAAATCCCAAATCAAAAATCTTGTACGAAAAAACAAGGAATAATTTTTTGCTTTGTCTCCTCGATATGGGCACAAAATTACCTTTTGAATTTGACAAGGAAGTTTTGATAAACTTACTTGGTAAAACTAAGTCCAAAAATGATCTACCATCCACATCAAATAACAATGATGAATCCAAACCAATAAAAATAACTACTAAGGACAAAGGAAAATCTAGTGCTTTGGCCCCTGATCCAAATCAAGCCTTAATTGATCAAATCAATGTGATGGAAAAACAACTAGCTCTCATATCTTCTAAAGTCATTACTGAACCTAATGATAAAGATTCATACAAGAAAAGTGATGATCCATCTAAAACCTATACTATGACAAATAAAGAGAATAACAATCCAAAGAATGATAATACTTCCTTTATCCCATAAAATAATTCACCATTTTCTCAAGAATGACAAATGATGAAAGACACAATTTTAGGTATGCAACACCAACACAAACAATTCAACTTTGATGAATTGTGTCCTTACCCCTTTGATAAGGACATCTTATGCATACCCTTTCCAAGATCTTTTGAGACACCCAAATTTGATAAATATAAGGGCAAGAATGACCCATGAGAGCACATTAAGGAGTTTTTCATGGCATGTCAAGAAGTGGCATATAATTATATCTTCTTATTGCATCTCTTCCCATGATTTTTTTAGGAAAATCCTTGGATTAGTTCTTACACCTTCCCAAGGGTTCAATAACCACTTTTATAGACCTCTCGGAAAAGTTCATCAAATAATTTTCCTTCAACTTAAACTTTGAGATCACCATGATGGATTTTTGCAATGTAAAGCAACACTCAAATGAAATCTTTACATAATTCCTACAACAAGGTGGGGAATTACTAGCCCATTCCCATACTCTATCCCATAAAAACAACTAGTGAACATCTTTGTTCCAAACCTTACCAGTGAATTATCCTTTCATATGCAAATGCACTACCTTAATAAGTTTAAGGAACTCATTGACAAAGGATTTCAAATACAAAAGGCCCTTATCGCAAAAGGCTTAATCAAACCTCATTCAAAATATAATGGGAATCATAGTAACAATAATAGTGGTCCTCATCACGAAAAAATCTAAGAGTATCAACAAAAACCACAAATTTGTTAATGACGGTGTCACAGACAATCGTAATGTGCATAACATCCAAAATAGTTAGTCAAGTAAAAAAAAAAATATCGTTTCTCCAAGTAGAGAGGACCCCCTCCTCATGACTAAAAATAATGCCAATTCACACCTTTGGGAGATCCCTTCTCTAGTGTCTTACACTAACTAGCCAATGTCAATATGGTCACGTACCCTGTTATGAAACCTTTCATTAAAAGTGAACCTAAACCCACTTGGTAGAAAGCTCACACATATTAAAATTTTCATCGCACCGATGGTCACCAAACAAATAGATGTATCTTACTCCGTAGTTACATTCAAGACCTTATTCATGATGGAGATATAATGGTTGAAAACCCTACATCAAAAAAAAACACCCAACGATAATCTTAAAGTGTTTTCTAAATTTTTCCCTAAACATGGTACAAATAACAAAACTACCAAACAAGGAAAATATTCAAAATAATGATTATTTTAACTCGATTATTTCATTTTTGAAGAAATACCTCCTAATATTGCTACCATCAAGTGTAAACATAAAAATAATGTGGTGGCCACACTTCAAAAAAAATTGGGTTCTTGCAACAAATCGAGTTGTCCACATCGTCCACCGAGTCTCAAGAGTCCAACCCTACGGCTCCATCAAACTAGAGCTCAACCTAAAATGCTAAAACTTATACTTCTAGTCCATATGACTGTTAAAATAGTTAGCGAAATACCGCACACATTTCTCTTATGGATTTATTGAAAGCAACACCTAACTTCCAAGATATTCTTACTCGCACTTTTCATGAATCCGTGTTCCTAAGGATCTCAATGTCCAACAATTTTAATCCATGATTACTAACCTTTCTATCAAAGTTTCCAAATCTCGATGAAATAAAAATGCACGAAAAATTGTAGAAATTGAAATAACGAAAAATAAAATGCAATATGTTCAAAACTCACAAGACAAAAATGGCTCTAAATCAACTCAATGCTCCATATCCTCCATATTATCCATGGGATAGACTGATGTAAATCAAGTACATATAGGAGGTGAATGTGCAATCTCCTCGAGAGATAAGTGGGGAATAACTCTCACTAACCGATACTAGAAGTATAATTGACTCCACATAACTAGTAGGTTAACTCAACAAAAGCTGGTAAGATAGCTTCACACAACTGGTACAACTAAGAAAACATATCCCATGAGTGTAGGAAAGCTCCAAGTAAATAAAAAATAAATGGAAAATAAATATCCTACACTAACACCACCCATAAGCACAACTTAGGTGGGCAACAAAAAATGAAAGTAGGTCCCGATAAAAAGCGTGATGAGGTACCCACGTACAAATGAAAATATCTCATAAATTGGAGAAAAGGAGAAAACCTAGTGGGAAAAAAACTCCCCAAAAGAGAGACACTAAACTCACTCAAGAAAACTAGAGAAGAAGAAGTGGGTTCCGATAACTCGATCTGATGAGGTACCCATGTACAATGATCATCCCCAAATTAGAGAGAGAAATAAGTGAGGATAAGAAGGTCCCCTAAGATGAGCATTTATGATGTGGTCCTTTGTGTAAAGCGAAGATAATCTGCATGCACTAAATAACATTCCTACCTTTGGGAAGGAAAAAAAGGAGTACTAAAAGTCGGCCCAATCCACACGGAAAATGAATCTTGAAATACTCGATCTTAGCATCTAGTCTCAGTAACTAAAAGGTGGCTTAGGTCCGACAAATGCGTGCACAAAAGATAATGGTAATGTCACTCCAAGTATACATGTCAGAGAGAGAATATGGTGAGGGCCTAATAAACCTCACAAAGGGGATCCATATGAAGAGCTGGATCATGAAACATATTTGAAATAATGGAAATGAAAAATTTCCCAAGGTGGGCACTCCCAACGAGAGAGATGAATAGGTCCTCCAGAATGTGTGATGGCTCAATCGAAGCATATTATTGTAATGCAACACAAGTGGAATATGCAAATAGATAACTCAGGTCGAGAATATACTCATCCCAATGGGGTTGCTCAATGAGAGAAATGTCTGACAAGAATGTATTAACATCACAACATGAAGTAGGAGGAGAAGAATGCTATGAAGAACTACTAGAAGTCCAAGATGAAGCAATGTTGCACTCAAAGGTAGAACCTATGTATGTGGAGTGTCATCAATTGAGCAATCAAGATGCAATGGAGCACAAGAGGCAATGGTCACATCTGTCTCAGAGGAAGGTTCTCCAATAGAACACTACTGTGAAGAGTGAATGGAAGCATGAACATGAACGAAAATGAGCTATGTGGAGGAAATAATAGGGAGAGTGTGCTCAATAGAAAGATCCTATGGTGAATGGTCAACATGGGACTCATGAGTAGCAACAAGTGTAGAGGAAAAATCAACAATGAAAGGGATGTGAGAAGGGGGAGAATCTATGGAGGCACTAGAGTGGTCCAGGGAAGCGTCACTCTTAGATGGTGAAACAAGGTCACCATACAACTGTCAGGATAATGGTCCAGGAAGTGAAAGGGAACTCATTTTTCTTGAACAAATGTAATGTATCCCTAGAAATAGTAAGACCGAGAAGGCCATAGACCTCATCATTGTGGTTAAACCACTCATACTTTTGTAGAGGCTCATCAGGCTTAAGAACAAGACCATGGAGGTAGGGTAGCAAATCGTGCATAGTGCAATGATTGATAATGCCTGCCTTCCAAGATAGAAAGTTCCCAGAGTCAAGCATAACAACATAATGGTGAAATTGAAACTCCATAATGTAGATAAACCCCAAAATTATCCTAGATGGCACTTTATAACTTAGTGCGAAAAGTACAAGTCCCCAGTGAGTTTTACAAGAACCCCCCAAAATGTGGCACTTTATAAAGTAGTTTGTTTACAAAAATAAATGAATCCATCATGTAGAGCACGAGAAAACATGCACTTTTGACCAAAACAGTGCTCAAATCCAAGCTACCGATCAAAAGTTATAGCAAAAATAATTTCCCATAAATAATGGCTTATTTAATTAAAATTTTGCAAACTGATTAAAAAAATGTTGGAAATGAGGGGAAAGGGGGTTGTGCATATACTCGTTCAAACCAAAAAATAATGAAGAATGCATTGGTTTAATTTATGAGGGGAATTGGCCTCCCCGCTAACCCAGGGCATCACCCTTCGTTTTCGTCAGGTGAAGATACAAGTTTTAAAAGCCACTTAATTCTCCCTTATCATATTAAATCAATTGAATTATATTTTAAAAACATAAAATGCTAACATAAGTGTAAACATCTAAAATGTCGACATGCTTAGTTATGACTAATTTGTCCCATGCAAATAACATCATCATACCCATATAATAATTAATCACAAGATTAATTATTATTATTAATCCATTTTATCACATTTACCCTTTATCATTTATCTAACATTCCATTTTATCATATTTCCCCTTTTAATCATTTATCAAATATCCCAACATTTCATCATTAATCATTTTAATTCATCAAATATCCCATTTTTATCATTAATCTCATTAATCCATTATTATATCATATTATCCTATTTTAATTCTTCATTAACATTTCCTAGGAATTTAATATTCCTACATCTCACCTACCACCTACTCTACATATCCTTACACCTAGCCTTCCCATGTAACCTCACCCCTAATCATCATTAATGAACCTTATCTAATCCTAATCTAATCACACCCTCACATCTCTAAATCTAGAAGCCTCTCTAACCTTCTCCTTCCATTGAATTTTTAATTCAATGGAAGCTTCTTCCCTCCATGGAATTTGAATTCAAATTCTAGAATTCTCCATTATAGAATCCTCCAATCCTCTCATCAATTTCCAACCATTGATCCTCATCCTACTTGGATCAATCTCTACCCTCCATTCTCCCATCCACAATCTATAAATTGAGCTCTCCTCCATGGAAGCTAGCTTGAAGCAAGTCAAAAATTCATATCAAAGCTCTGTTATTTTGTTAACACAATCATTCAATCAATCCATTCATCTACAATCGAGCAATCTTCATAAATCAAACAAGTATCATCAAATCAAGGGGAGGTGCTGCCCAAGTGCATCCAAAAATCTGAAGGAACAATCAACAATCAACATTCAAGAGAAAATCCACCACATCAAAGGAGGAGTTGTGTAGCTTGTGGGTAAGTGCAAGTATTAGATCTATCCTCTCTTTCCATCCATTTCTAATGTTTTTTTGGAAAATATTATATTAGGGAAGCAATTTAGTTATTTTATGATATTGTCACAACTAATCTTTTCTTGCATTATAATAAGAAAAAGTAAAAAATGAGAAAATTAATGTAATTTACTCCTTAAATGTGGAGTCCTCATGGAAGGAGAATGTGGTGAGAAGATTTTAGGGTTGCAAAACCTTAAAAATGTGTTATCCTTTACTATTGGAGATTGTTTTGTGTCGCCATGATGAAGGAAAACTACAAAATCTTCGATGAGGTCTAGTGGTCAAGGTAAAGCCGTTCCATTGAGGAGAAAAAACACAACCATGAACATATCCATGTAGAGCAAGAATAGACTCTTAAGGGAGGTGTCTGGATAATAAAACAATATGCGAGAACGTTGGGAAACCTCGGAGGTCGAAACCTCTTAGAGAGCCTTCCAACACAAAGAATGTTGTAAATTCCAAACACTCAATCAAAGCTTTAGGTCTGATCTACGCTAAAAATGTCCAACAAGACCAAAAAAAATGCGCGGGAGATTTTAGAATGCCAATGGAGGTTTTAAAAATGGCTTCTCATGTCTACGAATGGGGTAGGAGATCCAATACGGAGTTTAGAATCTCCTTAGAAAATTATAATCATAACAAGGCTGAGTTGAGGAGCTAGGGCGAAGTCATATAGAGGTAGATCCAAGTGCTGAGCCAACATCAAACCAAATACAACCCGAGGCTGAGTTGAATCAAGGTATAGAGCCATCCGAGTAGATCCACTCTGAGGAGACCCCCAAACAAATCCAATCTCTCATTCATAACTTGTGAGAGCTAAGCATGTTGAGCTGAGTAGGTTTATGGGCAGAGCCATGTCGAGAAAAAACACTGTGCACAAATGAGTTTCAAGGGGAAAATCCCTACTAAACTTTTTAAAGCCACTAAACAATCCGCTAAATGTAACAAGTCCACCAAATTTAGCAACATATAACTAATTAAGCTATAAAAATCATAGAAAAGGTCCCCACAATTTTTTTTCGGTCACCCCAAATTTCATGATTTTGGAACCCCCGAATTTGTAAACCTTTAGCGTATCAATCTGTAAACACCAAAACTCACAACCATACTAAACAAAGACATATTCCAATCTATTTGAACACGAACTATTAGTTTCATAAATAAAGTATTCAAAACTAAAAATAACTCAGTAATGGAAAATGTATCACTAGAATTGCTTTAATACTATATTAGAGTTTCCGGATCTCGATAATATACAAATGCACGAGCGATTACAGAAATCAAAATAACTAACAATAAGATGCAATATGATCAAAACTCACAAGGCAAGAATGGCTCCAAATCAACTCAATGCTCCATGTGCTCCATATTATCTATGGGATAGTTGATACAAGTCAAGTACATATAGGAGGTGAATGTGCAACCTCCTCCTAGATCTGTGGGGAATAACTCTCACTAACTGATACTAGAAGTAGAGTTGACTCCACACACTAGTAGGCTAACTCAACACGAATGCTAAAACTAAACAAGAATATCCCATGAGTGTAGGAAATCTCCAAGTGTTGGTGCTCAATTTAATCTCGCCCTATTCATTCAAAAACGTCTTAGTCTGCATGGTTTCAAGTTTTCTCTGTCTCCCTGTATCGATGCGTGAAGGATTTTTCCTTCATTTGGTTACCATGGTTTGTCCTTTCCTTTGGTCGAGGATCACATTGAGTCCAGATATTGTTTACCGTTTCTTTTTCCATGAGAAAGAATATGTAATTTGGTCGTGAATTTGGGTTTTCCCCTTCCTTCTGTTTTTTCATGGTCATATTTTCCCTATCAATTTTTGTCCCAACATCTGTGGAAATGTGGTCCTTTTTGATTAGATGTACTCGATGGGTCTTTTTGGTGAATTTTTCACTTTGTCACATTTGTAAAAATACCAAATTGGCCCCGTGGCCCCGATAACATCTAATTGACTATTTAGGAAATATGAAGTGGTAGGGAAAAAGTCTTACTTTGACCCCGAAGAAGGACACATGGTAGTTTTTCATGTTACAAGTGGGAAGGTGGGTCAGTGGAACATTTTGAAGTTTTTTGCCTCTTTGTACGAGGGAGAAAAGTTATGAAATAACCCACAACTCTGTTGGGCCCACATCAAAAGTTAGAAGTGGAGAGGCGGGTCACGGGGCATTTTGAAACTCTAAGGCCCGCTTCAACTCAAAGCTTGTCCATGTGGAGGGCCGACGCTCATTTGAGGATCCACCTCTGGGTCCTACCTTAGCAGTTACGCTAAGGAGACACGTGGAGGCTTCTGCTAGCTCCTCTCTATACTTAAACTTTTCAAGCAACTTTCTAAGGCCTGGGACATGTGGAGGCCTGTGCCTATTTGGGACTTGCCCCTGTACTTTACTTTTGAAGAAGCACCGAAGGGACACTTGGAGGTTTCTATTGGATCCTACCCATACTTAGACTTTTCAATGGTGAAGAAAATTTCTCAAACCCTAAGAACGTGGTACCTTCCGTTGGTCCTTAAAATTTTTCAACAAATTTTCGGGTTGAGACACGTGGTGAGCCCGCGCTTGTTTAAGGTCTCCGCTTTTGGGCACCATATCAAAAAAGTTCCAAAGAGACACGTGGAGGCTTTCACTGGATCCTTTTTATATGAAGAATTTTTCAAAGGCCAAAAGGTAATTTTCTTAGGCCCAAGGAATGTGGAGAGCTTGTGCTCGTTTGAGGTCCCACCTCTAAATTTCATCTTTGAAGTTGCACCAAACAAACACATGGAAGGCTTGTGCTCGTTTGAAAACTGCCTCTATACTTCACCTTTGTAGTTGCACCAAGGAAACATGTGGAGGTTTCCACTGACTCCTCTTTGCACTTGGCTGACTCGGACTCACAACGCACGAATGCAGGCATCCATGCGAGGGCACTCATTTCTCAAGGTGTATTCTTGAGGGTGAAAAGGATTGCTTGATATATCTAGCTATACAGAGCCACATGAAAATGATTAAAAGGGGATTTCTTACACAACATAATAAGAATGATTAGAAGGATTGTCAAAAATTTATGGCATGGCATCCCAGTCATGGTTGAGGTCGAGAAATGTGATCAGTTCATGATTTGTCCACCTGGAAACTTTAGGTGTAAATTTGTTAAACATCACTTTCTGAGACAAATTGGTAATAAGCAAAGGATTCCTCGAATATTCTTCTTTTTGGGGGGGAAATTTGGGATGAGTGAGTGAGTGAATTATATAAATACAATGAGGATACTCTTACAAAGGGTGGGGGTTTAATTCTTACGATAAAATTTGAGAAATCCCATCTTCCTGAGAGACCATATGAGAAACTTGTTAATCTCTTATGTTTTAGATTTGATCGTGTCAAGATGGTTATAAGTGTATAACCATTGACAAGCTCTGAGACTATTCAAGAAACTTTCCCCTGCTGATAAATCTAATAGATCTCAAATTAATCTGTGTTGATCTTGGGAAAAATTGTGTCTGCTTTTATTTTAGAATGTTTTCAAATGGTTTTGATGTTTTTGTTGTAATCTTATGTTAAAATCCCTCTAAATCACACAGATCTCATCCCTGTGATAGTTTAGTGGCATTTTCAATTTCATTATGAGAAGAGCCTTCATCCTGTAATGAGATAAACAATTTAAAATCACTTTACTGTCATTTTGTTGATAAAGATTATCTGTAATCCTTTGAGTGTATCTTAGGTGTGAGGAACTAGGGGTATTTAATGTTTAATTGAGTCTTTAGCTCGAGCCTTCATGTTGAATTCTCAAAGATTGTGTGAAATCGTGTAGATTTGGGGCTCCATTGATGCACACCTTTATGGTTGAAGGAATATTTTGGCTATTCTGAAGCTTTTTGTCGTTAGTTTTCCAATTGTTGTAAAGGTTCTCAAAGATCTGGTGAAATCAACTTCATCTTGCTTAATCCCCACCAATTTTTTTCAAATAACCATGAATCCTACCCGAAGTACCCCTATTTGTGTTGTGTATCCACAAATGAAAAATTCTACTGCCAAAATATACAAAAGCAAGCATGTTTTAAGTGTCTTTAGTAATCTAAACCCTTTTAAGAAAATATCCCCATTCTTTAGAAGTGACAACTCGTGAGAGTTAAATTATGGCGTATTGATCATATTTTCTCAAGGTTCCCTAAAATTGTGCAAAGAAGGATCTCTTCATGTCCTTCACCGATAGAGGTTACAAAATGGGTCCTCTCACCCTGGTCAAAAGGCACGACCTAAAGTAGTGAGGATAGATCAAATCCTCTTATATGGTGCTATCCATTTCTCTAACAATCGAGTGACAAAGAGCTATTTGAATCCCTTCCCTCGATTCATCCGTCTCTCGAGTATCTTGTTAAATCGTGATTACTTGGCTTCAAGGGGAGAATCAATTTGGATATGAACACCATTTTGGAACCATTATTGGGGATTATTTTAACTCCGGGACTTATTTATGTGGCAACAACACCATTTTGGCACCGTTACTGGGGATTATTTGAACTTTGGGACTTATTTGTGTGGCAATAACACCATTTTGGCACCGCTTCTGAGTATTATTTGAACTTTGGGACTTATTTGTGTGGTAACAACACCATTTTGGCATCATTGCCGGGGATTATTTGAACTTCGAGACTTATTTGTGCAGCAAAAACACCATTTTAGCACCGTTGTTGGGAGTATTTGAACACTAAGCATTTTACCTATTTGTGTGGCAACAACACCAAGATTTGCATTACGGGGACTATTTGAAATACCATGATCTATTTTTGCAAAGCAACAAAACCATTTTGGCACCACTGTCGAGGAGATTCAAAAACATTCTCATATCGACCCTTGGTAATGTTTCTTACATGATCTAAGTGCAAATACGTTGTTTAAATGTCTTCTGTGTTGAGATTGTAAGATTTGTGCAAGTTACAAGTTCTATGTGTAATATTTCTAGTTTCTAGTGGTTATTGCACTAAATTTATATCATCAGTGATAAATACTGGTAAAGGAAGGTTAGATCTGCTAAGATTTGTAGGAATTAAGTGTTGATAGATATTTGACAAGTCATTTATAGTGCATTTGCACAACTAAGGTGAAAATCCTTAGTGGCGACTCATGTTGATTTAAATTTTGATAAATACCAGTGCCTTAACCTGTTTTAAGTGAATCTATCACTAATCTTTGTAAAGATGGAAGGAAGAAGATCTTTCTTCACTAAAGACCCTACCAGAAAGTTGTTTCTAGAACTAGGAAAGACAAATTCAAAAGGAAAAAGAGTCTGGAAAATAGTTGGAGATTAGGAATCAAGAAAAGAGTTATCCATTGTGGAAAGTGATCAACCTATGGTTGAGGATTACCATTCTTCTTCAAGTGATTCTGAATTAGGTAATATTTATATAGAATTGAATTCTCCAACTAGAGAGGGGCCTTCATTTGTGTCTGATAAGTGTGCTTCTCAGTTTGTCCCTGTATTTTCCAAAGTTGATAGGGTTTTCCACAAAATAGAGTCTTTAGAGGACATTCATTTTGAAAATTATACTCCTTGTGTTCTAAAGACCCCTTGTCCCTCATCATTTTGTTTCTCTGTAAGATCACCCCTCAAGGAAATATGGCCCAACCTCCACCTAGACCTCCATTTGTTGTCAACACTTTTGGACCTATAGATTTTAGAGGTATGGCTAGATATCCAAATGTAGTGCCACAAGATGTTAGAAATAGACTGCCTAAATTTCAAGGGAATAATGCTATCCATTGGTGATCAACATTGAAACTATTTGTCAATATGATGGAAGACTTTGAGATTGAATTTGAGGATGTGTATATAAAACTATTTATTCATACTCTTGAGGAGGATGCACATGATTGGTATAAATATTTACTAGACAACTCAATAGACTCATGGACAGAAATGAAAAATGCTTTTAGATTGTAATATGGGGATAAGACAGATCCCTGAGTTTCTTTTGTCTGAATTTGAAAATATTAAGAAGAATCCTAATGAATCTATTCATGACTTCAATACTCGGTTCAATAAGACCCTAAATAGGATACCTGTAATCCTGAGGCCAAGTGATGTTTCTTGTTTGATAAAATATTCTAATGCTTTTGACAAAAAGGCTACCTATTATTTAAGGGACAAGAACCTAGGAAATTTGAGGTAGGCCTTCACCATGGCTTTGCAGATTGAAAATAACATCAAGGTAGTTGGTAAGCCTCCTAAGAGGGAAGGTATCAAGCTGATCAATCCAGAGAAGCCTCAGTCAAGTAAGTCTGTGGATCTAGAAGAGGTTGTAAAACATTGGCCGATGGAGCTGTTAAGGAAATATCCTATAAAAATTGGCCAGAGTAGAGAAGGGGATTGGACAAAGTTCCCAAGGTTAACACAAGCCACAAGGTCAAGAAATATTTACAAATCATCCCAGAGGTGATCATAGATCAGATGATAGGGGTAAAGGGCCCGTGGGATTAGGAAATAGACAACCCCAACCCTAGGAAAATAGATTGGTGCCTGATCCTTTAGCTGCCAAAGTTGCTACTGTGGAAGAGGTCCATGATATGGAGTGGTGTGATAGATGTTTCTTGCCCCATTCCCCATGTGATGAAGAAAATAAGTTGAGGAAGATGATGATGATGAGATAGATGATGATGCATGCATGATGGATTTCTCTACAAGTTCATAGTAGGGAGCAACCTCAATTGAGCTGATAAGTGCTAGAACTACTTGCTGATTTTTGGGATTGCATTCACCGGGTATTACCTCTTCCTCCCACTCATACTTTTGAAATTGATATGGTACAAGCTTTTGAGTTTCCTAATAATGATTTTGAGTACTTAAGGGCATTAATGATTAAAAGTATGATGGAGGAATTCCTTCAGAAGAGGACAGACAATTGTTAATGAATGCAATAGTTGCCCAAGAAAAGGAATACAATACTAGGAGTAAGGTTGCCAAAGGGGTAGGGCCTCAGCCAAACCAAAAATTCCAATTCTTACCAAGTATCCCTAAGGAAACCCCTAAAAAGATGCATCTAGAAAAGGCTTTGTCACCCCAAATAAAACTTGTGTTCCTCCCCATGCTCAGACTATGAAAATCCCATGCCATCAGATGAATTTGTAAACCTTCCTCCTAACACTGCCTTACCCAAATATGTTCCTTGTGACATAGCCCAAATCTTGAGTTAGATCAAGATTATTTTCCTATTGTTGAATTGCTTAGAATCCTTGAGCATAAGAAGAGGGCATTTGAGTATTTGGGGCTTAAGGAAGAAAAGGTCACCCAAGGTAAAAATGTAAACAATGTAGAGGTTCCTCCTACCATTGTAGAATTAGAAAAACCAAAAGCATTGGAGGAATTGGGTGAACCACCTGAGGTTTATTTGGGAACTTCTTTGGTTGAGTCTCAGCTGAATGTGGATCCATTTTTCACTACTTTGATTATTAAAGATAGGTTATTACATAACTGCATGTTTGATTCAGAGCCTCATGTAATGTAATGCCTCTTGAGGTCATGAATGAGTTGAATATCAAAGTAACAACAGCTTATGGGAAATGTACTACCATGGATTCAAGAGAGGTTCTAGTAGTTGGATGTGTCAAGGGTTTAGTAGTGCAATTGGCAGCGTATCCAGGCAAGTACTTAACCTTGAATGTAGTAATTGTGGATTTTCCTGCTAAGTGGGGAATGTTATTATCCAGAAAGTGGGCAGCTAGTGTGGGTGGAAGTGTGCAAATGGACATGTCTTATGCCACCATACCAATTGAGGGAAGCCTTGTGAAGTTATATGGTGAGAATAAAATGTTACATCTCATTGAGGACCCTAACAATGCTTCTTATGAAGTATTGTACACAAATGTTGATGTTGGTAACTTCGTGGGCTATGCTGATTATAAGGAGCATAAAATTGATGAGTGCAAGTCTCCTGAGCAGGTTGGTTCTCCTTGGACCTTGATGTTTGATGGGGCTTGTTCTAGATCTGGTAATGGTGTTGGTATTGTCTTGATATCTCCAAGCCAAGAGGAGTTTAATTTTTCTTTTAAACTCAATTTTGAGTGCACAAACAACATTGTTGAGTATGAAGCACTACTCTTGGGTCTAAGGATTGCATGGAAATATGGTATTAGAGACATTGTTGTTAAAGGAGATTCAAAGTTGATAGTCAAACAAGTCAGAAAGTTGTATGCTACAAAGAATCAAAGAATGAGACAATATAGGCATGTAGTTTGGGACTTCATTGAAATGTTTGACTCTTTCAATATAATACATCATGATAGGAGCTATAATATTGTAGTAGAAAAATTGGCAAGTATTGGGATCAAAGTTTGAAAATTATACAATGTCTCCCTATTGTGAATATGATGTTGAAATATTGACCAGGCCATCTGTCCCTGACAATATCAAGCACTGGTAGGTATTTGAAGATGATGCTCAGGTCCAAAGGTTTTTGCAAAATAAAGGAGAATTTTCCAATCAAAGTGTAGACTGGGAACCAATGGTTTGTGCAGTTGAAGGAAAGGAGACTTTATTTGGTAAGGACATTATTCAGTTGAAGACTAATACTATTCCCTAGAGGTTGGTTGCACTAGAATCAAATTTTGATAATGTTGACTACATTGTCAACAGACACATGTCAGCCTCGAGAGATGTTGAAGAATATGACCTGGGCACAAAGGATAAACCTAGGAGAATATGGCTAGGCAACAACTTGAACAGAGAAGAAAAGTAGTCATATGTCCAATTGCTAAAAAAGTACCAGGACTGCTTGGCTTGGTCATATTCAGAACTGAAAGCATACAGGGAAGACCTTTTTCAACATGAAATACCCCTGGAAGCTAATGCCAAGCCATTCAGAAAAGAAAAGACCAATTAATCCCCTCCTTTCCTCAAAAATGCAAGAAGAATTGAAAAAGTTAAGGGATGGAGGAATTATACAACCTACAAGGTACTCCTCATGGGTAGAAAACCTGGTACCTGTTAGAAAGAAGAATGGGGACATAAGGTTGTGTGTGGACTTTAGAAACTTAAATAAGGCATCAATCAAGGATAACTATCCCTTGCCAAATATGGATAACATGTTGTAGTTAGTTATAGGTTCAAAATTGTTATCTACTTTGGATGGTTTTTCTGGGTATAACCAGGTAGTTGTGAAGCAATCAGAAAGAATCAAAACTACTTTCACTACCCCATGGGGTACTTATGTGTATGTAAGGATGCCATTTGGCCTGATGAATGTTGGAGCTACTTTTCAAAGAGAAATGGATGTAGCATTCTCAGGATATATAAATGACTTCATTGTTGTGTATCAAGATGATGTGATAGTTTTCTCCAGGAAGAGAAGTGATCACCTGCAACATTTAGAAAAAATGTTGATAAGATGCAGGGAATATGGTATCTCATTGAACCCTAAGAAATGTCATTTTGGGGTTCAAAAGGCAAAGCTTCTTGGACACATTGTGTCAAAAGAAGGAGTCATGATTGATCCTGAGAGAGTGGAAGCCATTAGCAAAGTTCCTATTCCAAGAACCAAAAAGGGAATTCAATCCTTTTTTGGGAAGATAAATTTTATTAGGAGGTTTATTTCCAACTTTTGCTGAATTGACTATCCCAATCACTAATATGTTGAAGAAGGATCAGAGTATCAAATGGGAAGAAGCAACTATTCAAGCCTTTACTGGGATTAAGGAATCATTGAAGAATGCCCCTATTTTTAGTAGCTCCTGATTATAAGAAGGCTTTCCAAATGTTTTCCTTTGCTTTAGAGAATACCATTGCATCTGTCATGTTACAAAAGGATGATGAAGGAGCTGAAAGGCCAATTGCTTTCTTTAGTAAAGCACTACAAGGGGTAGAACTAAAGTATACTATCATGGAGAAACATGATTTTTCTTTGGTCAGAGCCACAAAAATCTTCAGGCCCTATATTTTGAGTTCTAAAGTCATTTCTTATGTTCCCCATACCATGGTTAAGGATATCCTATCAGAGATGGAAATTTCAAGCAAAATATGCCGATGGGTAAATAAGTTGCAAGAATATGACATGGATATCCAAACTACAAAATTGGTTAGAGGTCTGGGCCTAACAAAGCTTATGGCAGAGAGAGCAACCTACAAATAGTTGAGGTAAATGAAGTTGAAGAAGAAAGGTTGAATATCCTTGAAAAATTGATAAATTTTGAATGGTACAAGGATATTATTTTTTATCTCAAACATCTACAATGCCCTGAGGTATTTAAGTAAGAATAAAAAAGAGCACTTAAGTTAGCCTCCTAGAAATACATCATCATTGATTATGGGTTAGCTTGGAAGAACCCTGAGGGAGTTCTTTTGAGATGTATCACTGAAGATGAAGCCCCAAAAATAATTGATGATTTCCATGGAGGAGTTTGTGGGGGCATTTTTGGGAAGAGTCACAACTCATAAAATCTTAAGGGCTGGTTACTGGTGGCCAACTCTTTTTAAAGACATAACTTTGGTAAGAAAGTGTGAGAGTTGTTAGCATTTTTCAAGAAGATTGAAAGCTTCAGGCTCCCTCCCTTTGCAGCCTATATCAATTGAAGCCCCATTTAAGCAGTGGGGAATGGACTTCATTGGTGAGATTTCAGATTCTTCAAGTGTAGGCCACAAGTGGATATTAGTGGCTACTGATTACTTCACCAAGTGGGTGGAGGCAATCCCCACCAAGAAAGCAACTCACCAAATTGTCATGGACTTCATTTTAAATCATATAATCTGTAGGTTTGGAGTACCTGCTAAGATAGTTGTTGACAATGCTATGAGATTTTGAGCTAAACCTTTGGTAGCCATGTGTCATGAATATGGGATCAATTTAGCATATGCTTCCAATTACAATCCCCAAGGAAATGGACAAGTAGAATCAAGTAATAAGAATTTGTTGAAGATAATCAGGAGAACCTTGGAGTTAAACAAATGAAAGTGGGGTGAGAAATTGAAATTTTTGTTTGGGCTGATAGAATCACTGTTAAAAGGGCTACTAGAAAAATCCCATTTGAATTGGTATATGGAACTCAAGCCCTACTTCCCCTTGCATATGCAATTATCTTCTTACCAATTTTTCCAACAATTAGAGGACCAGAGGTCAATTCCTATGATGCTCATATAAATCAAATTGTGGAATTGGATGAGAAGAGAAGAGAGTCCCACCAAAGACATGTGAATTTTAGGGAGAAATTGAAGAAGCTATTTGATAAAAAGGTGAATCCGAGAGCTTTAGTGTGGGAGATCTGGTGCTACTATGGGATAGTAGACATGAGGATAAGGGAAAGCATGGAAAGTTTGATGCATTATGGATGGGCCCTTATTCTATTGACCTTCGGATTGAGAGAGCACACCTTTTCCTAAAAGACTTAGATGGGGAATTTCTTGAGTTTCTATTAATGGTAGGCACTTGAAACATTTCCTTGACTGATTTCTCAGAATCAAGACACACCATTATATAGTGTATAGTCTTTTGTTTTTTTCTATTTTTGTGTTTTTCTATTTTGGTTTTCCTGGTCCCTGGTGACCAATTTTTGTTGGTTTCTCAGTTCATCTTGGGGGATTTGGTTATTTTCTTTCTGCTCTACAAGATTGTTTTTGACTCCATTTCCCAATGGATTTTTGGCACATGGTATGTTGTTCTTATGGCACTCGCAAGGAGTGCCCATCCCGAGTCGGAGCTGATGTTGGTGCTCAATTTAATCTTGCCTTGTTTGTTCAAAAACATCTCAGTCCATGGTTTGAAGTTTTCTCTATCTCCCGTATTGATGCGTGAAAGATTTTTCTTCATTTGGTTGCCATGGTCAGTCCTTTCCTTTGGTTGAGGATCACATTGAGTCTAGATATTGTTTTCCATTTCTCTTGTCCATGAGAAAGAATTTGTAATTTGGGCGTGAATTTGGGTTTTCCCTTCCTTCTTTATTTTTCCATAGTCATGTTTTCCTATCAATTTTTGTCCCAACATCCATGGAAACGTGGTCCTTTCTGATTAGATGCGGCCGATGGGTCTTTTTGGTGAAATTTTTCACTTTGTCACATTTGTAAAAAATACCAAATTGGCCCCATGGCCCTGATAGCATCTAATTGGTTATTCAGCAAATATGAAGTGGAAGGAAAAAGTCTTACTTTGACCTCTGATGAAGAAGGACATGTGGCAATTTTTAATATTTAAAATGGGAAGGCGGGTCGTGGAACATTTTAATGTTTTTTACCTTTTTGTACAAGGGAGAAAAGTTATGAAATAACCCGCAACTCCACTAGGGCCCACATCAAAAGTTAGAAGAAGTGGAGGTGAGGGTCGCTGGGCATTTTGAAACTCTAAGGCCCACTTCAACTCAAAGCTTGTCCACATGGAGGGTCAGCGCTCATTTGAGGATCCACCTCTAGGTCCTACCTTAGCAGTTGCGCTGGAGACACATGGAGGCTTCTTGGATCCTCTTTATACTTAAAATTTTCAAGAAACTTTCTAAGGCCTGGGACACGTGGAGGGCCCACACATTTTGGGACCTGCCCCTATACTTTACTTTTAAAGAAGCGCCGAAGGGACACTTGGAGGTTTCGTTGGATCCTACCCATACTTAGACTTTTCAATGGCTGAAGAAATTTTCTCGGACCCTAGACACATGGCACCTTCCATTGGTCCTTAAACTTTTCAACAAATTTTCTGGGCTGAGACACGTGGTGAGCCCACATTTGTTTAGGGTCTCCAATTTTGGGAACCATATCAAAAAGTGCCGAAGAGACACGTGGAGGCTTCACTGGCTCCTTTTATACTAAGACTTTTTCAAAGGCCAAAAGGAAATTTTCTTGGGCCCAGGGCACGTGGAGAGCTTGCACTCATTTGAGGTCCCACCTCTAAACTTCATCTTTGAAGTTGTGCCAAACAAACACATGGAGACATGCACTTGTTTGGGAACCTACCTCTGTACTTCACCTTTGCAAGTTGGCAAGGAAACACGTGGAGGGAAACACGTGGAGGTTTCATTGACTCAAGTATTTCACATGGAACACTCATTTCACGAGAGGCAAAAATGTAGGCATCCATGCAAGGAACTCATTTCTCAAGGTGTATTCTCGAGGGTGAAAAGGATTGCTTGACAAATCCAACTATACAGAGCCACCTGAAAATGATTAAAAGGGGATTTCTCACATGACAGAATAAAAGAATGATTAAAGACTATCAAAAATTTATGGCATGGCATCCAGTCATGGTTGAGTGTCTGAGAAATGTGATCAGTTCATGATTTGTCCACTGGCAGCTTTGGGTGTAAATTTGTTAAACATCACTTTCTGAGACAAATTGGTAACAAGTAAAGGATTCCTCGAATATTCTTCTTTTTGGGGGAAAATTTGGGATGAGTGAGTGAGTGAATTGTATAAATGCAATGAGGATACTCTTGCAAAAGGGTCAAGGGTTTAATTCTTATGAGAAAATTTGAGAAATCCCATCTTCTGAGAGACCATCGAGAAACTTGTTAATCTCTTGTGTTTTAGATTTGATCGCGTCAAGATGGTTATGAGTGTACAACCATTGACAAGATCTGAGACTATTCAAGAAACTTTCCCCGCTGATAAATCTAATAGATCTCAAATTAATCTGTGTTGATCTTGGGAAAAATTGTGTTTTCTTTTATTTTAGAATGTTTTCAAATGGTTTTGATGTTTTGTTGCAATCTTATGTTAAAATCCCTCCGAATCACATAGATCTCATCCCTGTGATAGTTTAGTGGCATTTGCAATTTCATTATGAGAAGAGCCTTCATCTTGTAATGAGATAAACAATTTAAAATCACTTTACTATCATTTTGTTGATAAAGATTGTCTGTAAGCCTTTGAGTGTATCTTAGGCGTGAGGAACTAGGGGTCTTTAATGTTTAATTGAGTCTTTAGCTCAAGCCTTCATGTTGAATTCTCAAAGATTGTGTGAAACCGTGTAGATCTGGGGCTCCATTGATGCACACCTTCTAGTTGAAGGAATATTTTGGCTATTCTAAAGCATTTTGTCTATTAGTCTTCCAATTGTTGTAAAGGTTCTCAAAGATCTAGTGAAATCAACTTCATCTTGCTTAATCCCCACTAAAAAATTTTCAAATAACCATGAATCCTACCGAAGTACCCCTGTTTGTGTTGTGTATCCAAAAATGAACCAATTATACTACCAAAATATATAGAAGCAAGCAAATTTTAAGTGTCTTTAGTAACTTGAACCTTTTAAAAAAATATCCCCATTCTTTAGAAGTGACAACTCGTGAGAGTTAAATTATGGTGTATTGATCATATTTTCTCAAGGTTCCCCTGAAAATTATGCAAAGAAGGATCTCTTCATGTCCTTCACCGACAAAGGTTATAAAATGGGTCCTTATATGGTGCTATCTATTTCTCCAATTCCCGAGTGACAAAGAGCCAACTGAATCCCTTCTTGGCTACAAAACAACTTATGATTCGTTTATCTCTAAGTATCTTGTAAAATATGTGATGCTGCTCGACTTCCAAGGGAGAATCAATTTGGACACCAACACCAAATAAATAAAAAATACCGGAAAATAAATATCCTACACTAACACTTTCAATGAGATAGTCCCAACTTATTATTCGATCCTCAAGACTGTTGAACCCAAACCTTCAAAAAAATAACTCTTTATACATTGAAACATACATAACCAACCATAAAGTTAAAAGAGTTCTCATTGCTAATGATACAACCCTAAACATTTGTTTTGTAACGCTCTGATTTTGCATGTTATCTTGGTGAATGTTTTACATGCTGTTATAACTGCTGGAATGAAGGCAAACATGTTAAGATAAACTCTGATCTTAAAAGAATGTGTTGCTAACTTGGATTCTTGCATGCTGTGATTTATTGTATAGGACAACAATTATTGTACTTGCGTGTTTGCTAATGTGACGACAAATTGTCGTATACTTGCTATACTCTCGTTACTGATTGAAAAGACACCTTGAATCAATTTCATTGATCCAAGTATGCTGAGGGCTTCTGGTGATTTCTGTGTCGATTTACTCTTGAACCGAACCCGAGGTTGTTATGAACGTGCAGCGCCTGATTACAGGTATGAGCAGCTGGCACGTAAATGCCAACGACAGGGGTTCGATTCTTGAGCCCTGTACTGTCGAACTTGGAACCTCGTGAGGCAAGAAATGCCTGGACACGGGTGGCTTTGATACGTGATCCAGAGGACGGAACGTCCTGCTCTGCATTAACGTGAACGTCTGTAGGAAGGCAGGATGGAGGTTGGGTTAGGAGTTGATTAGTGTTAGTGGTTAGTATAAATTAAAAACCTAAACTAATCCTAAGTCCTAACATGCATCCTACACTACTATCCTAAGTGGATTTTTAAATTACAAAAAAGGGGAAAATAAACCTAAGGCTAAACTAAGACCTAGGTTGATCACTTTATGCAACCTAAACTAATCCTAATCTAAAAGGGCGCGCAGACCCTTGGAAGGAGAGGATAAGGATGAAGGAAGGGCATTCATTAGCATTTAATTGGTAAGTCCATACGTGGACAGCGCCAGTTTTGGCGGGGCAGGTAGGAAATAGAGGCATCTATTTGGAGATAGAGCCAAATTCGGTTTTGCATGGGGAAATTTGAAAAATTGAGTTCGCCAACTCAAGTGGCGGTGGCGTGGGAAGCTAGGAGAAAGGCAGAGCCTTAATTGCATTAATTGTTCTCGGTCCTCGCGACCAGTTCGCCTTGGAAAGTGTATGAGGGAATTTTGATTTTCATTTGGTCGATTCGAGCCTTTGCAAAGTTGCTCTGCATTTGGTTTTTCTGGCCTGGTTCAGTCGAACCAGCTCTTGGAATTTGACACTGTTCTTGGAGATTTTTAAGAGGTTGTTGCTAAGCCTGAAGAAGAAAGGAGTGCTGGGAAGTTTGTGTTGTCATTGTGGAAGGAAATAACGCGGCAAACGGATCCTTCTTCGAGTTTTGGAAAAGAGATTTCAGGCATGTTAAGCCCTTCTCTTTAAAAATTCTTGCTTTGTTTAAGTGTCTCATTAAAACAACCCTGCTCTTGGGTTTTGATTCTGTGATTGTTGTCGAGTCGATTCGAATTGGATTTCATCGATTCTTGTTTCTTTTTTTTGGAAAATGATATGAAGAATTGTTTCTGGTTGCTTGGTCTTGATTTGTTTTTGTACGAATCAAGTTGGAAATAGATATTCTCTTCTCTGTTCGTGTTGTGTGGAAATTGGAATAGGCTGTGTAATCGTTCCTTGCTGTTGTGTTTGGAACTGCCTTTGCACGTAAATGGAAGTTGAATATGGTTGGGTTGTGTTGCTATGATTTGGGTTCGTCGACCCTTGCTGTCTCCTTTCTTTAGAAATGATAGGAAAATTGTTTCCCTGTTGCTGTGTTTAACTGTCTTGCTCTTCTTGAATGGCATACCTCCATGTTGTGCTGGTTATTGATATTATATGAAATTTCGAGCTGGTTATTCTTGTAGAATGGAATGTGGAACTGTACAGGCAGTATGGGTTATTCTATTGCTGTACTATTGTTTTGTTGTCACCTGAACTTGCGATATGATTGTATTGGTTGTAAGAACGACCTGAGGTCGTTTCTGTACTGAAGTTTTCTTTGAAGGAGATAAGATCTTTTTGTTTACTAATTGCTGTTCGGAATTAAAAGAGATATCATTTCTATTCGAGCTTCATGGAATGGGTATTTCACTGTTTAAGTTTTATATCATGAACTGGCAGTCTGTGTGGGTTGTTTTCACTGCTGTGTGAATGTTCTTTGTTATATGGGCTTTCGTGATATAATGGTACAGGATGTACGAGTTGTTTAAGGTCGTTTCTATACGGAAACTTCTTTTGAAAAAGAAATAGTTTCTTTCTCTCTCTGCTGTGTTGATTTTGATGAATACAACATTGTTTTTTTGGTATGAGCATACGAATGGCCTTGGGGAAAGAAAAGATAACACGTTTTAGGCTGTTCTTTTCCTTTCTTGCTTAAAAGAGATAAGACTTTTCTCTTCCTTCTGCTGTTTCGGGATTATGAGGAAATGGCATCTTGTATTTTAAAGGAATGGGCATTAGAATTTTCTATGAATGTTCGTGAGAGTTGGAAAAGGAATAGTTTTTCCTTCTGAACTCATAAAGAAATATACTGTTTCTTGCTAGGAAGGTATGATGATTAGTTGTGTTTATTAATGCTGATCGATCCCTTAAGTTCGAACTGTTTTGGTGATTATGACTTAATCTTGGATTGCTGGTCAAGAATAAAGGCATAGAAATTTTGTCTTGCTGTGTGGGATGTCTTGACTGTACTAGATCCATGTATTGACACCCTGTACGGTTTACTTTGCTAAAGGTAATGACATCTGCTTTTGCATTCTGAAAGTTTTGCATACTATTATGAACTTGGAAAATGGATTGAGTAGAATCATTTATTGGAAGGGAATCCTTCTTCTGCCTGTTGTTCTGACTTGGTGAGATTCATAGTCATGTGATTATTGGATTTGCGGTAGGTAACAACAATGAATAATATGTTATTTTGAACGGGATACGTTCATAGAATTTGGAAATCATGTGATTAATAGACTGCATGATTGTATAACTGTTATCTGTTTATCATACAGTGAAAGAAATATGGTTTCTTTAAGTATGGTAAATATATGGTCTGCATCCTTATATTGTTTGACCTAGGATGAACATAATGTTGTACTAACCTGTTTCGGATTTTCATATGAGTCTGATTCAAATGAAATAAGAATATGGATGATGAATTCTTCCCTGTTTTCATTTAAAGCGGATTATAAATGAAACTACTCTACTGCTGGAAAGTGAATTCTGAATGGATTTTGTAAGTTTCACTCTGAACTGTTATCTTGATTTGTGTTTCGTTTGGATTCCATTTTTAGAACAGCCATCTGGAAAGAAATTGGGTCATGGATGAATGACTGGGAAAAATGATCTGTTCTTCTTTTATTCAGTTGGAAATCTATAATTCGTTGGTAACGAATCTTGTAGTGCTTAGATATGAGCGACTATATGCATTGCTGTTCGCTTTCTTGTCTGTGCTTGATTGCTTGGATTCTAATATGATGCATGAACTGAAAGGAAAGTAAAGAGGTTTACATTTCAGTTGGTTTCATCCTTGCATTTATTATTAATGAAAGGCGTGGAAAAGATAACAGTGTGTTATATCAGCAGTAAGCTATTTATATTTTTAACTGTGCAAATATTGTGAATTAAGATTTGTAACGGTTATGTGGAAACAGGACAGCAGTTCCTTAGCTGATTGTGATGATATTTTGATAGTTCAGTTGTTATGCTGATATTTCTTTTGTGCCTATTTCTTGAATGATGTTTAACTGTCATTTCATAAAAGGGGTTCTTTTATTGAGACAGTTAGTTGAAGCACCTTATTTTAAGGATAAGTGCTTAATATGCTCAGTTCATTGAACTGACCCGTGCAATTCATTTTGCAGATGGAATTTGATTAGAATGAAGACTTGGCTGTTTTCTGATGCTTCTTGATTTGTTGATGATGTATTGTAATTGTTGCTTTTATTCCTCTTCGAGGAATTGTGAAAAGAAGAAAATATATTCTTCTGTCTATGAGTTGTATTGATGTTTTATGTAAACCATGCCCAATCAGCTGGATTGGCAAATGTACGGATTATGACATGAAATATTGAATACAATTACATGTGTGTTATTTTAATGATTATATCAGTTTGATTTTGTTGTCTAAATTGGAAATATAATGTTATTTCTTGATTGGGATTTGTTTATTCGTCCTTGGATGGATGCTAAATGGAAACTGATATCTATTCTTACCTAAATGCAACTTTTAAGTTGAAAAATGCAATTAGTTCATACTTGGGTAAAGATGAATTTTTAATTGACATTAAAAAGGATTAAGAAGAATATGATTCCATAATCGGAAGGTATTCAGGATTAGCTTAGGAGCTAAGGAATATCAATTAACTTTGGAATAATCGAACTTCGCTTTCGAACTCCATTAATGATCTCGTATGCTGAATTCAGAATAAAGGATATAGGATAAGTATATCCATAACTAATGGACCTTAACTATATGACGTTAAGGAGAACAAATGAATACATTTCTCGGAATTTAGACCTCGTATGAATGACGTCTAATAAGCTAGAATTCTGAATTTAGTTGCAGTTGGGAAAATCTTGGCTAAGTTTAATAGGTTAAACTTATCACGTCCGTCGGTACGGACTGCTTAATCCAATGATTAAGAAGAGAACCAAGTAGGGAAATGCAGCCCTTCGACACGAAGGAGAAGATGCATTGCAAGATAATGGATGGATTTAGTCCCTCTTAGCCCTATACAACTGTAACGGAAACGAGGATCAAGGGATCAGCGTGGATGCTGAAAGTTGATTTTAATTATTAAATCGTATCCTAAGCACTTGAGCAGGATGTGTATTCTCGATGGGAGAATTCTGTAGGACATTGGCATACGCCAGCTACAGCAAGGTGTCTCCATGAAGACGGGGTCTTCATGACGACACACTGTTGCAGCTGACATATTGCAATGCCCTCCCGAATTAAAACATCAAGAATACATAGGCTGAATGTGTAACTGTTGGCAGGGGATAGGAGTATGATCTGGTATACGGAGTGACTCCGGAATACTAAAGATAACTAGACACATGGGGTCATGGGGAAACGACACCGTATGTCTGCGTATCTTTAGTTACCAGGAGTGCCTTCCTATATTCGTTCATATTACTAGTTGGAAATTGGAAGTTTAAAACTGACCTTAAACGAAGAGGACTGGTAGGAACCAGGAAAGACCATTCTAGATAACAGGTGAAGTGAAGTGAAGGACGTATTCCGTTGATGTGTATCACATCCAGGAATATGATCATGCAAAGCATGTGAAAATCTTTGGCCAAAGTATCGCAATTGCTGGTTGCGTTGTCCTTATCACTTAATTTAAGATGCAGGATGTCGATGACTATCGATATGATGATATTCAGATAGGCTTCTTAAATGGATCACTTCGATAACCGGAAATGGTTATGAGAACAGGTATATATAATATACTATGCATAAACGAACATGAAGGATCGGTTGTTGCCGAGTCATGAAATGAAGGATCGTTGAAACTCCGAGCCATGAAAATGGAAGATCGGCAGTTCCTCGAGTCATTTACAACAGCATATAGAATCTGTTATAAGATTGAATGGCATTGAATGTGTGTTCCATATTGTAAATATGCGAACAGGGAACATTCGATTTTAAAAGAAATTGTGTGATCCAAACTATGTTGTTTGGGCAGAGAACAATTATTAAAACTTGAACATGTGTTTGAATTTTTATAATTCATAAATGAGAGAATGTTATCAAAAAAAAAAAAAATTTCCCTGTTTCGGTATCTTAAAATGGGGATGTTACATGTTTCATGAAAAATTTACGTTATCTTGGTCACACAAAGGAAAACTTGGGTGCCAATGATATAACCATTCATGGTTTTGACAACAAAGTGAGTGAAAATTGTGACACCATTACCCTTCCCATACAAGTGGGCCCTCAACTACTTGAAACCCTTTTGTGTGGTTGATGTAGAAACATTGTAAAATATCCTTCGGGTAGACCTTGGATACACATGATGCAAGTTGTTCCCTCCACCTTCCATTAATGCATTAAATTCCCGCATAACGGAAAATATTTCACCTTGCTTTCCAAAAAGAACCCGAACGAGTATTACAAACTCTTAGTTTAGCAAGGTATAATAGTACTAATTACTATCCATTTGCTGATATATATGCTAAACCTCATGTTATCCCCATTGCTAACACTTATGTTGAACTTGAAATGCTTTTGCACTTGCACATCTCTCGCATCTAATTTTCAACCATCTGCATCCAAGATGTCACTTAAATTTAAATTCTCCCATCAAAGTCTTGGTGACTATACCCTTGAAAATTCTTTTCATGTTGGCCAACTCCCACCATCCCCTCACTCTTATGAACGTCCTAATGAACCCCATTTATAGGAGCCTTCAACTTATTATATTGGACATACTCTTTGGAGGTGATACATATTTTTAGAGGATGAACAATCAAGGCTTCAATAACTCTTGGCTATACAAATATAGGATGGCTGAATGCTTTGAATCCACATATTATACCAAGGCACACAAAATAATTAAGAATATGAATTAGAAAGGTAGGGGACTTGGTCCACAAGAATAAGGCAGTCTCAAACATGTCTTATGCAAAGAAAATCATTACCAATATGGTATATGAGATGAGACCTTTGAAAAGAGGCCTATAATATTTGATGTCTTGACTAGTGATGAGGACTCAAACTCTAAAGTTGAGACCAGTTCCACACATAGCCTCTTCGAGAACCTTGCTGAAACCACCCTCTTTCTTGAAGACTTATCCATTTGTACCCTTGATATTTTCTACCCTTCCCTCATTAATCAGGATCAACAATTTCATATTTCCATGGACCTCTTTCAGAATGATGAGGCCATCCAAGAGTTCCTCGGGACTCAAGACCCTTTTCCCTTATCACATTACAAGAAGGGTTTTGATATAAACCTTGATGCTACTATATACTTTGGTGAGGAACTTAATTTCTCCAGTCCACAAATCAAAATAGAAAATAAAAAATAGAAAAAGAAAATTTAAATATAACATAGTGAAAAAAATTCTGAGGTGTTATGCAAGAAGCAAAACTTGAAAAAGAAAAGAAAAGAAAAGTACACATATCATTGAGAAAACCTTTATGAGGCACTAGAGAGAGGAGACTCTAATATGGAAATATCAGAAGATCTACATAAACCTATGACGTCATTTCAGGAAAATGATACTTCTAAGCTATTGGTAGAAGAGACCACCACTATCAACATTGGGACAAATGATCAACCTAGATTTTTGTAGCTTGGTGTGAGCCTATCAAAGGTAGAAATTAAGGAATTCACAACACTTCTCATAGAATTTAAAGATGTTTTTTATTTTTATTACAAAGATATGTCGGTTTGGATCCATTCCTCATGGTCTATCACCTTGTCGTTCACTGAATGAAAAACCTGTCAAGTAAAAACTCCGTAAAATGCATCCTAAGGTCGCTTTACTTGTCAAGGAAGAACTCCAAAAATTTCTAGAGGTTGGTTTCATATGATCCATAGACTATTCTAAATGGATATCTAACATGGTACCTATTGCTAATAAAACTCTTAGAATTTAGATTTGTACTGATTTTCACAACATCAACAATGTCTATCCTAAAAATGACTTCCCTCTTCCTAATATCAACATGATTGTTGAATTTACGATAGGCCATGATATGTTAAATCTTATGGATGATTTTTCAGTGGCATAATCAGATTCAGATCACCGAGGAAGATCAACGCAAAATGACATTCACAATCCCATGAAGGACTTACTATTATAAGGTCATGGCTTTTGTAATTAAGAATGCAGTACTACATACCAATTCACAATGATTGTTATCTTTCATGAAATTCTTCACGACATCATGGAGGACTATGTTGATGACATACTTACCAAATCAAAACTAGAGAAAATCACCCAACCATTCTTTGGCATATCTTGAACGGTTAAGGGAATATAAGGTTCACCTTAATCCTAAAAAGTGTGTCTTTAGTGTCACTTCGGAAAACTTATGGGATTCATTATCTCATGAAGAGTAGTTGAAGTGGACCCTACTAAATTTAAATCAATAATGGACATGCTTCCTCCACAGAATCTCCGTTAGTAACGAGGGTTATAAGGAAAATTTCAATCTATTTAGCGCTTCATTTCCTAACTTATGGATAAGTGTCATCATTTCAATCAATTTCTTAAAAAGGATGTCCAATTCAAGTGGACATAGGAATGCCAAGAATCTTTCACCAAGCTAAAAGAGTACTTGTCAACTTCATCGGTGCTCATGCCACCAATCTAAGATAAACCTATGTTATTGTATACTTCTACAACTGAACATGCCATCGAGGCATTATTGGCACAACATAATGATAAGGTACAAGAACAAACAATATATTACTTTAATAGGACTCTCCTCGAGAATGAAATCAAATAATCATAGGTTGAAATTTTTTGTTTGGCTATTGCATTCACTTTTCAAAATTTACGACGCTATATTCTAAACCATACTACCAAGATTATCACCAAAGTTGATCCTCTTCAATATATGTTATCAAGGCCAGTTATAATAGGATAGATATTTGGCTTGATCGTGCTTATAAGCAAGTTTAATATTGAATTCATTGATCCAAAGGCTATCAAAGGGAAAGTAATGATAGATCAACTAGTCACAACACCACCGCTAGGTCCTCAACTTCTATACTTTGAATTCTTGGATGAAGATTTGTTATACATAGATACAATCCCTTCATGGAATTTTTCTTTGACAGTTCATGTAACATACATGAATCAAGAGATGGAATCATATTATGCACACTTGATGGGGATGTTATCCCTAAATCATACCGCATTGGATTTCCATGTACAAATAACATTGTTGAGTATGAAACAATAATCACAAAGCTTAGGTCCTTCTATTTCATAGCGACTACATGAGTTGATAGTCTTAGGTGACACCCTACTAATCAAAAAACATGTAAATGATGAATATCAAGTTCAAGATGATAATCTCATTCCCTATGAGCACATGGTTGATAGCCTAAAGGGGTATTTCTAGATAATCACATTTGAGCAAGTTTATTTTTATAGAATAAAACAAGGGGTGCCATGGAAATTATCACATCCCTTCTCATATTTGACACAAACTAAAATCACAATGAGTTTATCATAGAACATATTTTGGTGCCCACATATGATTTTCCGAAGTCCACCATGGTTTGTGAGATTGTTGCTCCTAAACATACTTGGTATCATGATATTTATACCTTCATCAAAACTCCTACCAATATGAATTCAACCAACAAAAGAGCCTTAATGCAACATGTTTCTTGTTATACCATCCTTGCTGACACCCTATACCAAAGAGGCTATGATGGGAATCTCTTAATATGTCTCAACCAAGATGAAGCTAATTAGACACTAGTCAAAATATATTTGGCCATATGTGGTGCACACACAAACATAATGGTTATAGCTAAGAAGATCTTATGTGTTGGCTACTACTGGCCTACATCGAGACTCCGACACATGTAACTTTGTTAAATATTGTCAATTGTGTAAATGACATGGTAATCTGATTCATGCACCTTCCTAAAATCTGCAACATATCATTTCATCCCTTGTTTTTGGTTTGTGTCAAATATGAGAAGGGATGTGATAATTTACATGGCACCACTTATTTTATTCTACAAATAATAAACTTGCTCAAATGTGATTATCTAGAAATACCCCTTTAGGCTATCAACCATGTGCTCATAGGGAATGAGATTATCATCTTGAACTTGATATTCATCATTTACATGTTTGATGATTAACAAGGTGTCACCGAAGACTCACAACTCTTGTAGTCACTATGAAATAGAAAAGCCTAAGCCTGTGATTAGTGTTTCATGCTCAACAATGTTATTTGTACATGGAAAGCCAATACATTATAATTTAGGGATAACATCCTCATAAAGTGTGCGTGATATGATTCCATCTCTTGAGTCATGTATGTTATATGAACTGTCAAAGAAAAGAGTCCATGAATGGTGTATCTATTTACAAAAAAATCTTCACCTTTTTTATAAATAGGGGCTCGAATTGATTAGAAAAATAAAGCCAACCCCCTCGATGCCCTTACCTTCATCAAAACTGCCACCAAATATTTCACCAAGTGGATCAAGGCTATGCCTCTTACTTACCCCACTGAGTGTAATATTTCCAAATTCATATTCAATCATAACATTTTACATTTTGGTGTTCCCACTACCATTTTCACAGATAATGGTACCTCATTCAAAAACAAACATGTCAAAGCCTTAGCCAAGAAATATCATATCTACCTACAATGGGCACATCCTTATTACCTAGAATGTAATTGATAATTAAAATATTTTAATAAGACTATTAGATCCATCTTTGGAAAAGGTAGTTGATAAACATGGTCACAAGCGGCATATGTAATTCTATCCCGCCCTCTAGGCCTACCGTACATATTTCCACACTCTAACCGAAGCTACCCCTTTTTCCCTGGTATATGGCTCGAATCCATACTACCTATCGAAGTTGAACTCCCTTCTCTTTGCGTATCCCTACAACACATGAAACATGAAGAGGATTACCTTTGAGCATGCCTTGCTTTGAGCTTGAACTTATAGATAAAAGATGAGTTCATGCCCTAGATCATCTATAAGTGTATTAGAATTGACTACATCACAATGACAATAAAAAGATAAAACATTGTTAGTTTGAGATTGACGACTGTTATTAAAAGAAAATAAAAAAATACTATAAATCCACGTGAAAATCGGGAAAATTCGAACCTAATTGGTTAGGGACCTAAATCATCACCATTAAGTATGGATTTGGAGCATACAAATTATCAAACAAGGAGGGAAAAAACCTTAAAGAGCCTATGAATATTATTCATCTAAAAAAATTCTATTCCTGAGCTTACAAATAGTATCCCTTGTGTTGGGGGCATATCAGTGCAAACCAACTACTTTATACCTCACCTTATTATGTATGTCTCGTATCATGTGTTCTTTTCTCGGATCAACTCAAGGAATCCTTTGTTTCATCCCTCTTGTTCATCCTCTTCTATTACATTTCACACTTTATTTCCAAAAAGGTTTAATCGTTTATACCATGCATACAAGTGAAATAAAAATCCCAAAAATATTGAAATATGTCTTAAAATACCTAAAGCATTGAAATATGTCCAAAACACAAACAATGTAAATCTGATAAAAACTTTAGGAATCATAAGATTTAAAATACAAAAAAATCATAAAACATCGAAAAAACCTCTCGCATCCGAATAAATATTTCACTAATCCCACCTTTTGACATCAACCCTAATGATCATTCCGGATCATCTTCACTTTTCTTGCATGTGGTGTATATCTATGCTCAAGGCAACACCAATCATGCAACCCTTTGCAATATAAATTTGCATGGGGTCACACTTGGCTTCAACCCAATATAGATCAATTCATTCTTCTCGAGTTTCTAAGCCATCATTTGGGGGCATTCAACTCTATATATTCTTCAATGTGGAATACATTAGGGGTGTCTTTGGATGTTGTTATTACAAATTGTGTTATATTGTTGTTTTATTTCTTAGCTTTGAAACAAGTACTTTTGTTAGATCGTTTGTTCGTGACTAACCTCTTTTGTCACGAGACACATGTAAGATTTGTTTTACACATTTTTGGCTTAGTATCTTGTTCAGATAACTAGTTTAATTTTTGGAATATATTGGGTAAAGGGAGGGTTTTAGAAGGTCCCCCAACCTTATACAAATGAGCCCATCAGGCCAGATTTAGCATTAATATAATCAGAGTCAAAATACCCGAGTAGATTCCAAAAAAGGAGGAAGAGAAAAAGCAAAAATAGAAAAAGAAACTATACATCAGAAGAGCTTTTTCAGCTCGGAAACTACTTTCTTAGCTCTAGGAGAGCCTGAGTCGTTAGCCATAAGGTCAGCCAGCTTGATAAGCTCCACGCAATCATTCGCAATAGCATTTCTAGTGGATTCCGTGAAGGCCTCCCAATCTTTCAGCGCTTTGAAGGCACGCTGGAGCTTGCTCAGAATAGAGGAGACCATGTCGGCTCTGCATTGATCACCATGAGCGTCAGCAGACTCAGAATCAGCAGGATTTGAATCCATCAAGGGAGTGGAGTGGAGAGTGTCAGCAGCAAAAAAATTTCGTCGAGGAGAGCCTTGGAACCAGCAGCCTGGGAGATGGGATCCGAAACCGGTTGAGAGACATCACACTGCTCCGAACCCGGGGAGTCGGGGTATAGCTTGGCCAAGCCCAAGAGATCAGCGGCTTGAGAGTAATCAGGGCTAGAAACAGGGGAAGAGGCTCGACCACTGGCTTCAGTGCCTTCCAAGAAAAACACGAGATGGGAGTGGGCATGGGAAAGGAAGGAATGTCCGGGGGGATGGAGGCAGCACGGGGGGGACTCACAATAGCCACGTCAGAGTCCGGCGAGAGGAGAGAAGCAGGCGACGCCTACGCCGAGAGGAGCGGAGGGAGGAGGAGGAGGGGCGAGGAGAAGGAGAAGGGGAGCGGCGGCGGCGACCCAACTTGGGGGGAAAGCGGAGAAAATCAGAGTGAGAAGCGGCGACAGAGAAAAGCAGGTAAAGTAAACCTTGGTGAAGGATGACGCCCTCGCCCTCCCGAGCTAACTGCACCGAATGTTCAAGAGACTGAAACAAGAAGGCAGCAAGATTGATTTTCTTCCCCCATCTGAGATGAGAGAGGATGAAGAGGTGAGGACCGAAAACCAACCTGTATCTGCCGTCGATAGTGAAATATCGCATAATAACCTCCGCCACTCTGTCCCAGGGAGAAGGCAGGGAATCCCGAGTATAACCAGAAAGATATTTCTTCGGCCTGTCACCAGGGGCGTTAAAATCTTGAATTTCTACGCATGAAGTGACCGTTTGTAGTAAATATCATCCGCAACAGGAAGACCGGTGGCATCAGCAATGGCGTTCGTGGAAATGGTGAAGCGGGTGTTGCCGATTTGGACCCGACCCTTCGACCAGGAGGCCGTGACCGCATAGGAAACCAGCGCAGAATAACCGAGTCATCTTTTCCAGAAAAGTGGCTATACCATTTTCCAATAAAATATTCCACACCTCTTCATCATTCTTAATCGGCTCGCAATTGTCGGGCTCAAGGCGCTTCAGTTGACCCCCCATGGATTGAACGCTAGGATAGTTACAGAAAAGCAGAATAAACGAGGGTGAAACCAGCTTAAACAGGTCAGGATAGCAGTCAGACGAGAAATCATTGCACTTTCGCCACGTCTTCAGATGATTAATGTGGCGATAATGCCCGTTCGTGCGGGGATTTCTCGCATCAATACAAAGCACCTTAATCAAAAGCCCCTCGATAAGAGTCCCATCCATTAACTTCGCCATAATTACCGCCGTCCTTTGATGAGGCCAAATCAAGATAGCCGAGACCCGAGTCAGCCCTTTACTCCGCCAGTCAGCAATGGGGAGTATCATTATGAACGATTTGGCTGAGATCATTCGGGAAGTTATCAGTCCACCTTTGCTGATTCTCAATATGGACACCAATATTAGCAAGGAGGTCGGCCGCTTTATTTCCTTCCCGTAGAATATGCTGGAACTGGACTTGAAGGAAAAATCTTTGCAGAACTCTGATATCAGCAATGATGTTTCTAATCGACCAATGACCAGGATCATTCGTCTGAAGGAGTTTGATGATGTTGAGGGAGTCACTTTCAACTTGGAGAGGATCATTACCCAAAATGATGGCCATCTCAAGACCTTTGAGGATTGCCAAAGCTTCCGCACGATGGTTGGAGCCAATATTAAAATTGTGGGCAGAGGCAGCAACAATATAGCCCGAAGAGCAATGGAGAATGGCACCTCCTCCAGACATACTAGGATTGCCTTTCGAGGCACCATCCGTGTTGAGTTTTTTCCATCCCCTTGGAGGGGGTCTAGTGAGACTAAATTACGATCAGGGAGAGTACTTTTACATTGAATGGATAATATCTTCTGCCACTCCTGGGAATAGCATATTTGGATTTTTTGCTGATATTTGGTCCACGTGGTCAGATTGATATTTTCTTGGAGAGCCAGAGCAATCTGAATAGCCACCTGACAAGGATCAAGACTTTTTTCTTTGAAGATTCTTCTGTTTCTTTCTTTCCATATGCCCCATAATCCGTGCGGGAGGAGGATTTTCCACGTCAAGTTCAAAATCGGATGAGTGAAAGGAGAGCTCCATTGAGAAAGGGTATCCTGAATGGAATCCGGGAAGATCCAACAAACTCCCAACCTTGATAAAAGCCACTGCCAAATAATTTGCGAGAAAGAGCAATGGATCAAGAGATGAGCAGAGGACTCCGCTTCATTAGCACATAACACACATATTGTGGGGAGAGAGAAACCCCTTCTTTTAGATTCTCCCCAGAGAGGAAAGCATTCTTGGAGGAGATCCAAGAGAAAAAACCAATTTTGGGAGTGATCTCATTTGGCCAGACTTTGGAAAGGGGGGGACCTTGGTCAGCACGATGCAAAGAAAGATAAGCAGCCTTAACAGAGAAACAGCCCGACGGGGAGAGGGGCCAAATAATCTCGTCTTCAATATGGGAGGAAGGGATGTATATGGAAGATAGAACCGCTTTGAGCGAAGACAGCAGGTGACGCTGCAGATCGTTGATATCATCCCACTCCATAATATCCCAAGAGGGAGTGGAGTTCACCATCTTCCAATAGCCCGAAGCTAGTCTACCATGTTTATTGATGATGCTTCTCTTAATAGGGTTCCAGGTAGGATCAAGATCAAGGGGTTCTTCTCCAATCCATAAATCCCTCCAGAAATCAATGAGGTGACCATTCCCAAATTTCCATTTAGTGCCAGACGAATGATGGGAATAGAGCTACTAATGAGTTCCATATGGTAGAACCTCTAATAGGCATGGAAGTGAGCAGATCTTCGTTATTAGCAAGATATTTGGCTCTGAGCAGATGGGCCCAACAAGAGTCCCCTTTAGCCACTTCCCAAGCAAGTTTGGCCAGAAGGGCTCCATTCATTTCATTCATTTTTCGAAGACCGAGACCGCCATGAGAAGTTGGCTTACAAACCTCTTTCCAAGCCACCAGATGGATCCTTTTCTTATCTTCAGATCCAGACCACAGAAAGTTCCTTTGAATCTTTTCCACAACCTCCCTCACAGAACTAGGAATCTTGAGCAGGGACATGAAGTAAGTAGGCAGGTTTTGAAGAGTGGCTTTCACCAGTTGGAGCTTGCCAGCCTGACTGAGCAGGGCCCCTTTCCAAGCAGCCAGCTTTTTTTGATACCTTTCAATGACAGGGTTCCATAAATTTTTGATTGCCTTCCTTGGAAGAGAGGGATGCCAAGATAAGAGGCGGGGAGATCAACAATAATACAACCAAAGATATCAGCAATCTTTCTCTGAGACCTAGGGGGCGTGTTTATGAAGGAAATGCTGCTCTTGTTGAAGTTGACAGTTTGCTGAGAAGCTGATTGATAAAGAGAGAGGATATCCATAATTGCCCGCGCTTCAATAACAGAGGCTAGACTCAAGAAGAAGGTGTCGTCAGCAAACTGACTATGAGTGGTCGAAGGACAATTTGAAGTGATTTTCAAACCAGAAATGATGGATTGATTTTTAGCCGCTTCCAAAGCTCTGCTGAGAGAGTCCGCCATTAGAACAAACAAGAAAGGTGACATGGGGATCACCTTGCTCGATACCTCGCTACTTTTGAAGAAACCCGCAGAATACATTGATGAGTATAGAGAAGCAAGGGGTCGAGATACACGAGAAAATCCAGCTACACCACTTGTTGTCGAAGCCAAATTTTTCCAGAACTTTAATTAGGAAAGGCCAGCTGACTCTGTCAAAGGCTTTTTGCATATCCAGTTTTAAGATCATACCAGGGGACTTCGCAAGAAAGGCTGAGTGAATGGCTTCATGAATGTAATAATACCTCCTTGGATGAGATGGCCTTTGATGAAGCCGTTCTGATTATGAGAGATGAGGTCCGACATAAGAGGTTTAAGTCTGGAGGCCAACATCTTAGTGATAATCTTGTAAGACGTGTTGCAAAGACTTATTGGCCGGAAATTGGACACATCTTTAGAGTTATGCACTTTTGGGGCGAGAGCCACAAAGGTGGTATTCCATTCCTTAAGTAGATTGTTGTTCATTTGAAATTCATTAACTGCTTGGAAGAGATCCTGCTTGATGATTTCCCAAAAGACTTGAAAGAAGGCAGCAGGAAAGCCGTCAGGACCCGGAGCTTTGTCTCTCTTCATAGCAAAAACTGCCTTATGAATTTCCTCCATAGAAAAAGGCTTGGTTAGATTATTATTCATCTCAGGAGACACTAGATGCGGAATATGCTGGAGCATTTCATTCATTGATTGTTTCGGAGGGGGCAGATCAGCATGGAGGAGATTGGAATAGAAATATATTAGCTCATTGGAGATATCAGACTCAGCATTAGCAAGTTCCCTTCCGCCGACACCAACTCCCGGATCTTGTCTCTAGCTTTATGCTTACAAGCAGTGATGTGGAAAAATTTGGTATTACGATCTCCCTGCTCAAGCCAAAGGGCACGAGAACGTTGCCTCCAATAGGTCTCTTCTTCTTTAAGAGTGTTATGATAATCACTGAGAAGAGAGATTTCCTGTTGATGGAGGTGATCCAATCTACCAACAGCCTCAATTTCTTCAGAAATTTTTGCCAGTCTCTGAGTTAGCTCCCGCTTGCGAAGCTTGATGTTACCGAAGACCTTCGACTTCCATATCTTGAGTTGTTTTTTAATTTCTTTGAGTTTGCTGGAAAATCTGAACATATTAGTGCCATCGATATTGATATTCCACCAGTCTGCAACAAGGGGGGTCAGCTGGTTATTTTCAAGCCAGGCTAGCTCAAACCTGAAGGGAGGGTTCTTGGCATTTATTTTGTGATTGGCGCTTAACAGAAGAGGGCTGTGGTCGGAGGCCGCCCTAGGCAGGGAGTTGAGGTAGAAGTCAGGAAAGAGAGAGATCCAGTCCAGAGAGCCTAGAGATCTATCCAATCTGCATTGTATGTGGTTCCTGCCCATTCTGCGGTTTGACCAAGTGTAAGAAGAGCCGTGGAGATCCATATCCAGAAGGGAATTCTCCCTTATGAAGTCAGCCAAAGCCTCCATGCTGACCGGCATGGCAGCCATACCTCCCTGTTTTTCCGAAGGATAAAGAGGGCAGTTGAAATCGCCCATAATTAGGGTGGGGATTTTACCACAAGTGATGATGAAGTTAGTGATATCATTCCAAAGTTTTCCACGATGGGTCTCCAAATTTGGGGCATACACATTGATAGCAATCCAAGAGAAGTCCATCCCTACTTCTTGGAAGAGGATACATAAAAAATTGGGGTGCTTGAACAGGCACTCCCCTTTGAGACTTCTGGGATCCCACATAGTACAAAGCCCCCCTGAGTTCCCTGTGGACGGTTGAGATTCAAAAGAAGCTGCTGGCCAGAGTTTAAGGAGGCGATCATCCTTTTTTAGTTTGGTTTCCTGTAACATTATGATATCAGGAGAGTGCTGAATTTTGATGTCTTTGATGACTCTTTGCTTTTGAAGAGAGTTGAGCCCTCTTATATTCCAAGAAATGATCTTCATTTCTTTGGTTTGGGTTTATTCCCCACCACCATGGGGATTGTACTTTGAGTTCCTTGCGCAACATTTGTGGCTGCTTCTTGTTGAAGCTTAATACTGCTCGGAATTCTGCCCCGAGCTTTTTCCAGGCCTATATCAGGTTTCTTGTTGCTGCTTCTAGTAAGGCGATGAGAGAAACTATCATCAGAAGAAGGATCCGTGGGGGAAGGGACAGAGTCCACAAAGAAGGGACAAGAGAGGAGAGACAGGAGGGAGGATCCATGGAGGAGGGAATCAAAGGAAGGGGAGGGAAGGGAAGAGGAACTGAAAAAGGAAAAGGGGGGGAGGAGGTAGCCAGGAGCAGGACCTCTCCAAGAGAGGAAGAGGCGGGGAGATCCGAGGAGGGAAAAGGGGGGATGAGAGGTTGAAAGGCCAGAGAGGAGGGAACGACCTCAGAAGCAGGATCAGAAGATGTGTTGATTTCTCCATCCTCAAGGAGAGTGAAGGCATTTGAAGTGGGTATGATCGGGATCTCAAGAGAAGATGATTTGGGCATAAATTTGTTTTTGATTTTTGGGGATAGGGTTTGGGGCTTAGGTTTTGGTTGAGGTTTAGATGGGCAGCCAGAGGCCCGATGGCCGAGTTTTTTGCAGAAGGAGCAAGCTTGAGGGATATATTCGTAATCAATGGGTTGCTTCCAGTTTCCAAAGTCTGAAATAAGCTCAATATCTTTTGGTAAGGGGCAACTAATATCAACATTAACACAAAAACGAGCATGAATGAATCTAGTTTTTGCTTTTGTTGCTTGATCAATAGCAATTAAAGAGCCTATTGAGAGAGCAATACCTTCAATAACCGCCGAGTGCCAGAACTCCAGAGGGAGCCCCGGGAGGCGAACCCATATTGGGGCTTGGGTCATGGATTCCGTGTGTGGGTTGAAACCTGGAGACCATTTCCTGAGATAGAAACCCCGCCTGCCGAAAAACCACGGACCACCTAGCAGAGCTCTAGCGAAGTCTTCTTTCAAGCTGAAGGAGAATAAAATGAAACCATTAGGCATAGCCGCTATTTCTAGCGCACCACATGGATGCCATTTTAATCGAGCCCATTTTTTTATATCCTCCAAAGGGGGTCTAGGTCCCATCAGAGTGCCCACCAAGGACAGATCACGTGAAGCAGTAGCAGCTTCCGTGATATGAGAGGGGATGCGCAGGGAAAAGGACCCATCAGTCAGTGAGGGGGAAAGCTTTTCCGAGCTATGAGCTGATGTGGAACCCTCCACTACTTTAGACCATACGTCGGGCGGCTTTGGAGAGAGGGACCCTGACAGGAGGGGCCCCCGATCCGGACCAGAGGGGTCCAACATCCAATCCAGAACCAGAGACAGCAGAAGGACGCAGCAGGTAAAACAGATGGCGGGAGCGAGGGCCCGAGAGATCAAAAGTATTGAACTTAGATAACTAGTTTAATTAATGTTTTATGTATCTATAATTTTGTTGTGTTTATAGACCAATTACAAATGAACTATTAAAGAAATTTAGTTTATATATAAATTTGGTGTAGCTAATTCTGTTCATATTTGGTTTTCTAACTTGCTTACTTTTAAATTTGGTTTTTCCATCTTGGTTTATTATATAAGCCATGATTTGTTTTACTTATTTAGCATGTGTGTGTATTATATTTGTTAACTTTTCTTTGTACTTGTGTTGATTACATGTAGTTTATTTGTTATCATTTACTCTTCATTATCACATTTATCTCATATCATCTACCTCTATATCATTATATATCATCAAAATAAACATTAAGGTAAGAACATGAAAGCTAAGATACATATAACATCATCATCATTAAAAATAAAATCATCATCTATTCTACAATCATGACATCATATCATATAATCACTAAATCACACGGCACTAAAAACATATCATCGTTAAATGCGTGTCCAAAATGTCCATCACATACATCACCAAATAATAAAATTTCCATGTGCACTATATAAAAAAATGTCATATACATCTCAATATGCCATCATGGGAATCAATCTACAAAATATGCCTTCATCACGAGGCATATACAAAAATACATATACAATCCCATATAGTATAAGTCATCCCCGACTCTCTCTTATGCCATGACTGTCTGACTTACCTCTAGGTGGAGGAGGCATCTGTACTGACCTCACTGATTTTGAAAACCTTTGTGACCTAGTAGATCGGCTACTTGAATGTTGATTATAAGCTATCACTCTTTAACCCTCCGATACTACAACTTGATATAATTCTATGTAGTACCCACCTACCCAAACGCCACCACAAGCTTTGGAATCACATCACCAATACTACTAGTTGTTGCCACATGGTGTAAATCATCTTGCTCTTCCATCACCTGTTGTAGCTATATCCTCGTTGGTCCCTCTCAATAGTCACATCATATCTATCCATAATCATCTATTGCACATGTTGTCTTAGGATACCTTGCTTTCTCGCCCTTCAATCTAGTTTCCTTGTAGAGTCTACATAGTGATAAACACAAAATCACCCGAAGTTAAGTTCTATCTCTCTCATCCCGTATCATGGCAACCAATGGCCCACCTAATAACCCTAGAGCTAACACCTGTGGTAGCACCTATAACCATTCTCCCACATATCCCTCGTATCCTCCATGTCCCGTTGCAACACATGGACTTGTTGGTATAGGTGGTTATGGTGGTATCTATAAATCCCCAATCTAGGTACCTACATCTCGTATCCCCGGTGCCTACAATGACACCCGATGTATAATTAGTTTGATCCTACCTTGCCTCTTGAATACTCCATTGACGGATCAAAAGTTGAACCATTAAATTACATTCCTTGGAAGAAGAAATTATAGAAGAAGTTGTAGAAATAGTTGTAGAAGAAGCAACTAAGGAAGAAGAACCAGAGATGGCCCAACAAACACCATTACCTTGGGGAAAAAACATGGGCCCGTTAGCTCTAACTCCCCCTTTGTATGAATTACCCAAAGGGTCTAGAAATAAATTTCCTAAATTCTATGGAGATGGGACACAATAACTTGATGATCACATTGTAAGTTTCATAACAACGTGTGGGGTGTTGGGTGTGGGATACAAGGATGTATCAGTTCATATGTTCATAGAATCCTTATAAGATGGTCTGTAAACTAGTTCTATCATTTACCAAGGATATCTATTACCAACTAGGATGATATGAAATCCAAATTTGAATCTAGATTCAAACCAACTAAAGATACTCACACTCTTCTTACCCAATGGTATCAATTAAAGAAATATCCATATGATCCCATGAGGGAATTTGTGGCTAAATTCAATAGAATTCTCTACAAGATCCATGAAGCTGCCTGACCCATAGAATATAATAAATTGAGATTATTCACTAATGCAAAACTTCCCAAAGTAAGTTTCATGTTGAGAATAAATCAACCAACCAATTTAGAGGAGGCACAAAAAATTTCAACCGAGGTAGAAGACAACTTGATTATGTCTGGAAAGATAAAAAAGGGTCGAATTCAAATTCGGAATCACAAACTCATTAGTACAAAGGATGACTAATGATGTTACCTCTAGATTAAGAAGTATTACGCCCAAGCCTCCATGTATAAGGATGTTCCTAGGAATAATTTTTCAAATAAGTAGAGGATTGGTCCACCACCTCAAAGAATTACTCTAGAAGCACCTCTTATAAATGTAGCTTGTGATACCGAGGAGGAGGAAGAAGAATTGGTAGAACCAAAACAAGAAAATGAGGACAACAATGTCTTAGAGATTGAAGAAGTGGAAAATGATGCACAAATTAGTTTCCTCGAGTAATCCTCAAATTGAGAAGATGATGATGAATATGTACCTATATTCTCATGTGCGGTATTCACCCGCTCCCAATAATAGAAAGGAAGTTCCTTCACCATTGTTCTAAGATCCTCTTGTGGTAAATCTATAAAATTAAATAATCAATAAAGGATATCCCCTTCCACCTTCCATGGAGTCTACAAAGGATAATCCAAATATCGTGTTGAGAAAGAAGTTGTTTGTTGTTCCATGTATGTCTCCTAATAGTTCTTCTAGTTCTAATTCTATTTCTGCAAAAGCTACTCCTTCAAAAACCTCCATTGTACCTACAAAACCATCTAATTTTCCCCAAACATCGACTCCCATTGCTAAATCTATTCCAACTTCAAAGGTAGTACCTTATTCACCCGTGAAGCACTGTTGTCTCTCGAGGTACATACCTCATTTCCATGTACCTCCTTTGACATCATAGAACATATAAATAAATCCAAAATTCAGATTTCTTAATCTGAATTCTTGCAAACTCGTCTAGAGAAATTTGATAGGCTGGTCCTTTATATCAAAGGTAATAGCTCAAATCCTAATACTATGGTTCCTAGTTCCAAAGGAATACTACCAACTCCACCTACTCATCCATCTAATAATATGCTTACTTTGAGTGCATCTAAGACTAATAAAGTTGAGCCTTTCTTTCTCTCCCTTCTCATTAAAGGTCATCAGTTGAACAATTGCATAATAGATTCAGGAGCTACGATACTATGATGCCACAAAAGTTGCTAGTGCTCTCTAACTTACATTGACATGGGAAAATGGCTCTTGTTACTCCATGCATTCTAAGGAAGTCCCACTTGTGGGGTAAATCAAGGATGCACAAGTGGCTCTCGTTGATTTTCTAAAAAGAAATTATTGTTGACTATTTTGGTGGCATATATCCCAACATCATTTGGAATATTGTTAAGTAGAAGTTTCTATCGGGACTTGGGAGGTGAAATCTAGATGGATTGGTCTTCTACAACCATTCCGGTAAAGGGAGAAATGAAGAAATTGCTGCCTATGAGAAAAATGAAATACACTGTTTAGAAATTAGAGGATCCAAGGGATGATGTATTATTTCAAGAAAATGGACATGGTAATTATTTCTTGACTTTAGGAAGAGATGAAAATATGCCCTTTCTTACAGAAGATGATGAGGATCAATTTTGGACTATGGATTTTGATTTTATTCATTCTAGTCTTGTCTCAAGAGCTAATGTTTTTATAACCCCCTTCGGGTGAGTTGTTCCCTTTTATTACAAATTAAAATTCAAGAATACAAATAATACCACTGAATATGAAGCTCTCATTTTAGGAATGGATGTAGCTGAGTCCATTGGTTTAAAAATTTGAAATGTCTAGGTGATGCCAAAGTAATTGTCAAACAAGTTAGAAATCAATACCAAGTTAAGAATCCGAGGCTTAAAGACTACAGGAATAGAGTATGGGATTGTATTGAGTCTTTGATGCTTTCTCTATTCAGGCCATTCCTCATGAACAAAATGAGAAGGTTGATTCTCTCGTAGTCTCATCTTCTCTAATGACTCTACACCCTTCTTTCAATAAGGATAAAGTTATTGTTGAGATGATTTTCAGGCCAAGTGTGCTAGATAATGCTAATCATTGAAATTTTTTCAACAATGATAAGCATCTTCTCTCTTTTTTGGAGAAAAGGGATAATTTCAATAATCTCTTCTATGAAGGAAGAAATGCTCCACACCATGATTCTATTTCAAATGAGGAAAAGGGTGAGATTGATAGAGTTGATTCAGAGGGGGTTATCAGATTAAAAGGTAATAAAATTCCAAAAGGCCTAGTTTCTCTTGAAGATTTGTTTGATAAACATGATAGGTTTATCAAAGAAAAAACAAGAATCTTCTCGTTGCACCACTGATTTTGAAAAGGAAAGCATTGGTACTGGAGTAGCCAAGAATAGTCAACATTTGAAATTTTTATTTAGTTAAGGAGAAAAGAAGTTTTGTTTCATTATTGAAAAGATACTCCGATGTTCTAGTATATCCATATGATGAGTTAAAATCCTTCCAGCCAAAGGAAATGCACCATTCCATTCCTCTCAAGCCTAAAGTTAAGCCATTCTAGAAGAAGAAAAGGCCATACAATCCCAAGATTGTTGGCATGATCAAGGAAGAAGTTCTAAAAATGTTGAATGCTAGAATTATTTTTCCCATCCATCACTCTACATGGGTGGCCAACATTGTCCCGGTTTGAAAGAAAAATGGTGAAATAAGGATTTGTGTTGACTTTCAAAATTTGAATCAAGCCTTGTTAAAGGAAAAATTCCTTTTTCCCATCATGGGACATATTATGCAGGTCATTGAATTTGAAATTCTTTCTTTGCTTGATGGCTTTCAAGGATATAATCAAGTTGAGGTAATGAAGGAATACAAACAAAAAATATTTTCAGCACTACAGGTATATTTTTCCTACAACAGAATGCATTTTGGTCAAGAATTAATGTTGGAGATATTTTTCAAAGGGAAATGGATCTTGCTTCTAAGGATCTTAAGCATTGTATTGTCATCTATCTTGAAAATCTCATGGTCTTTTATAAAAAGTGGGGAGATCATTTGAAACATCTGGAGCAAGTGTTGATCAGATGCCAACAACACAAGATATATTTAAATCCTAAAAAGTGTATTTTTGGTGTTATAAAGGGAAAATCCTTAGTCATATTATGAATAAGGAATGCCCAAGATTGATCCCGAAATAATTTGATCAATTCAGGGACTCTACTTGCCTATAAGCAATCTGGGAGTTCACTCATTATTTGGTAAGGTAAACTTTCTCCATTGTTTTGTTCCAGATTTTTTTGCACTAACAAAGCATATTACCAGTATGATGAAACCACAAGAAAGCATTTGGTTGAGTAAAGAAGGAAAAGAGGCATTCGAGGGAATAAAATAAGCAATTGTAAAATCCCCCACCTTGGTATGCCCAAATTTTGATAAAGATTTTATTCTATATTGTTATGCTTTTGAACACACTCTTTCAACTATCCTAGTTCAGAAAACAAAGAAGGTATTGAAGCTCCAATTGCCTTCATGATTTTTCCTTTGAAGGATCATGAATTAAAGTACACTCAAATAGAGAAGCATGCATATGTTGTTGTCAAAGCATTCAATAACTTTAGGTATATATTCTCAACTCGCTAGAGGCATGCGTGGGAGTTGGAATTTACGCATAGAGGTAAACAATGTGCAAAGGTGCATACAACACATTATAATAGGTCAAAGCACAAAGTTGTGTGGGTGTATGCAAGACATCCAAGAATTAGCCGATTTTTAGAGAAGGGATTAAAATAGACAAAATCAAGATGACTTGGTGCACAAACAAGGACTAAATATAGGATAAAGCACATGAAGATGAAGATAAAAGAGACACTTGGAGGCAGTCTAATTATATGATTAAAGCATGATTAAAGAAAAATATTTATAGCTTGAACTATTGTAAAACAAAGTTAGAAAAACATGTAGGTTTTTATTAGAGCACACCTATATTTAAGAAATGTGCATGTAAGCGGTGAATGAAAAGCCCCCACTGTATAAATAGGGGATGCACTATTGTAATGGAGAGTCCCCTTTTTTATGTGAGATGATGCTAGAGTCTCAGTATGTGAGCGTAGATGGTCCATTTCTTAATCTGTAACCAACTATGATGTAATCAACATACTTATTTTGTGATCAATTATGTTTTGCAATGGATAATTGTTTATGGATTGCTAAGGTAAATATGTCTGAACATGGCTTGATGGGTATTCAAATATTCTTAGTTATTTTTTATGAATGATTTCCTTATTATATGTGTTTTCATAATTGCTAAGATATGATGTATTTTTTTCATGAATCGTTATGATTTTGAATACACATGTTAACATCTTGATAAGCAATCAAAAGAGGGATCTTGAGGCTATCTGTGCTTTGGGTGAGCTTCCATAATCATTTGGATGAAATGTCGGTGTGCTTAGCTAATATTGGGTAAATAAAAGACTACATTTTGGTTCCATTGTCAAGACCTCTTTTCAATCTATTCATTAGGATTTTGTATACACATGACATTCCAATTATCTTTGGAAAACGTTAAGATCTAGGTGTATGATATCCAATACACATTTTCTCGGAGATATAACACTATACCTAATTATACGCGCATAAGTGGGTGGAAGAAAACCTCTATGATTTCCTATATGAGACATTCTTTATCCTTTTCCTAGTAAAATTGTACAAGTGGTTGGTGGTTTACACATAGAATAGAGGTGTCTAGATTGGTAGAAATAAGTGTGGAGACATGAAGACTACCAAACACTCTCTCGATTTAGATGTACCATGGACAAGAGATGTAGATCATTGGCGAGAAAGTGTGTTGCATGTTTATACCTTAAAGTACATGATTTTGACATACTCATGCTAAGAGGAAGTAAATTTCTTATTTTTTTGTAAGCCAAGAGGATCCTATTTACGCTTAACACCTTTAGCTATTAATATCTTGATGGTTGAATTGGGAATGAAGAACCTACCTATGGAAGGATAAAACCTCACCGCGTGCACCGGCATGAGGCATGTGTGGGAAGGATGGCAGTGACCCAAGAGGAATAAATAAAATGGGAGGAAAGGAGAATTAGGTACAATGATGTGTGGCAAAGGAGTTAAGAAAGTGTTGAGATCAAGAAGAATGATGATTGCCAGAATGATGAGAAGTTGGAAAAAGGAGAGGGACCATGGGACCGTGTCCTCTCTACGTTAGGAAAGCACAATAGAGAGACCCCTTTGGCATGTGATGAGACTAACTTTAAGTAGAGAATGATAACCACATACACACATCTAATCCATCCTAGCCACCCAAATCTTGTGCAAGGTGTTCAAAATCTAGAGGTTGTTGTAGAAAAATGTCATAGTGGAGGTGAGTAGGAAGGTAATCAAGTATCACCACGTTGGGATGGAGATATATGTAGGCACATTTTAGTATCATCATAGGAGGCATAACAGATTAAGGATGCATACATGGCAATGTAGTAGGTGCTCATGTTTTGAGAGAGGTATTTTGGAGGTGATTTTGTAGGTGCGTCATCAGGACATAGCACTGGCATGTAACCCATTGGAAGTAATATTATGGTGCAGTGATAACACAAATGATGGTTTTAATTTTAGCACAACTACATGGATGCAAGGAAGCCCATATACAGGGCCATAGGTTATGACAGGAGGCTCGAGAGGTTTGGGACAACCATCACGTAATGAAAATCTTGGTGGAGGTTAAAGCTCAAGATCTGGCCCCACCCCAGTACAAGGTCCACAACAACCATAATAACAACCTCAATAGACACATTAACAGATACCTCATATCTTCCTTGAGATGTATCTTCAATTACTAGAGTATAGAGGTGTGGAATATATGGCTAAACATGTGCATAAGTATGAGTTGTTATAAAGCACTAAGGAAATAACAACTCCTAACTTGAAGGCAAGTCAATTTACCTCCACACTTCAAGGGAATGCACACAATTGGTAAAAGAAATATGATCCACATTAGACTGCAGTAGATTATGATACATTATACACTACCTTTTTAGTTGAGTTTCATATCCCAGAGTTCGAGCAACAAATCATTAACACACTTAAGGATATCAAACATGGTCTATCTAAAAGTGTAAGGGAATATGACATAAGTTTTAAAACTTTGTTGATGTGGAAACAATTCCTCAAATTACACTAGTAGGAAACTATTTATTATATCTATACTTGCAGAAATATAACAACATAAATAAACAATGCACAAAAAAAGATAAGACAAGATTTAATGTGGTTCACCCAATGTGGCCTACGTCCACCTAGAACTTGTTCAAATTTATTATCACAGTCTTCTCTCAATTACAATTACACATCAATCACTCATGAACTTAGAACAACATTCCCAAAGATTCCAAACCACATATAAGACTCCTAGATCTTTTTATCACACAGATACATTAGGATGCCCTAATACCTCTATTTATAAGATTACAATCCTTTTAGGAAGTTCTATAACCAACCCTAGAAAAATTCATTTGAAAATGCCATGACATTTCAACTTCTCATGGATGAAAATCTGTCACTATGACAACAACCAATTAACCAAAGAGTTAACAATAAATGTACAACAATTTCATAGCATGAAAATAACAGATGACTTGAGAATGATCCTGAAGTCTCCAAACTTGACCATTCAAACTCCAATGCTTCAATGTTGATTCCAGAAAGACTAAAACATGCTCCACACCCCAACAATCTCCCACTTGTTGATTGTTTCCACCGAGAAAATTCTCAACCTTTCATTATCATCCATGAAGGCCAACCAAAGTTGAACACAACTTTAACTTATCCTGTGACTACCTTGGTCATCACATCCATAGGATTCGATTGGTATGAATATTTTCCAGTTTCAACTTATCTTCTTCCAAAGCTTCCTTGATGAAATGATACCTCGGGTGAATGTGCTTCTTTATAGAGTGAAAATCGAGTTATTCGCTAAATGAATAACACTCGACTATGATTTGTGTAGTCTCCCAACTTCCCGCTTATTCACTAACACATCAAACAACTATTGTAGCCAAATCATCTCCTTGCTTTCCTCTATGGTAAAAACATACTCAACCGCTGTGGTTGAAAAATCCACAACTTTTGTAACCATGAAATCTAGCTCACTATTGTATCACCAACCATAAATACATAACCTATTGTGATCCTCATGCTTTCCAAATCTTCTGCCATGTATGAATCTACATAGCTACACAATGTAATGTCTGATCCTTTGAATCACAATACTACTCCCATGGTTCCTCTCATATATCAAAGGATCTAATTCATTGTCTACTAATGCTCTCTACCTGGATCACTCATAAACCTGCTCACTACTCCTACTACATGGGAAATATCAGGCCTAGTACATACCATAGCATACATCAAGCTACTAACCACTTATGAGTGTGGTACCCTATCCTCGATCTTAGGAATCTACTCCTTTGATAATTTAAAGTGACTTGTTAAAGGAGTACCAACCGGTTTAGCATCCTACATACTAAATCTCTCCAAGACATTCTTTATGTAATCTTCTTGAGATAATACTATATTCCTCTCCTTCACGTTCGATTTAATCTCATACCAAGGATTTGATTTAATGCCCCCAAATACTTCATAGCAAAGGAGTCACCTAGCTGCTTCTTAAATACCTTTATTTCCTACATGTTCTTCACTACAACAAGCATATCATCCACATACAGGAAAAAAATATAACTACCATCAAGAAACTTCTTGATGTACATGCAATGGTCTGAGTGACACTTAGAGTAGCTCTTCTCCCGCATAAAATTTTCAAAATTCTTTTACTACTACCACGTAGCTTGTTTTAGGCCATACAAGTTCTTCTTCAATTTTCACACTAACCTCTCTCTTCCCTTTGACCTCATAACCCTATGGCTGGTGTATATACAATTCCTCCTCTAACTCACCATGAAGGAATGTAGTATTCACATCCAATTGCTCTAAGTGAAAGTCTTCTACTGCTACTAAACCAAGAACAATCCTAATAAAAGTCATTTTAACAACAAGAGAAAAAAATTCATCAAATTCTATACCTTTCTTCTGTGTAAATTCCTTAACCACCAACCGGGCCTTGTACCTTTTTTTGCTTCCATCTTCCTCTTTGATTTTTACATCCTATTGTTTTGTAATGCTCTCTTTCCTTGGGTAGTTCCACCAGATCCCAAGTCCTGGTTTGGTTCTCCATAAGAGACCTATGCTCTTCATCCATGGCCTACTCCCACTTCTTCCTAACATCCACCTGCAATGCTTCCTCAAAGCACTGGATCTCCATTGTTAGTGAGAAATAAGTAATTCAAAGAATGAGTAAAACATTCATAATCCCTTCTTACCCTAGAATGCCTTCTCACCTCAGGAGTTTGGGATTCTTGATGAGTAGGTTCCTGAACTTGTTGTGCCAAAACATGCTACACTTGAACCAACTCCTTGGACACCTTGCCATCCGTAATGTCCTCTAACACTATGTATTATTTATTTGATTCCTATTTTGGTTCCTGCAGCTAATCTTTATCCATTTATTTTTCATTAAAGACAATATCTCTAGACTCGAAATATTTTTCGGTCCTTAAGACTCAAACATGGAAACCAAATTCAACCTCACCATATCCAACAAAGGTGCATTTCTTAGACTTAGCCTCTAACTTGGTCCTATCATCTTTAACAATGTGAACAAATACCTCACATCCAAATACTCTAATAAATGAGTAAGCAATTTTCTTACTGCAGACCAAGCCTCCTTAGGTATACCTCCATCTAAGGCCATATAGGGTCATTTGTTAATCGGATAAACAATTGTGCTCACTTTGCTTCTTCCCAAAACATGAGTGAGAACCACACATATAACCTCATACACCTATCACACTCCATGATTGTTCTGTTCATTATCTCTTACACTCTATTTTCATGTGGAGTCTTGAAACCTGTCCTTTTCCTATGGATTCCATTTACCGAACATTAATTAAAAAATTAATTGTTGTAATACTCCCCTCCATTATCCGACTTGAGACATTTCAACTTGAGACTTGTTTCATTCTCAACCAAGGATTTCTATCTTTGAAAGTTCAAACATATCATATTTCTTTCTAATGTCATATACCCAAACTTTTCTAGTTACATCACAACGAAAGTGACATTAAAACATGAACCACCATTAGATTTTACCTTACCTAGCCCTCATACATCTCAGATGCACCAACTCAAACTTACCCTCCTTCCTAGTAGGTCTAACCTTGAGGAATCTTACCCACTTCTATTTCCCATAAATATAGTCCTCACAGAAGTCCAAATCTAACTCCTTTAATCCATACAACCTATATTTAAGAATATGCATACCCTTTTGACTCATATAACTCCGAGTCTCACGGTACCAAAAAAGTTGCATCTCCATCTCGCAACAACTAAATTACAATAATCAACACCACTGGTTAAATAAAAAGTATCAATTTTCTTACCTCTTACGACCACACGAGCTCCCTTGTTAATCTTCCAGACTCCACTATAAAACTGATCATACAATGATCACTACCCAGATGACCCACTTATATCAAGTTCCACCTCAACTTAGGCACATTTTTGACATCCTTAAGTGGCCATGTGTTCCCATTCCGCTCACCCAAACATAACCTTTCTATACTATGTTGCATAGTTCATCATTACCAAGATATACATGTCCAAAATCACCTTGAACAAACTCAAGAAAGTAATGTCTATGTGGGGTGTCATGGAAAGAAGCCCCTGAATCTAACACCCAATACTCGAAAATATTATCTAAAGAAATAATTAAGGCATCCCGACAAACATCACTTGCTGCCACATTTGCCTCCTTATTTTCCTCCTTGTTCTTGTTATCCTGAAGAGCCCAACAATATTTCTTAGCATGACCAACCTTCCCACAGTGCCAACATTCCAACTTGCTCTTGGACTTTGACCTTCCGTGATCATTCGACTTCCCATGGCTACCTTTCCATCTATTCTTTTGTCTCCTCCGATCTTCATCGTCAAATAATTTCCAGAAGTAGAAGAATCTGTGAAGCTCTTCCTTCACATTTCCTTGCTCAGGATCACACCTATCACATCTTCAAACTTCAACTTTGAGTTATTAGAGACTGAATTACTTACAACCATAACCAAGTTATCCCAACTATCTGGAAAGGAGAAAAAAATCAACAAATCCCTTATCTAATAATTAACATCAATTTTCTTTGAGTTTAACATACTCACAACCTGTGTGTTAAATTGATTTAAATGATTAGAAACAAAAACATTGTCGGACATCTTTATATTAAATAAATTTTTCATCAAAAATATTTTATAAGAGGCAAAGAGTTTTTCATATAACTTCCCTAACGTGCTCATGAGACCTTTCATGCTCTTCTCATGCGATATGTTGAAAGAGACCGAAGATGCAATACATAACCAAATTTCCCGAGTTCCTTTCTATCCAAAAACTCTTAATTCTCATCAAACATGGTTGTAGATTTACATATTCTAGAAACCAAAGTTCTACCCATTGAACTTCTCAAACCTTTATCTGCCCTCATCTACAATAGCTCCCACTCAAGCTAAAATTTCCCTATGATTTATCACTTCAAAAGTAAAAAACTAACCTAGCTCGATACCGGTTGTTAGTAATTAGAGAATAAATATGTGAAAACAATTCCTCAAATCACAACAGAGGAAACTATTTAGCGAGATATGTACTTGTATAAAAATAACATAAATAAACAATGCACAAAAGAAGACAAGACAATATTTATTATGCTTAACCAAATGTGGGATATGTCCACCAAAAACTTGCTCGATTTATTATCACAGTCTTCTCTTAGTTAAAATTGCACAACAATCACTCATGAAATCACAAAAGAATTCCCAAAGATGCTAAAGCACATCTAAGACTCCTAGATCTTTTTGATAACACATATACATTAGGATGCACCTAATACCTCTATTTATAAGTTTACAATCCTTCTAGGTAGTTCTATAACCAACCCTATAAAAAATCGCGACCTTTCAAATTCTCACGAGATGAAAATCATCACTATGAAAACAACAATTAACTCGCTAGTTAACTATAAATATGTAACAATTTCACAAAGACAAAAACAACAGATAACTACAAAATGCTCCCGAAGTCTCCAAACTTTACCATTTGAACTCTAATGCTTCAATGCCGATTCCAAAAGACTAAAAAAAGCTTCACACCCCAACACTTCAAGGGTATGCACATAGTTGGTATACGAAATATGATCCGCATTAGACTGTGGTAGATTATAATGTGCCACACACCGCCTTTTAGTTGAGTTTCATATCCTAGAGTTCGAGCAACAAATCATTAATGCAATTAAGGATATGAAATGGGGTCTATCTAAAAGTGTAAGGGAATATCATGCATGTTTTAATTTTTTTTTCTAAAGCCAACATGCATAGTGGTTTGTAGGAGGCTTGTTAACACCATTCAAGAAAGCATTGTCACAAGGCATTCATTGATCCACATGAAACCTTCAAGCAACATTACATGTAGAAGTACTTAAAAGCTGTTAATATATAAGTGAGCCCTATTATTGAGGCACAAATATCAATAATGGATACACAGTTGGATTTGTTGTCTACCAATTCAATGCATGAGATGCGTATTTAGATTATGGTGTACTGATTTTGAAGTGGAAGGACATATGCGTGAAGGTTGTCCACTCAAAAATGTGCATGCATTGTTGAATTCTTGTGATATTTACCACAAGAATCACGATGTCTGGAATTGTCCACTTTTAGTGTGCAATATAGAATAATATCTTGATGTATTGTAATATTTGTCATGTGCATACCCATGACACATATAACTACCATTTTATTAATCATATTCATGAGGCATGCTATACTAGATTATGACAAACCAATGTGGCTAGTAGCTCTTAGGAACAAGAATGGAAAGACAATGAAAGGAACAATAATGAAAATGGGGGCTTTAGATTTGGATTCAGAAGTAGAGGCCATGGTGGTAGAGGAAGGGTCATGTGTGGGACATGTTATACTTGTGGATCACCAAACCACTATCAGTGCAAGTGTCCTAAAAATTAGGTTTACATGTATTATGGAAAGATGCACAAGGGGGAAGATTGTCTAGACCTATATGCCCATATGTGTAAGAACAATAAAAATGATAAGAGCACATGAATTATTAAGCTAGAATGTGATAAGCATGAATAGTGGACACCTAAGAAGATTTTTGAGCCATAACTTTAACCCGTGCTATTCACTACACACACAGAAGCAACGCATATGGGAACATATTAAGGTAAAAACCCCTATCAAGATGGAAGAGGTCATACATGTTAAATATAAGGATTTTTCTCACCGTAAGGAAGTGTATCAAGAAACTATGGGTGTGGTTAGAGAATTACAAGGAGATATCCAACACTGAAAGTGCAAGCACACGAAAGGGAATGCGTGAAGAATAATGAGCCACCACAAAAGGATATTGATGATCTTAAGGAAGTATGTAAGATGTTAAGGTAGGAGAACATCAACCCCTTACTAGGAGAATGGTTGTGAGAAAGGGTTCCATACACAGGTTTGGAAAGAGAGCACCATATCCTTCATGTAAATTTACCACCATACAACCATGAGTGTGATAAAGAGATCAAATTGGATGCAATAATAGTTGGTTGGTTAGTAAGTAACATTTTTATTGATATAGGTGTAGAAGTTAATGTTTTAACATTAGATGCTTAGAAAAAAAATATGAAGGTCACCATTACGACCATCCTCAAATGTGTTATATATGGAAAAAAAAAGGCCATGCCCATTGGAGTGCTCAAGGATACCTCTATCACTATTCAAGGTTATAAATTTATAGGAGATTTTGAGGTGCTAGAGCTTGTTGAAGCAGATAATTTCCCAAGTTGCTTGGACATCCTTGGTGCTATGATAATAATGTATACTTGAGCTTCAATCAGAGATATATCAGTTTTGAGAAGAAGGGTGAGTGAGTTGTAATAACCTTGGATGATGCAAAGGTGGTACCTTATATGGAACATGTGAATGAAGAGGATCTCAATAGAATTTATGCACATACAATGCACAAAATTTAGAACATGGAGCCATCTAAGGAGGGCATGATTCATTGGGAAGATGCACAATCTATAAGTGATATTACTAGTGTTTCTTGTTACAATTGGACCCATGAAACTCATTAGATGGTAGGTCTCAAGGTCAAGGGAAGAGTTACTAGGATTATTAGGTCACACATGATTAGGCATTTGGGCAAGGCTAAATTACCAAGGTACAATATCTAGAAGAGAAAAATAAATATTTATTGTGAGCAATGGAAAACCACTTGCAAAATGAGGAAGATAGATGAAACATGATGGTCTATACATTACATGGTACAAAAATAATTTTGTGGGTGATCCATAAAGACAATATTTTGGGTTGGCATGAGATCATGGTAGACTTTTTGAAAATGTTTGAAAGAATTAATATTTCTCTGTTAATACAATATTATGATGGAAAGAACCTTGCTTTGGAACATATCCACAATTGTGAGAGACATTGGGTGCAAGGACAAGAAGTTGTACCACCCTTTCTTTGGGTACATAAGTTTTAATCCACTTTACAAGGTTGTGCACATGCTTAGTATGTGTATACTTGAGTTAAATCAAGCGCAAGTTGACGTTACCTAACCGAAGGTATTGTTAGATATTTTTACCCCTAGTAAAATAGACAACTTGGGAGGATGGGTTGAGAACTGGATAGTGATTCATGAATCAATATGGAATGATATAGTTGGGTTTTCAAGTTTGGGAAGCATTTCAAATGATTCAGGGAAGTTTCAAAGGTCTTGGGGCCATCCATCAAAAGTAGGTTTTGGGCCTTAAGGAGTTTGCAACGTGAAAGAGGACTGAGATTCAACAGAAGATTTTGATATCCATCTCAATAATTATAAAAATGTTCTTATGGAAGTCATTTTCCATTCCCTACATGGTGGAAAATATGAGACATCTTGAAGCATCATGCACTTCCCAGGGCAGTTCATTCTTCTGGCACACAAATGTAATCTTGAAAGGGAAGGAGAATTTTTGAGGTGATAAATTCAAAATTGGATCTTGAGACCACCTCAATTGGATTCAATGGGTTTTTTCCATGCGAAATCATATAACATTTCACCCGAAAACTCATATGGGAGCTCAAGTTATCACCTTCGGAAGTTGGCCTCCCGGGGTTGGTCGATTCTGAGGTTGGATGCCGGGGTTGGCCGGGTCACATTTTTTGATGTGTAGAATCATTTTGTGATGCTCATCACACTTACATGACACCTTGGTTGGACAGGTCATGGGGTTAGATGCTTAGGGGTTGGTCGGGTCACATTTTTTACACATCGGATTAGTTTTTGACGCCCGTCGCACCAGTCACACTTGTACGAAACCTAGGTTGGATGGTATGGCTAGGTTGGATGGGTCATGGGGTTGGATTTTTGGGTGTTGGACACTGGGGGTTGGTCAGGTCACATTTTTATGTATACGAACAATTTTTGATGCCTGTTGCACCCCTCACATTTACACGACACACATGATGGTCGGCTTACAGTTGTACGACATGGATGGATGGGTTATAAGCCTCATGAGGGTAGGTGAATGAATGAAATCCCAACAACCTAAATTAATGAGGCATGGCACCCATGACCACCTGTGTAGGAAAAGTACCAAAATGGATGGTTGCCCATACCTCTTTAATGCATCCTACTAGGTTGGTAACCCCTTTTTCCCTATATATTGTAAAATTCACCTCATTTTGAGGGGGATTTTTCCAAAAGGAAAAAGAACTCTGTCAAAATTTTTCCAGAGCTATTGTGAGCTAAAGGCCTCGAATTTGGGCTTATTGTAAAATATTTTTTCTTGTGCTTATGGTATGATGGATTGTGCATGTTTTTGAGCAATAAAATTCATGTTTTGTGGCCATTTTTACCCTAACTTGTATGAATTGCATCTTCTGCCTTCCATTACATTTATAAGTATATTGTGCATATATCTATCTCTTTGCAGGGCCCATAGTTTGTTGTGCTTTATGAATATAGGGAATTGATTGTTGTCCTAGACTGTGGCATTTTTACCAGCCCTCTCCTTCTCAATTTCTCCCTATTTTTCACTCACTGGGATTGTCTCATCCTTTCTTGGTGCATCACCTTCACTTAGAGTAGTTTTATTTCATGTATATTTCTATCCCTGTCTCCTTGGAAAGCATTAGAATAGGGTTATTTTAGCTTGCCATTCTCTTCACTTTGGAGAAGTTGGCACTAGGTTAGAGGAAGAAGTTAGCTTTCTCTGGAGGATTATCCTACTTGCAAAGTCCCACACTGTAGGATAATCCCATGTTATGCAGGTTGCACTGGTTGCCTTGTACACAAAATCACAAGCAATCAAGGGTGCTGTAATTTTGCATTAACAGTGTATGGTTCACACTTTTGATTTTTTATCTACTAAAACTCCGAGTTCATAACACCTTGCAGATTATGAGATGCATCATGTTGGGGGATAATGTGAAGGCCGAGGAGCTCATGATCTAGCTATTTGGAGAATTTAAAGATGAGGCATGTGAGGACTTGGTAGAAACAAAAGAAACATGGTTGGGAAGTGCATGGAAGGAAAAAGAAAAGGTAAAATGGTCTACCTTATTGATGATGAGGAAGTTGAATACCTAGACAATAAGCATATATAAGGTGTGTGTGAAGTGATGGATTTTGTAGATGAGTAGGTGCGCATATACCACGTACCCCTACGGACTAAAAAGGTGAATCTTGGGACTGAAGATGTGCCTAAAGAGGCTATTATTGGAGATTATTGGTCAGAACTAGAGGTTATAAATATTATTGAGATATTGTGACACTTCTAGGATCTATTCCCAAGGGGTTATCATGAATTGAAAGGTGTACATCCATATTTGGGAGAGATGAAAATTAAGTTGAAAGATGGTGTGTGACCGGTCAGGAAGAGACCTTACATAATGAATCCCAATTTGCATGTCAAAGTGAAAGAGGAAATTGATCAAATGCTCAAGTTAGGCATCATTGAGCCTATTGAGGAATCTAAATGGATCAACCCCATGGTGATTAGTATCAAGAAGGATGACCGGATAAGAATCTGTGTGGACTATAGGGTTCTCAATGCTTCATGTGTCATAGACACTTTCCCTATGACATTCACTAAAGAGATCCTTAAATATATGTTACAGTGTGAAATGTATTCCTTCATAGATGGATTCTCTAGATACCATCAGATGTGCATTGCATATGAGGATCATGAGAAGACCACTTTCACAACTGAATGGGGAAGTTTTACATATATTGTTATGCCCTTTGGATTGAAAAATGCGGCAAAGGTGTTCTTGTCCATCATGGTTCAAGTGTTTCAAGACTTTATTCACAAGTTTTTATAGGTCTACTTAGATGATTGTACCATATATGGGCTAGTAAAAGATCATTGTGACAAATTCATATTTATGCTTGAGAGATACAAACAACTTAACATATCTTTAAACACCAAGAAGTGTATATTTACCACTCCCTTTGGCACATCATTTGTAAAGAAGGATTGTTGATGAATGAAACTAAGATTGCCATCATTTTGGGGGCTGGAGGAACCTACCAATCAGATTAATGTGTGTGGTTTCTTGGGGTACATTTGTCTATTAAAGAAATTTTATCAAAGGGTATGCCAATATTTCCACAACCGTCGAAGAATTGATCAAAGCCAAAGGAAATTTTTATTGGGGTAAGACGTAACAATGATCCTTTGAGACCTTGAAGTAGAAACAAACTGCTCATGTCCTAAATTTCCCTTCTTAGAACAAGCCTTTCCATGTACATGTCGATTCATCTAGAATGGCCATTAGAGAAGTCTTCACACAACTAGGAAAAGGAAACATTAATCACCCTATATGTTTTGCAAGTCATAAATTGACATCGAGTTGAGCATAACTATACAACGAAAAAGCACAAATCATTATCCATTATTTATGTGCTTTATAATATTTGATAGTAATTATTAGCAACACCATTCATATTTTATACAGATCAGATGGCATTTAAGCACTTGGTAAATAAACCGGTCTTATAGGAGTGCATATGTTGATGGATCCTTTTGTTCAAGAAGTTTGATTTTATAGTCATAGGAAGCTAGGAAAAAGCAACCTAGGACCTAATCAATTGTCAAAGATAAAATTTAGAGAGGACGTGTAGAGCATAGAGGACATTATGCCAAATGCTCATCTACGTAGATTAAATCACGTGTCGGTAAATTTAGAGGACATTGCAATGTTATTGCACACCTTTGGTTTTATGCCCGACAATATGAGGACTTTGGAAAAGAAGCAACTTATTATTCACATTGCACCCTATCAACTCATTAGAGGAGACCTATATAAAATGGGTAAAGATGAGGTCTTGTGTAGATGTGTGCTAGAGCATGAGCTCAAATCTATTATGGAGGAAACACATGGAATAATAACTTAAGGCCACTATGCAAGAGACACGACTACGCGTAAGATATTATTAGCAGGTCTATAGTGGGAAACATTGTACAAGGACACTAAAGCATTTTTCAAGGCATAAGACCATTGTCGGTGGATAGAAAAACTTGGGTAGCATGATGAGATGCCATTGTGACCCATAGAAAACACATATCCAATTGAGAAATGGGAAATTAAATTTGCATGCCCTGTTGCACCACCAATGTGTGGGATAGGTGCACGCTATATCATCACATGTAATAAATACTTGAAAAGGTGGGCATAGGATATGCCTACCAAGGATTACATTGTAGCAATAACAATTAGGTTCCTATGAGAAAATATCATAAGTAGGTATGGGTGTCCATTGAGTCTAATAAGTCATAGAGGAACTCATTTTTTGAATTAGACTATTATAATTCTACTAGCAGAGTTTATGTTAGCACACCATAAGACTACCGCTATCACCCCAGAAAGTGGAACTACAAAATATTTCAACAAAATCTTGGGTTAGACATTGAAAAGATATGTGATGTTGGAAGAAAAGAAAGGGATGATAAACTATCAACAAGTGATTGCTTTGGGAATATAAGACAACTTACAAAAGGTTGAATAAGGCCACACCTTTTCAGTTGGTGTTTAGTATGGAATCCATTTTACTTACTAAATTTATGTTACCCTCCTAAGTATTGCATGTGTAGGAGGATTGGATGATGAACATGTAGTTGATGTGCACATTGATAAGTTGATGCGTTAGATGAGAGATAAACCATTGAAAACTGGAGTCTAAAGATAAAGAAGGAAAGAAAGAAGACTTGGCATGATAGGCATATTAAGAATAAGTCCTTCACCATTGGGAAGATGGTGCTTATGTATGATTCAAAGTTTGCATGTCATCCTGGAAAATTAAAATTTCATTGGTTGGGACCCTTTATAGTGACTAAGATATTGGAATCAAGCACATGTCAATTACAAGTGCTGGATGGCACCATGTTACTCGGTTACTTCAATAAGATTAGGTTGAAGCCCTACTATAAATAAGATTCTTTTATGTTTTTAATAAATCATCCTTTCCACTTAGAATATATTTCCCTTTCTGTTATGGTGTAATAAGTGCATTCACACACAGGAGCTGATTACTATCTGTTAAGTTGATGTGTAAAGGACCACACATACTTTTAGTATGGGGTGGAAAAATTTCAAGTGCATGTAAGAGAATATATGATGTTGGCATGTCTTATGGAGTGTTTTAGGGTACGCAATGGTATGAGGTAGGTGCATGCTAAGGAATATATTGGTGTGTGCAAGAAGGGTGATTAATGGATATGTATTAGGGATACACAAAAGCAAAGGAAAGTTCTACAGGTGCTTAAGGTTGATAGGGTTTGAAAAAATTACTCAGACATTGGAAACCACATAGATGGAAACATAGTGTAATGCAAGGGATGTAGATGTATGATAGATTACTTGGAATATGGCATAGAGGAAGATGGGGTGTGATGTACACAAGGAAGTCTCGCAACCGAAAGATAATGTTGTGCTTGAATGTTGTGACTACCATGTGTAAGAGACATCATGAAAGAGTATGGGAAAAAGTAAAAAGGGCAAGTGAAGAGAAATAAATCTGGGAAAATTGAGAAAAACTATAAAAAAAAGGGTGCAGGAATAGAGTATTCTTACCTTGCCTTTGACAACTTGTGCATTTAAGTGATTGGATAGTGAAAGTGCGCTTGAGTACAAAGATCTAGTGTGAAGATTGAACAAAGACAAACTAGAGTAGCCTTGAGTGTAAGAGATCCTTTGGTGGAAGTGGAAGTGTGGAGGAAAGGCATGCACCAACAACAATCAAAGGCTAGGGTTCAAGCTATGGTTTGTAGAAGTGTAGATTCACTAAGCTCGAGGTTGTAGAATTAAGGCACAAGGTTATGGAGAAAGAACAAAAGCATGAAGAACAAGGTGTTAAACAAGTGAAGAGGTTGTAAAAATACACATGTAGCTAATAAGGATAGTATATTTGGGTGTGAAGAGATAATGGTGAGGTTGCATTGAAGTGGGACACACTCAAAATTGTGAAAAATCCTTTGAGACAAGGATTAAAGAACTTGGTTCATTAGTTATGAACAAAATGGATGCCTTGGAATGGATGACATCAGACCTCACATGAATTATCAGGGATTTGGAGGAGAAGGGAAAATAAATGACCCCTATTTTAAGCAAGTGAAGAGGTTGTAAATAGGCACATACAACTAAGGATAATAAAGTTGGGCACAAAGAGATAATGGCCGAGATTGAGCTGAAGTGGGACACACTCAAAATTGTGAAAGAAGCCTTTGAGACAAGGATTAAAGAACTTGGTTCATTAGTTGTACACAAAAATGGATGCCTTGGAAGGGATGACATATGACCTTGCAATAATTATTAGGGAGGTGAAAAATAAGGGCAAAGAAATGGCCCCTAAACAAGTACTAGATATAGTCGATTAGTGTTAGGTGAAACTATTAATGAACTAGCAGAGTGGGAACATGTGGATAGTACCATTATTACAGAGTTCCCAAATCTCCTTCAACCACCTCGGGAATAAAATCAAGTGTGCACATATGGAAATGTGACATTCTTTCATTATTTGGGTATATGCCCACTATTATTTCATCTTACACATTCTTTATTCTTCTATTCTTGAGAAGCATCCTTTGTTTCAATTTTTTTGAGGATTGAAAATATACATATGTGGGGAAATGTTGGTCAAATAAAATTGACTAAGTTTCAAAGTGGAGCACAGAGGCTTACACACTAGGTTACACACATAGAGAGGATCAAAGTAACACGTAAGGGGGTACGTGTAGTGGTGAAATAGGTGCATGCGATGTTACGCGCATGCATACATAAAGTCGGGACTTAGCCAATTTTCCAGAGAGGCTAAAAATAGAAAAATAGAGTTGGAGTGTCACTCAAGTAAATATCTGGAAATAGAAAAAGAGATATGACTTGGCTTCCAATCAAGGGATATAATTGGAAAAAGCACATACAAAGAATAATTAAAGGATTGTGCACATATCGAGTTAAGAATAGGATTAAAACATATCATATATTTAGGTTAATCTATTATTAGCATGGATTGTTAAAAGCATGCAAGCTATTTTATATTCACACCTATTATTAGAAAAGTGCATGGAGGTGGTGAAGGGAAAGTCCCCACCATATTTATATGCTTTTAGTGTGATAATTCTTGACTATTGAAAGTTAGAGAGTTAGTTTAGAGTGTTATTCGGAGCAAGAGCTTGATGTGAGTGTGTTTGCACGCATGGTCCAACACATGGGTGCATTGGGTATATTGTAAACAAATTTTATATGATGTAATCAATGGTGTTTTGCAATGGATAAGTGATTTTAATTTGTAGATGTGTATTTATATCTTGTTAACCATTATTTATGTAGATTGACTTTCCTTATTATATGTTATTCTAGACTTTCATGATTATAATGATTCTCTGTGCATGAAAGGTTTAGATTATATGGTAAATATGCATGCTAACATTTTGATAAACATAATAAACGAGGGACTTGTTAGCTGCATGCACTTCGGATGAGCTTCCAAATCTTTCGGATGAAGTGCTAGTGCACATAACTATTGAGTGGGTAAAATAAGACTAGAAAAGAGGCCAAAGATAGTTATCAACCACTAGTTTTCTTGCTTAGGAATCATGTGTTGGCATATTGCTGCATAGTTGTTGTAATTGATGTAAAACCTCATTAATGACAAATTGAATGATGGATTAGGGTCAAAACATGTTGAGGATGATGATTCAAAGGTATTCATGGTTGCACATGTTGATTCAAAGTGAGGATGGCTTTTTATAACAAACCTATTTAGGTGACCTAGCTAGCCTAGGTGACAAGACATGGTGATATGAAATTCTTGGTTGATTGAGAAGCATGTTGAAATGATGGAGAGAATGTTTAGAGAGTGCTTGGGAACTCATATGAGATTCAGGGTGCATATATAAGTTGGTGACTATGTTTTATGTGCTCATTTGGACTAGGTATGACTGTTAGATAGAATGAGAGTGACTTAAGGGGATAAATGAGCTCATGGATGGATGAATTTAGTTTTATTATAGTGTATCTTATATGTTAGGACCACATGGAGTGTTTCTTGATGATTTATAGTTCTTTCAATTGAACCTATACTTTATAGTGCAAAACCCTAAGGTTTAGCTATGCAAATGAGATAGGATGGAAATATTGAGAAAATTTTTGGCATGCTGATTTGAGATGATGCACAAGGGTGTCCTTGAGGTGTGAGAATTTTTTTGAGTCATTCTGAAGATTTTTGCAAGTTATGATGTTTTTGGTGAAACAAGGTCAAGAACAAGTGCATTTACAACTCGAATTACACCTTCTAATGTTCACCTTGAATTTATTTATATTAATGGGACCTTGTGGGTTTCAAGGATGTTTCTACATTGAGTCTAGAAGGTTTCAAAAACAATGAGGTCATTTCATCGTCAAGTTTTTATAAACGAATGTAAAGAAGGTAAAAACTCATTATGTGTTTGAAACCCTGGCTTGAGAGTGGTTTTTGAGATTTACGTCCTAAGTGGCCAATTTTGATTGCAATTTCTTGGATGATTATCATAAAGGTAACATGTAAAGGACCCCACTCAAATAGGTCAATTTCTAAAGAAGTTCAGTTTGGGACAAGGTTGTCCAAAGGAGATGCAAACTAAATGAATATTATGTGTTTTATGTGAGCTTTTCTTGATGTACAAAGAGGTTTCAGGTCATGGTGATGTATTTTAATGGTCAAGTATGCTTCATTTAGGTTGACTGATCAAAGGGTAGTTTTGGGGCAGTTAGAAGTAATCTTTAGTAAAATGGACATTGCAGGAGATACATGAGGAGTTAGGAGGTGATTAAAGTTGTGTTGGAAATATAATTCAAAGATATTTCTAGTTATATAAGTTTTTCCTCATGATGGTGAGTTATTATATTGTTTCCATGTCAATTTTTGGATAAGATGATTTTTTGCTTTCCAGGACATAACTACTTTTGCTAAAATATTAAATTGGTTAGTGCAAGAAATGGATTGGGTGATGCTTTATATAACCTATAATGTTAATAGGGATGAATTATGCATCCAATTAATCCATTTTAGGTATTCAAAGTGTCATGAAGGGTGTTAATGAGTTACTTTTTAGAAACTAATTTTTTGGGAAACTTGATTTGGTGAAGGAAAATGTTGTTGTGGTTTGAACTAGTGATTGTTTCATGAGCTATAAATTGTTTAAACATGTTATAAATGTCTTTCCATTTCCATATAGTGGTAGCATGCCATAGTTTAGGTGTTAATGGATGACCTTGAGGCCAAAAAGTGAAGGCAGTGTGCTAAAAACAAAATTTTGGTGAAGGAAATGAGACACTGGGTCCATTAAACAAAATAATTTGATTGGTTAATGATAATTGAAACCATGTATGATGTTTAAATGTTAGTTTAAACAAGTGTGGTGATTTTTAGTGCGTGATTTTTTTTTTCTATTAGGATATTTGTTATCATTCCAATGTAAGGGTTTTGAGGATTTTGGTGCGGGAATGAAGGGTTTTAGGTATGCCAACCTATATGCGTCACTTGTAGATTTTATGAAAAGTATATGGGGTTTTATTAAGATGCATTAGTCATAAAAAATGAGGTACAATTTTTTATTTTAAATTTGAATCAAGAAAGAGCATATAAAAGCATAATTTTGGGTGCTTTTGTAAGTTAGGTGTGTGTGTATAAGAAGTGTAACCTAGGTGAAGTTGTTTTGTAGGTGTGTGAGCATGTATTGAGGGCTGATAAAGTGTGTGATCAAGATTTTGGTGAATTGATAAGTGAATAAAGTGCTTGTTTGTGATAGATTGAGGACCCGAGGTTTGATCAAGGGTTTGGAGAAGTGCGAGCTAAATCATTGGTCTCTATCAGTTGTGGAAGCAATATTTCAAAGATCATAACATCATAAGTTGGTTGAGTGGGTGCTTGATCATATTGGGGGGTTATAACCTCCTTGTGGAGTTTTGCTTCACAAAACTAGGGATTGGTGCTCATTGTATGGTTATAACTCTACTAAACTAGGGGTTGGTGCTCCTTGTGGGGTTGGTGCCTCACTAAATTTGAAAAATATCAATATAAAGATTATGTTTCAGTGGGTTTTATTCCCCTTGAGGGTTTCCCACTTATATCTTGTGTCTTGTGTTGCTTCTCTTGTTTGTTATTCATTGTATATATGATATTTTGATGGTGTGCATACATTAATGAATGGTTAAGTAATCTTGTGTTTTGAATAAGAAAATATGAAATATGATTTATTTTTATAAGGACCTGAGTCACCCACCCCTCTGTTCATTATGCTTCAAAGAATTGGTATCGAGCAGAGTCCTTTCGGAGAAGTTTGATCATTTGAAAGGAGATCCTTGAAGCACAAAAATGACGATTGGTTCCTTTGTTGGAAAGGCACCATTGTTTGATGGTGTGAATTATGCTTTTAGAGCTTGAGGATGAAGACATAAATCATATCTCTATGGTTTTTATTTGAGAAAATCTGTGGAGGTTGGATATACTCCTCCTACTACTATTCCAACTACTGATGTAGAAAAGAAGGAATGTAATAATAACTAAGGTATTTAAATGCCATCATAAGTGGTCTTGGTGAATCTGAAATGAGAAAGGTAATGTAATACAAGTCAGCAAAGAGCTATGGGAAAAACTCAAGTCTTGTATGAAGGTGACTCAACGGTAAGCATTTCTAAGCTTCAAAATTCTAGAAATTAATTTGAGAGCATTAAGATGAACAATGATGAGTTTATTGCTGCATATCTTTTAGAGTTGACAAAGTGGTCAATAACATGAAAGGGTTAGGTGAAGATGTTAAATAAGAAGTTATTGTTCAATTTTTTTAAGGTCACTTACTCCTAGGTTGATTCTAAAGTATCTACTATATAAGAGTCAAAGTATCTAACTACTTTGAAGATGGATGGGTTACATGGTACTTTGATTGCTTATGATATGGGAATATGTGATTTCAAACTAGCCAAGAAAGATATTGTTTTCAAATTTTAAATGAAGGCTAAATGCAAGAAGGTGAAGGATGATTATGTTGCTCCTAAAATTGAAGATGAAGAGCTCTTTGTTATGGTGGATAGAAGATTAAAACTTGGATCTGGTAAGTACAATGGTAAACTTCCATTCAAATGTTTCAATTGTGGTGAAGTAGGTCATTTTGATGCTAAATGTCCTCATAGGCATGAGAAGGAAGATGATGAAGACCATGAGGGTGATCATAGAAAGAAAAATTACAAATTTGGAAAAGGTAAGAAGAGTTTTAAGAAGTTTGATCATAAGAAGAAGAGAAAAAGAAATTTTTATACAAAGGAAGATGATGAATTATATGATGCTAGTAGTGGTGTTTCAGATTATGAATCTGAATCAAATCATGATGATGTAGGATATAAGGTATTGTTCATGAAAAAAGATGCAAAAATGTCTTCTAGTGATGGCTCCTCATTGTTAGGAGATTTTATATCAGGTTATTACAGCTATTCTAATGAAGATGAAGTGGAAGACAAATATGATCTTAAAGGAATTCAAAGAGAAATAAAACATACTAAAAAGAGAACAAGAAGCTGAGTTTGCAGGTCAAAGAATATGAAAATCAAATTCACAAGCTAGAAGAGAAGTACAAGGCTGAGTCAAGAAAACAAATGAGTCAATCAGATTATTAGAAGAAAAGGTAAATTATCTTGTTTCAAGTTTGCAAGATAAATAAAGTGTGTGTTCAAAATTTGAAGAAGATATAGAGTTCCTAAGGGCTGAGCTACTAGAAGTTAGCAAGAAGACTATGTCCTTTCAGAAGTTTGAGAAAAGTGTCAATGATCTAGATGATCTACTTGGAAAACAAAGATCAACATGTGATAGATCTGGTTTGGGCTTCAAAGAGGAATCTAAAGGCAAGGAAGTGAAGCAAGAAAACATGGTTCCAAGAAAGGAAGTAGGTGAAGCTAGCATAAAGGAAGAGAAGAAGGTGGACACTCATCAAGGATAATGTAAATCCAAGGTCAATTAGGCACCTGATGCCTCAAGGTATGAGAGATCTTTCAATGGTCATTTTTTACTTGTAATGGCTTTGGTCATAGGGAAAAGGAGTGTATAGATTTCTCCAGAGATGATCACCCATGAAAGGACAATAGAAGTGAGTTTTCTAAGAGTGTGGTGTGTTACAATTGCAATTAATAAGGTGTTGTTAGATTTTTCTTGTATGATCCACCTAGTCAAGATGAAGTTTACAAGAGGAATAATTCAGTGGTATATTAAAAATGTAATGAGGTTGGTCATGAAGAAATTTTTTGTTTCCATGGCTACTCAAGACAAAATTAGATAGCTCAAACTTCTAGAGTACAAGGAAGTGGCCTTCAAAGACCTAGGATGCATGACAATGGTCCAAGAAGGACTTGGGAACCAAGAAGAGATCTTGATACTTCAATAAGAGCTGGTGATGATGGAAGGAAAGGTATAACATATAGTTCATATCAGAAGAGAGAAGAAGAAGGAATTCTACAGGTGTCTAAGAGGGCTGGGACCTCTTCAAGACCTTCTTTTAGGTCTTCATGGTGTTCATATACCTCTACTATGCTTCTTGGAGGTATATTAGTGCAAATGAAGCATTGGAGTGAAGGGGAGTTGTCTTGGTCTATGTGTTACTCTTCCATGATGTCAAGGTATGTATTTTCAAGTCATCTTTGCAAGTTATTATGGATCTAAGTGATTGTTGATATTATATGAGTCAAGTTTTAAGTCTTGTTGTCTTCTTGGGTACATGATCATGTTCTTGTAAGTCTGTGCTTTGCATTGTCATGGTGAATTGTTTATCTAAGGTGTTTTAGTGAGTATGAGAGTCAAGTTGATGTCTCTTATAAGATCTATTATGTTATGAAAAACATGAGAAGTATTTCCTTGAAGTTTGAGTTTGTGTCTGGCAATGATTATCTAGCAGTGTCTATGGTGTCTCAAAAGGTCAATTCTGAATCCTAAATGAAGTATTTGAATCTTTCATAGGATTCAAGTAATTACGTCATAGTGTATAGTGTATGTGATGTAATGAAGTGGTCTCAGATCATGTTAAAGTGTGAAGAGTCTATTTGAGCATTTAGATTCATTCTTTGGGCTTTCACAGTCATCCAAGATGCATTATGTCAAATAATTCATGGTTATCTATTAGTATAAAGTGGCTATCATGTTGTCAAGTGTTCTAATGCATTGAAAAGGAGATTTAAAGATGGGATATGTCATCAAGTATGATGAATTGATCTAACCATCACTTCAAGAATGGTCTGTGGAAGTGATGTGATCTAATCAGGATGGTTTAAGTGCAAAATTAGGAGTTTTCAAGTATGCAAATGATATTCAATCCTCCAAATCATGGCACAAGTTGCACAGAATGCTATAAAATGTTGCTATAGTGGTTTTGGTGAAGGCTAAGTTCATAAGATCAAAATTTGGGTATTTTTGGTGTCTCTCTGTCTTGACTAGGTCTTAAAGTGCATTTTCGAGTGGTATGAAGAAACATTTGTTGTTATAAGAGTAAATGAAGGTGTCTAGAGCCAAAAATTTGTACAAGTCACCCTAACGGGGTATTCTTCAAGATTCAAGAGGTTTTAGGTCATAAAATTGTTTATATTATTAGGAATATTTGTCAAAGTTGGTGTTTTACGGTGTTAGTAAAAAGAGACCTTATTGAGGAGGTGTAACTTGTAACTTGGGTGTGTTTCCTTTGGAGTGAGATTTCAATATTTATGATGGAGCTTAGATAGCCAAATGGGTATCTGAATCAGGTGAGTTTTCACTATAATTGTGTCTACATCAAAAGATAAATGTGATTCCATCCAAATCAAGGGCTAGTAGGCAAATCGAAAGCGAATTGATGGTGAAATGTTGGTTTAATGAAGTTATAATGGCCCTAGGTGCTTTTATGTCATGAATGAAATGTATGAAATCTAACAATAGATTCTAGATGGTAGAAAAAGGAAAAATATGGTGAGTTTAGATCTTATGTGATCTTTTTGTGCTTCAAGATAGTGTTCATGGATGCATGATCAGTCTCAAGACTATAAGTGACTGCTTGGTATCCTCTTTGGTCTTCTAATGCTTTTGTTTCAATATTCTAATGATCTCTAGAAGGCATTCTAAGTGAGTAAAAGAGAAGATAAAGTCAAAGGTGTGTGGATTTTCTCTTATGTACTCTTGATGCATCTAAAACCATGTTTGAATAAGTATAACCTGTAACAAGTTTGTAGGTCATCATAAGTGAGCTCGAGTTTTTCAAAATGACTAAGCATGAAATTAATGGATTTTAGATAAGTTCATAAGCATGTAAGGATTTATTTTCATTAGTCTTCTCATCTAAATGATGAGTCCGGTGAAAATTATAGAAGATCTTATGATAAAAAATTATGCTACAATGATATGTTATAAGCTCCTACAGGTAAGTGAGTTGATTCACATCATCATTTGATGGGTTTTAATCTCAAGGAAGGTGAGTATTCATTTGATAAATGATATAAAAGTCTTGAAGAGTGCTAAGATATTTACAAGTATGACTAAACATGTTCGTTGTTGCTATTATTTGGGTCTTCTACAAAATGTTAAGCTACGGGTGTAGAGTATTCACAAAAGGCAAAGTATGGGTTGTCACAAGACCCAATATGTATGATATGCACCATCATGAAGTGGTTTTCACTCACTATCATGGTCAAGGTGGATGAATGATCAATGATTGGTCATAAAAGGTAAAGGTTGGTCTAAGCTTGTTTGTTTGTGACTTAAGTCAAATATTTGGCTATAGGGTTAAAAATGTGTGAAGGGCTACCTATAGGCCTATATGTGATAATCAAGAGGCTTCATGATGTTTTTATGAGTTTTCTCAATGGTTGATCAAGTTGGTTCATAGAGGAGTTGAATTTTCCCATGATAATTATCTTTTCTTAATACAAATAGAAGATTTGAAGTTTAATGATGATTCACATAGTGCTACATTGGTCCATATGATTGCTTCTATAGGTGGATGAGGTGTTAATGACTACAATATAGGGGGAGTACATGTTGTTACTCCATGAAGGTGTTTAAGTGAGATAATGAGCTAGAAAATCATACTCTTGAAAAGTTGAATTTGGATTTGTAGGAAAGGATGATGTTTTGATACTCATGGTATAAAAGGTGTAAAAAGATTTCTTCTATAGGTATACATAGTGTACATGGTCCAAACTAGTTAGGGGGTCATGTGTGAGTTCTTCTAGATGGTGTTATGAAGATCATCAAATAATACAAGGTATGAAGTGGGTTTTGCAACAAGGATAAGTTGATTTTGGGATCATGAATGCATTATCTCATCTAATGTGTCTATCAAGGACTGAACAAGGCCTTTAGGAGTGTGTCAAGTGTTTGGCATCCATCCATGCCAAAAATCTAAGGTAAAAGATTGTTCTTATGCTTGTTTACTAGATATGGTGGTTTTAATTCTAGGGGAGTTATGGATTACATAGTTAATATGTGTATGATGTTCTAGGGGTCACCAAAGTTAGTTGAAATTGCACTGAAGTGATAGAACATGGATCTATGGGCTCAAGGTAAGATGAAAACTAGAACATGAGAATAATCAAGTTTGTGTGCCTATACAAGTAATGTAAGCTCATGAATGAAGGTATGGTGGATTTATAAGCTCATATATGACATTTTTGGCATGTTCCTAAGATGTATTCTTTAGATATAGGTCTGGTTTAGTGGTCTCATAATGGTAAAAGCAGAGTCCGAGGTGAGAAATGATAATTTTTACATACCTACAAGGTGAATGATGGTGCTCTTGCTTAAAGAAAACGTATGATGATGATTTATTCATGATTATTAACATTCTCAGATGATGTATATGCTACTCCTAGGGGGAGCTTTGTGTCTCCATGCTTGAAAAGAGGCTAAAATTAGTTTTTAGTGAAATTTCAATATTTTGATCTTATTTGAGACCTTTGGTCGATGTTTCTAACCAATAGGTGATCCTATGAAGTTGAGAAGTGTGAAGATCATGCAAGTACATGTATCCTTTATCATTAATGTAAAAATGGGAGAAGTTTAGGTGGTTTTCCATCAATGAAAAAGGGGGAGATTGTTGGCATGTTGTTGCATAGGTGTTTTCATTGATGAAAAACCTCATTAATGAAAAATTTGATGATGGAGTAGGGTCAGAGCATGTTGAGGATGATGATGACATGATGATTTAGAGGTGGTTATGGTTACACATGTTGATTCAGTGAGGATGTCTTATTCTAACAAACATGTTTAGGTGATCTAGCTAGCCTAGGTGACAATGCATGGTGATATGATATTCTTGGTTGAGAATCATATTGAAATTGTGGAGAGTTCTTTGGCACTCATATGAGCTTCAGGGTGTAGATATAAGTTGGTGACTATATTTTAGGTGCTCATTTGAACTAGGTATGGTTGCTAGATAACACGATAGTCAGTTGAGGAGATATATGAGCTCATGGATGCATGTATTCACTTGTATTATGGTGTATCAAGTATGTTAGGACCATCTGGAGTTTTTCTTGATGAGTTATAGTGTTCTCTCGATTGACCCTATCCCTAAGGGTTGGATATGTAAATGAGATAAGATGGAAATATTGAGAACTATTTGTGGCATGATGATGATTTGAGATGATGCAAAAGGATGTCCTTGAGGTTTGAAATAAATTTGGATTCATTCTAAAGATTTTTACAAGTTATGATGTTTTTGGTGAAATAGGGTAAAAACAAGTGTATTTCCAACTTGAATTACACCTTTTGATGCTCACCCTAAGTTTTGTGATTTTTTGGGACCTTTTGGATTTCAGGTATGTTTCTAAATTGATTCTATAATGTTTCAAAAAATTAACGAGGTTATTTAATAATCAATTTTTTATGAACGAATGTTAAGAAGGTAAACAACTCATTATCTGTTTGAAACCCTAACTTGAAAGCGGTTTGTGAAATTTGCTTCCTAAGCTGGATAGTTTTTATTCAAAGTTCCTAGATGAATATTGGAACATGTAAAGGACTACTCTAGATTTACAAAAGTTTATGGTAGAGGTTATAGTGATGAGTGGACCCCACTCAAACAAGTCATTTTATGAATAAGATTAGTTTGGGATAAGGTTGTCCAAAGGAGTGACAAAATAAATGAAAATTGTGTGTTGTATGTGAGTTTTTATTGATGTCAAAATATTTTTCAGGTCATGGTGATGTAGTTTAATTGTCAAGTATGCTTCATTTAGGTTGATCGGTCAAAGGGCAATTAGAAGTTAAAGTGTTCGAGTAAAATGGACATTATAGGAGCTACATGAGAAGTTAGGAGGTGATTCAAGTTGTGTTGGAAAGATAATTTAGATATATTTAAATTTATATATTTTTTCCTCATGATGATGAGTTTTGATATGGTTTCTAGGTCAGTTTGTGGACAAGAATATTTTTGGATTTCTAGGACAGAATTGTTTTTTGAAAGATTGAATTTATTAATGCATGAAATGGATTGGGCGATGCTTTATGTCACCTAGAATGTTAAGAGGGATAAATTTTTCATCCATGAATCATTTTTAGGTCTTGAAAGTGTCAGGAAGGGTTTTAATTGGTTGATTTTTGAAACTACTTTTTGGGAAACTTGATTGGTGAATGCAAAAGTTGTTGTGGTTTGAACCAGGAATTTTTCCACAGAGTTATAAATTATTTATAAGTGTTATACTAGTATTTAAATTTACATAGAGTTGTAACATGCCATATTTTTATGTTATTGGGTGACATTGAGACCAAAAAATGAAGATATGGTACTAAAAAGCAGTGTTTGGTGAAGGCAATGAAACACTGGGCCCATTAAACAAAATAATATAATTGGTTCATGTTAATATAAACCATATATGATGTTTAAATGTTATTTTAAACATGTGTGGTGATTTTTAGTGCATTACCAAAAATAGTGTTCGTGTTAGGATATTTTTTGTCATTCAAATGCAAGGGTTTTGAGGATTTTTGGTGCATGAATGAAGGGTTTTAGGTAGGCCAAACTACATAGGTCACGTGTATTTGTTATGAAAAGTATATAGGATGTTTTTAAGATGATTTTTTCATGAAAAAAGAGAGAAAATTTTTGAGTTTGAATTTGAATCAAGAAGGATCATCATATAAAAGTCTTGGATCGTTCGATAGAAATCCGAAGATAAATAGAGTATAGTTTTGGGTGCTTTTGTAAGCTAGGTGTGAGTGTACAAGAAGTGCGACCTTGGTGAAGTATTTTTATAGGTGTGTGAGAATGTATTGAGGTATAATAAAGTGTGTGATAGGTTGAGGAATGTTTACAAGTGTGTGAGCAAGAGTTTTGTGTATTGAGAAGTAAATAAAGTGTTTGTTTGTGAGAGATTGAGGACCTAGGGTTTGATCAAGGGTTTGGAGAAGTGTGAGCTAAATCATTAGTATCTATCAGTTGTGGTAGAAATATTTCAGATTCAAAACAGCGTAAGGTGTTTTAGTGGGTGATTTATCATCTTATGGTATTGTATCCTCCTTGTGGAGTTGGTGCTTCACAAAACTAGGGGTTGGTGCTCCTTATAGGGTTATAGCTCTACTAAGCTAGGGGTTGGTGCTCCTTATAGGGTTATAGCTCTACTAAGCTAGGGGTTGGTGCTCCTTGTGGGATTTGTGCCTCACTAAATTTGAAACATATAAATATAAATATTGTTTTTTAGTGGGTTTTCTTCCCCTTAATGGTTTCCCACTTATATATTGTGTCTTGTGTTTCTTCTCTTGTTCATTGTTCATTGCATATATGATATTTTGATAGTGTGCACATATTAATAGATGGTTAAGTAATCTTGTGTTTTGAATAAGAAAATATGAAATATGATATTTTTGTAAGGACTGATTCCCCCCCTCATTCCATTGTGCTTCCAACATCATGTAAATGCTAGCATGCTTTTAGGACCTAGAAATGTACCCAAGTGTGTGATTTTGTGTCTACATTTTCCCCTACTTTATGTTGTTGAGCGAATACTCGATAACAAAAAAGTAGATAAGATATGTATACCTTATGATATTATTGATAGTGTGGTGATTAACATGCTGAGTGGACAAGTGAAACATGGAGTGATTATAAAGTGAGGTGTGGAGACTAGGAAAGGGAAGTTGACCCTAGGGGTGAAGTGTGTGCATTATAGCATGCTACTATAGCTTACATGTGTTGCTTCTTGTAAGGAAAGACCTCCAAAAGAAGAGAAAAAGAGTAGTCAAAGTTTTGTATACGATAAAACTAAGTAAAATATGCGTAATTATGTAAAATGTGTGTAAAATGGAAAGTGTGCACCTAATATGTGAAAGAGAAAGAGATAGAAAAGTGTGTTGTTGTTTGAAGTGTCATGAGTGGTGGGCATATCTCCATCATGTTGCATATTCTCATCCTTAGGATCTTATTGATCCTCATCAAAATTATGGATGACTTGGACTTCCTCATTACATGTATCCTCCTCATCAGACTTCTCCTCATCATTATCTCCAATGGTTACCGAACTTCACCTTATTATCTTTAGAAGGGTCCTTTTTTCTACACTTGGCTTGGTTGGAGTAACCCTTTAGGAATTCTTAGGTGCCTCTGAAGTCCCTGTGCCACAACTTTGTCCCATGCACCTTCTTTTGCAACTCTTTCCTATGACTATGGTCTAGTGTGGTGTCATCTTCTTCTTCTTCCTCCTCCTTCTCCTCATATTTATCATTTTCTTCTTCTTATTATCTGGGAGGGGTCTCCTTGCTTACTCTTTGGTTCCCACAATATGATTTCCTTTTAGGTGTTTTAGGAGAGGAAGTTATGGCCCATCAATATACCTCCCATCCTTCAATATAGGCCTAAGATAGATGTAGACTTTTTTCACTTCCTTGCCTACTACAAGAGTCTCAAAAGTGATATCTATATTTTCAGACTCCATTATCTCCACATATGCTGACTTGTTAGGATATACATACATGGTGTGCAATGTGTGGTAGTCAATGTCTACCTTGTCTACATAAAACTTCAACTTCCACACATCAAAAATTATATTTACTGATGTTTGGAAGTACTTGGAAGTGAAATCAAAAGGTATTTTGCACTAGGGGATCTTATCCCCAGTCTTCATGTAGAATCTCCCCAAACAATAATGTTGATATACTGCATATTCAGCCTCATCATCCAAAATTGAGGGTAGGTCCCTTTGGTACATGTCATTTATGCTAGAATTATTTGCACATCCACCTGTACCACCTATCTACCCTAAGTTTATATGCATCATTAATGCCTCCATCACATGTATACTCCACAAACCTCTACGTTGGGGACTTGTTCTCCATTGGGTATTTCCATACTAAATCAGTTGGCCCATTTAGAATTCCTATCTCACATAAGACAATTAGTAAAAGGATGGCACCCCAAGTTATATTTTCACCTTTCACTACTTGTATGCATGCTTCTTCAATAATTCCTTCATAAAAGATTTGTGCAATGTTTTATGCATTATTTTGTGCCATTTTCTATGCTATGTGAAGCCACTTTTATTTACCTATATTCACTTTGCTTTGATGCACCTAATTTTAATTGACAAGGCACATGAAGAATCTTGTGCATGGGTCACTAATATTTATAATTTCCATTACACGATTCCCCTACGATAGTTGAATGTAGTGGTAATGGCCTCCACTCCAACATCATCCTCCAAGTCAAGCTCTATCTCTAGGCACAAGCTGCAAAACTTGTAACTCTCCCAATCAGCTATGTGGTGATGCACATTATCCTTCCCACAAAGTAGAAATAGTCCTCATGGACTCATGACATTAGCCATTGATATAAGCACTCAGGTTTTCCAAATAATGGAAATTCATATAACTAGAGAACTCCCGTGATCTACAAATCCTTTTACACCTTGTCATCATAAACGAACTTACCATCTTCATTCCTCTAGTCCATTTTGTTCAAAACTTCTTTGTTTATCTCAGCCTCATATGATTTTGAGTGATGGTTGTAATCACTTATCTTGCACTTGGTCAAGTGAGACTCCCATGGCTACCCTACAATCACCTTGTCTGGATATTACATCTTTGAGAACTATTGTTTTGGCAGGTCTTTTAGTACATAATTCTTGTTCTTACCCTTAACTTTTCTCTTGGGTGATACTATAGGGGCTTTCTTAGCTGCCATCGTTACTTCATAACTTTTAAGACCTCAAAATTTTAAATTTGGAGAGACACTTATGCCCTAGGTGCTTGATAAAATTACTCAACCTTATGTGCATCCAATTATTTCAAACCATTTCCTAGTCTATCTTGTTTTCTTATCTGTGTCACACAACTTTTGCACTAGCTTTGTAGCTTTAAGTTTTGTGAATCTAATTTCTTCAAACCCTAGATTCACAAACCCAAACCTTTGAGCTTTAACCTTTGTGTAATCCAAACCTCCACACCTTCTCCATGCTCTAACTTCCACCAAAGGAGCTTCTAAACTAGGTTGTGAGTTATTTTTCTATATTTTGCTTCAAATTTCCTTGGCTCTTCGTAATTTCACACAAATTCACACTTCGTCACTCTTCAAATGCTCAAACTCTTCATAAGGTAAGGTAATAATGAACTCTCCACACTCCTTTTATAGATTTCCAAATTTTATCACATTTATTACTCCTAAATTAAATGTATTTTTTGCTTTTTCAATATTTTCCTTACTTTCTTTAACATGCGGTAGTTGTAACCTTCTGGTTTGCCACTATTTACCGGGATGCGAGATATCCTTTCATGTACTTCCCTACGCCGTAACCCATCTTCCTCTATGCCACATAACAAGTAGTATGTTCTATTATTTCCTCTGCGCGCAGATTATAGTGTATGGCCCTTTTCTTGGTTCTCTTTCTAATTTGAGAAATTCCTTTCAAGCATCATCATTCCTAAGCACATGCAATACCTATAACATCTTCCTTTTATTTTGTGAATTCCTGTTCGTATCCATCGAGTTCAAAATTATCATGTGCACCTTTGAACCAACTCTAAGGAAAATGCCAAATATTTCCTATCCGAGTAGTCACAATTGTTTCCAACCCACACTAAAAGTATGCATGGTCCTATGCGCATCATCTTAATAAGTAGTAATCATCTCATGCATGCGAACACACTTATTACAACAAAAAAACAAAGAAAAATAAAACATTAAAAGGAAATCTAATCTAAGTGGTAATACTGCCTTATTACAAACACAAAGAAGCTTATTTATAGTAGGGATTTAACGTACTCCCATTCAAGTAACCAAGAAACATGGTGTCATCCAACACTTACAATTGACATGTTCCTGAGTATAGTATCTTGGTCACTAAAAAGTGTCCCAACCAGTGGACTTTCAACTTCCTGGGTGGCGCACAAACTTGGAGTCATGCAGAAGTACCATTTTTCCAAATGTAAAGGACTTGCTCTTGATGTGTTTTTCATGCCAAGGCTTCTATCATGCATTTTCTGTCTTCTGGCTCCAACACACAATGATGCACCACTCATCCAATTACATCAATTTTTCAATATGCTCTTCCACAACTTATTCATCATCCAATCCACCTACGCACATAATGCATAGTGATGGTAGCCAAAATTCCACATGTAATACAACCTCCATGCCAAACAACAACTGAAAATGTGTGGCCTTGTTCAACCGTTTATAGGTTGTTCTATATTCCCAAAGAATGGTTGATACCTTGTCATCCCAATTCTTTCTTCCAACATCACATATCTTTGTTAATGTTTGTCCTAAGATCTTGTTGAAATCTTCAAGCAGTGCCATTAGACTAAGGGTGATAAGGAGGAGTCTTATGGCGTGCCATCATAAAATCTACCAATATAATTCTAATGGTCTCATATTCAATAAATGACTTTCTATATCTTTGGTAAAGTTTAAATAATCAAGTACATGTGATGATGTAACACACTCTAGTCTGTGTGCGGGTGGTGAAATAGGTATTACAAAATCAATTGACCATTTTTAAATTTTTTTGCAATTTCTATCTGTCTTAAAGGAATTTCATATTTATTTCCATACTTTCCAATTCTCTAGTAGTGATAACATGTTTTGAAAAAATCCTTAGTATCTTTATACAATGTCTCCCACCATAAACCAACTAGAAGGATCTTATCCACTGTCACATCTCCTACATAATGACATCTTGTTATCCCCTCCAGAGTCTCCTCCATGATGGATTTTTGCTCATGTTTAAGTATACATCTGTGTAAGACCTCATCTTTACCATCTTATATGGATCTCCTCTAATGAGTGGTAAGGGGCTATGCAAATATCAAATTGTTTCTTTTCTAATGTTTTCATTCCTTTTTGTGCAATCCCAATGCATGAAAATATTTCTATGTCCTCTAAATATGTGGGCGTGTGGTTTAATCGAATAATTTTGCATTGGGCACAGTGTCTTCTATACTCTACACGTCTTCTCAAGAATTGATCTGTGATAAGTGAGTAGGTCCCAGATTGCTCTTGCATGTATTTACTACTATTGTAAAATCAAATTCCTAAAAAAGGAGTATCCACCGGCAGATGCACCCTTGTAAAATATGTTTGTTAACCAAGTAATTCAATGCCATATGATATGTATAAAATATGAATAGTGTGGCCAATAAGTATTGTCAAAACTTATGAAGTGTGTAAATCATGGATAAGGCTTTGCACTTTGTGATTGTGTAATTCTACTCTATTGGTGTCAACTTTATACTTGCGAAGCATATGGGATGGCCAACATTACCCTCTCCTGGTTGTACCAAGATGTGAAAATAGCCATGCTAGAGTCATCAACATGTACATGAAAGGTTTTTTTCCACGAAGGGAAGTGGAAAATTGGAGTTGTGGTACGCTTCTCCTTCAATGTTTCAAATTCCTACTATTGTGAATCACCCCAATAAAACTTTCCTTTGGCTTTGAGAAATTCCTCCAGGGGCATATCAATCTTTGCATATCCCTTGATAAATTTCCTATAGTCACCAATATTCCCAAAGAAACCATGTACTTCAATCTTATTGGTAGGCTCTCTCGACCCCAAATTCACTGCAATTTTAGTCAGATCCACCAACAAGCCATCCTTACAAATTATGTGCCCAAGCAGTGTACCAAAGGGTTTGGTAAATATACACTTCTTGATGTTGAGAGAGATGCTTAACTACCTACATCTCTCAAAAATTATCCTCATGTTATCAAATTAATTTTTTCTGAGCCCATAGATGGTCTAATCATCCAAATAAACCTACAAAAACTTATAGATAAAATCATGAAATGATTACACAACTATGTGTGAGAATACTAATGGCACATTATTCATTCCAAAAGGCATGACAACATATGAAACTTCCCATTCAGTGGTGAAGGTGGTCTTCTCCCAATCCTTGTGTGTAATGCACCCTTGGTGATCGATGGAAAATACATCGGTGAAGGATTATATTTTGTGCCCTACAACTCCCTCAAGGATTTCTTTTGTGAAAGGTGTAGGAAAAGAATCCATGACATATGAAGCATTGAGTTCCTTATAATTAATAGAGATGTTGATCCAACCATCCTTCTTGATGTTGGTAACTATGGGGCTCACCCACTCATATTCCTTAATTGCTTCAATGATTCTAGACTTAAACATATTTTCAATATCCTCTTTGACCTTCACGCGCAGGTTGGGGTTCATCCTATAAGGCCTCTTCTGAATAAGATGCATGCCTTATTTTAGCTTAATACTCATCTCTCCTAATGAGGGATGCACAACATTTAACTCATGATAGCCACTTGGAAATAAGTCTTGAAATTTTTGTAAGAGATTTATGATCTTTGTAACCTCTGTTTTTGACCAATAGTATCCAATGATATCCTCCTTATGTGCATCCTCGGTGCAATATTCACCTTTTTAGTATTTATAAAAGCATGGTATAAGCATGCCTTTTCATCTGCATAGTGCATTACCTCATGTACACCCTTTTCATGGATAATATCCATATTCTCCACTTCTTCATCATCAATGAGATATGCTACCTTCCCTTTTTATTTTTCTTTCAGGGTTTCCCAAAATTGTCTCCTTTGTTCCCAATGTATCTTTGCGCGCCTTCGGATCAGGTTCTCTACGTAAGCTGAAGTATGATCTCCTCTACTTTTTCATTATCCCATAATGTTATGCACTTAATAATATACAAAGACTCATGTATTGGTGGTTTATTATAAAAATAATCAAAGGTATGAACAATACCTTGAGAAATCTCACATTAGCTTGCGAGTCTCTCTTGTTTTAACTCAACATGGATATACCATGTGTGTGCGCATCCACACAAAGTGGAATAAAAATTATACAACCAAAGAGATGGTTGCAAATCCTCTCGGCCTTATGCCCATTGTCTCTCACAATTATGGACATGTACCAAAGAAGGGAGATACCATTTATCATGTATAAGTAAACCTTGTTGAAAAGGAAACTCTTACCTCACGTCAACCAATACTATTATCTTTATGTTTTTCCCACCAATGTGTTACTATTTTTCACAAGTTATAAACCATCATATTCCATCTATCTCCTTCATTCTTCCATTTCCCGTCCATACAACAGTGTGCAAGAAAGAGCTAGGTTTTCCTCTCTAGTATACTGAGTAATTGATTTTTCCCAAGCACCTAATCATGTGTGGGCCAATCATCTGGTGAATCTTCCCTTAACCTCCCATCTAACCATTTCATATGTGTCATGGGCCTAATTTTCACAAGCAACACTATTAGTTTCATTGACATATTAAGCATCCTCCCCTTTGAAGTACTCCTTCTTTAGATAGTTTCACGTTCTCAGGGTCACGCATTATATGTGCATAAATCCTATTAATCTCTTCTTCACTCACATGCTCAATGTATGGTGCAACCTTCACATCATATAGGGGTATGACCACACACTCCTCCTTGTTCTCAAAACTGATATATCTTTTATTGAAGAAAAATTTGACATTATTCACATAACACCAAGGATGTCCAAGGAGTGTTGGGAATTTTTCTTCCTCAACAACCTCTAATACTTCAAAATCTCTTGTGAACTTAGCTCCTTGAATAGTAATTAAAGCATCCTTTAATACTCCAATAGGCATGGCCCTTGTTTTATTTTCCATATACAAAACATTGGAATATGGTGACAATTTTGGCCTTCCCATTTGGTTCCATGCATCCAAAATCAAAACATTCATCTTGGTGCACGTGTCAACCATAATATTACTCACCATCCAACTTTTAATCACTGCATCCATGTATACACTTTTTCATAATCATGGTTCTGCGGTGACAAGTTTGCATGAAGTATTTGACACTCGTGCTTAACTCATGTGCATGGTACCTCTCGTGTAGTCATTCTCTTAGAAAAGGGATGATATTCTCCTACCACAACATCATGCATACTTACTTTAGATCATCTACATTCTTCGTGGGAGATCAATATTATCTACACGTTCTCTATCGTGCACCTATTATGTCATGCACTAGATATCACCTTGTAAATATTTGATTACCCCATGGTATCCTAGTACACCACTTTATGATGAACCACATCTAGATACTTAACATGCATAATCTCCTCCCTCTTGATGAGAGGTTTTGTTTTAAAAGTCTCACACACACGTGCTTATTCTACATGTGTGGTAACTAACACACATGTTGTAACTATGGATCAATCATCTTCTTAGGCATATATTGTTCATTTTTGCACACCTTTTGCACCTTGATCATCCCGTGCCTTTGTCCTTCTTTTTATTTTTTCACATATGCTCATAAATATTAGGGTAGTATTCAACCTTATGTTGCTTTCCACAATACATGCATACTTGATTCTTGGGACATTCACGTTGGTAATGATCTAGGGACCCACAAGTATAGCAAGTCCCACATGTGAACCTTCCTCTACCACCATGACCTTTGTTCCTATATCCACCTCAAAACCCACCATCTCCATTATTGTTCCCTTTAGTAGGCATGGCTTCCTACACCTAAGAGCTACTTTTCATGGTGATTTTTCGCAATCTAGTCTCACATGCCTCATGAATCTAGTCTATCAACCAGCAGTTATTTGTATCATGGGTATGTGCATCGCAAATATTGCAATACATAAAGAAATTCTTCATCATTGTGCATTGGAAGAGAGGAAAATTTTGGACATCATGATTATTGTGGAAATTTTCACAAGCCTATAACAGTGCACACACATTCATGTGTGGACAACTATCCTTAGTATGCCTCTCAATGTCACAATCACTACACCATAACCCACTGAGTGTATTATGTGCTGAATTTATAGAAATATTCTCTAATTTCTTATCCATAGCTGTTATTTGTGCCTATAGGAAAGGGATCACTCCAGTTTCTACACTTCTAATTGCTTTAGTGCATAGAGATGCTTCTAAATCCTTGCGTAGAACTATGTATGTCTTATGTGATAAGGGTTTTCATAACGAGTTAGAAAATATCTAATGAACCACTTTGTGCATGTTGGCTCTGGTGAATATCATAAGATAGTTTGGACAATAGAGTCTTAAATAGTTCCCTCACACTTTTATACAAACCATGCTTGATTTATTTTAGCACGTTAATACTTTGTTGCTAAAACTTTGGAATATGAAATTCATCCATAAATGTAATGTACAATGCATCATAGTCCACAAAATTTTGGTTTGGATCATAATTTATATACCAATTGTGTGTGTGCCCTTGAAGTGTGGTGGAAAATTGAATTTCCTTTCTATCAAGGGCTATAATCCCCTTTCTCTCCATAACAATACACACTTTTACACATGCTCAACCACATCCTCCACACCGTGATACTCTGGAAAGTGAATAGACATCTCAAAGAAGACTTGAGGTACATGTTGTTGTGATTGTTGAGGTGGTTTTTGTGTTGGCTGATTTGGTTGTGGTTGTGGACCTTATCCTAGAGTAAGGCCAGACCCGGAGCCTGAGCCTCCCCAAGGATTTCCTCCATATTGTGGCTGACCTAAACCTCTTGATCCACCTATGCCTCCTACTATGACTTTTGGTGCAGTAGATGAACTTCCTTTTGTCCTAGTTGTGTTAAACTAGATACCCACTTGTTTGTGTTATAACATCACTTATAGGATTACTTCAATGTTCTACGCACCAACACTCTATGTTGTTGGCGTGCCTGTAAAAATAACTCCAAAAGTACTTCCAACCCCTGGTTCCTACTATGCTGCCATGTACGTGTCCTTAATCTCTCACGCTTCTTGAGCAGTAACTAAAACATGTCTACCTATGTCTCCTACATAATGTGGAGATTCTAATTTCTCACATTTACTATGATACTCTTTAACACCTACCTATGGATTTGGAACACCTTACGCAAGGGCTACGTAGTTAGGTTTGGTAAGATGTATGCCCACAGTTCTCTCTCTCTCTCTCCTTAAACTCACTCTCATCACGAGGTTGATGGTTTCTCTACTGTTCTTTCCCAATGTTGGGAGGACATAATACTATGGTGCCTCGCCTTTCGCAATATTCTTATCACTTTCGTCAGTCATCATTCCCCTAGACCTCAATGTGTCATCAACTACCCCGTGTTACACCTCATTATGCTTGAGTTTTCTTTCCTCGATGTCTTACTTCCACTAGGGCCATTGTCATCCTTCTCAAACCTGCTCCTACCCTTATGCACGATGGTGGTTTAGCTCACCATAGGTAAGTTCTTCATTCCTAGTTCTACTATCAAGATCTTGATAGCTAAGGATATTGCACACAAATAAGATCCCCTTGGTTCACACAAGAATGATAACTTTGCTTCACAAGGAAATAATACATCAAAATTACATACTCTAAAGTATTACTACACAATACACCTTCCCACCAATGATCTACATCCTTATTCCACGTATTAGTTGAATCAAAGAGTGTATGATAGTCTTCCTACATCCAAGATCTCTTTTTAGGACGTACACCTCTATTTTCTGTGTAAGCTGCCAACCACTGGTACAAATCTCCTGGGAAAAATATGAAGAATGTCTCATATAAGCGGCATACAAATTATCTTCCACTCACTTTCACGCATTAAAATTGGGTCTAATGTTTTATCTTTTTGCAAAAGTATCTTGGTCATCTTCTATCTAGCTCCCAATATTCTCCAAAGATATTTGAAACATCGTATACATGCAACATCTGGTAGACAAAGTGAAAATAGGTCCCAAAAATGGAACAAAATGTAGTCTTATTTTACCCACTCAACAACTATGTGTGTTGGCACTTCATCCAGATAGGTCTGGAAGCTCACCCAAAGTACGTGCAGTTACCAGGTCCCTCCTTTGTTATGCTTATCAGAATGTTAGCACACATATTTACCATATCAGATCAACCATTCATGCATAGAAAATCATCATAATCATGGCAGTTCAGAAACACATATAATAAGGAAATTCAATCTACATAAAGAGTGATTAACAAGATTTGAATGCACATATGCAAATTATAATCATTTATCCACTTAGAACACCATTGATTACATAACATATAATTTGTTTATAGTATACCCAATAAACCCATACACTATACCATGCACAAAGACACGATCACATCAATCTCTTACTCAAACTAGCACTCTAAACTAACTCTCTATTGGTGTGAGTCATTTTCCATGCCACATGGCATGTCATTTCACTTAGGTGAGGTCATAGGTCTAGGTGTCATATAGGGTCATCATGAGATTCCTTACGTGTCATTATGCGTCGATTGTGTCATATGTTTCATATGGGAGTTACTTCCCATTTCGGGAATGTAACTCTCCATCTCCACTTGAGAGGTCATGATTGTAGAAATTAGGGTTACACAACACCCTCTATTTGTACCCCTTATCCTTTTCATATCTATGAGGAGTTAATGAGATTCTTGTGACCCTTTGCTAATCCTTGCATGCACGTCGTTGTTGATGCTCGCTCTCCATGAGAATTTGTCATTATCGAACATGACTTAGTTAATGTTCACACCATCCTACATGATCCTTGTGTTTAACGTTTCACATTATTTTTCATGGTATCGAGCACAAATTGTGGTATTTGTGTTACTCATCATCTACCATTTCTATCTTACTTTGCAATCATGATTTTTAGGTTTCATTTGCATGCCATAATCAACCCACATTAGATTTATTGTCTTTACTGGACTTGTTCCTAATACCCTTGTCACTCATTGTTTGCACTTGTTACTCTCACACAAAGTCCTCGGTTCAAATGTCATTCACTTTCCCCGGTGACATGTGGCTCCCTTGCATGAAACCTACCATTTAAACCTAGTGTCTACTTCACCCTCTGTCATTTATTTTCTTGACCCTTCCAATGGTTAGCGATCAAATACCTACCATCGAAACGCTCCACATGGAAACACGTAAGCTCCAATACTCATCATGGTGTAGCTCGGGATACATGTCCCTTTGACCTAGTCTCCCACAACTTGTGACTCGAACCTCTCGACTAGTTGGTTCTCGCGACATCTAACTCACATGTGCCCTACCCCCGACTCACCCATTGCCTCAATGTGACCACTCCTTAGCTTGTTCGAGTCACTTTAGATTTCTTGAGACAACTTAGTTTATAAATTGTTGTGCACTCTACTAGTTTGTTAGGCCGAGCTCCCAACCAAATCACCAATCTGCTCACCCTTTGAGCTCCTAAGATGATTCTTTTTCCTCCCTTTTGAATTTTTTTTCACTCTCTAACTCACACTAGTCAAAACTTAATGCACTACACAGTATATATATATGGTGGGGACTTTCCCTTCACCATCTTCATACACTTTCCTAATAATAGGCATGAGTACAAATTAGCTTGCATGACTTTTACAATCTATTCTCATAATATATGACATGCTTTACTCTATTATTATCTCAATCTATGCATGATCATTTAATTCTTCCCTATATGTGATTTTTCAAATTATAGCCCTTGCTTCAAGCCAATTCATCTCACTTTTGTTTATTTCAGCCTCTTTACTTGAGCGGCACTCTAACTCTACTTTTCTACTTTTAGCCTCTTTAGAAAATTGGCTAAGTCCCTAACTTTATGCATGCATACAAAAAGGCTCATGTGCTCTTGTCTGTTTCACCAATGTGCACCTTGCACACTACTTTGATCCTCTACGCACACATACGCTTGCGCTAATCCTCTTTGCTCCTTTGAAATGTGGTTAATTTTCTCTGGCCAACATTTTTCTGTCTCTTTCTTTCCATTTTGTCTTACACACCATACATCCCAGTCAAAACTTAACTTATTTATCTTTTATGGCTTCTAACACCAGCGCCTAGTCATGAAAGTAGCGCCTGGGTTTTCATATCCCTCCTAAGTGCCCCTAACCCTTTCTTACCTTACTCTTTTTGGGTCTCTTTTATCTTTTGGGCATCTTTTTAACTTATGGGTCAGCTTTCCAGTTTTCAATTATGAAATTCAAACAAGGGAATCATATAAATACATAGTTATGTTTTCAAAATGAAGGACCAAACACTAAACATTAGTATCATCACCTAAGATTACATTCCAAATTTACTAAAGCACTCTAAAGGCATCCAAGTGACATCCATTCAAGGAAAATGGTTATATACTTCTGCATACACAACATAGGAAGGGTAAGTTTATTTTATTCCATCCACACATAATATTACATTGCTACATTCTAGCTACATACCGTTATCATTTGTAAAACTTACACAAGGGAATCCTAGGGCATCATTTATACACACACACATAAGAACTACATGGGGTCTAAGATGTAGTGTGATTCTCGTGATAAGTTCACTCTTGAGGAGTGATCATCGGGGTTAGTTTGACTCCTCATTCTGTATTTTCCTTTTCAGTTTGGATGTGGTTTGTGGGTATGTGCAGGTGAACTTATTTCTTCCAGTTACAAGTATCTTCAATGTTCAATGAGTGAATATTAGGAAACTAAAAAGAACCGATACTGAAACCCTTGCGACATAAAATAAATCAGATCTTGATCTCTTGCATAGTCAGCGACACTCGATCTAGTCACTAGTGCCTGGGCGCCTCGACCTACCCTAGGCACCCTTGTCCAGCTTTGTTCCTAAGTTCCATATTTTATAGTGAGTAATGATGAACATGTCTACGGTCTGGTCAACAATTTCTCCTTCCCATATCACTTCCATTTCATTCGAAAATCAGCTAAGTCCACTATCTCTCCTTCTTGCTTAGGGTTTTACATCTTACATGCTTTATTGCTTGTGCTATTACTATATTTTATCATTTATACATTAGTTATTTACAATATTTACTATGTAATATAGATTTAATTAATAAATACAAATTAAATTAAATCACTAACCAAAGCATGCTCATAATTTAGTTTTAATTTCAATGCAATCAAGAAAGTAAAATTATCGACATGAGAAATATGCAAGGAGAGAGAGAAAACCATACCGTGAAAAAATGAAGTGGGCTTCGAAAGGTGCTCTAGGTGGTTCCGCACATGCTCCAAGATACCACATTTTTCGAGGTAAATTTTCAAATAATCATCATGCCTTAATTATATTTCCTCATTTTACATCCAACAAATATTTTATTTCAATCATTTTTTGATGGATATCTATATAGATGTTTCAAAACTTTGTTTTGGCATAGGCTCAAAAAGGATTAACAAAGGTTGTGGAATCTAGAGATAAACCTTCCAATGAAATTTAATTTAATACCTCTATGTCCTTTTCAAAAAACCCATCTGTGTATATCATGTAACCATGGCATTCCATGAGATGATATATAGATGAGGTATTTCTTTGAAATGCCTTAGAGATTGACAAGATTACCATTTACTCGAAAAATACCACATTCCATGAGACCACATTTCTTTGACACATTTTGTCAAATAGTCCATGTGATTTTTATAAGCTTTTTCCTTTTACATGCATGTCTACCAAGGGATTTTCAATTTTAACAATTGAAAATCCCTTTTGTTATGCTTTGGTGGGTAAATACCCATTTCAAAGCTATCATCTTGGCACGGGATAGGAGATACTTTGGAAAAATTTAGGGACTCTACTTTATACCTACCACTTGCATTTTCTTGAAATTTCTAAATCTTTTCAATGAACCCAAAATTTGCATACCCAACAATCTCACGTTGAACACAAGGATACAATTTTTGATTCAAAACCCCAAAATATACAACTTGTGTTTTCTACCAATCATCTTTGCTGAAATTTGTAGGATATATGATGCTCAAATGGTGAGAAAAATAGTGATGATGGATAGAGGAATAAGAAGGTAACTAGATGTAGTTGGATTACGGTCCAAGGAAATGGTGTGAGCTTTTGCGTAGGGGATGGACCCTCCTCGAAATAGAAGATCCATGAAAATTTTGGGATAATGTCTTGGAAGATGAACGCAACAAGGGGAGAATTATACACAACACATGAAGGTGGAATTCCTTTTTTAACCCAAAGCTAAAGTGGTCTTCACATTTGCTAAAGTAAGGTTCAAATTTGATATTGTTAGAAATTTTTCCCCACTCCGAAATAACCCTGTCATGTTTTAAAGAGATCTAGATCCAAGACTCAAAGCACAAGTGACACCTGAGAATTAAACTAGTTCATGATGATGCATTAAGCTTTCAATTAACATATTGTTGGTGAACTAATTTGTTGCAGTGCATATTATTTATTTTCACCAACGGTCATGGGGCTAAGTCCCTCCTTCTTGGATATGGGGAGGCTCCCATTATTGAATGTAAACTAACTAAAAATGTGGATTTTCCATTAGGCTAGGGATCACATAGGAATACTCCACTACACTGTGGCAAACTACTTGTACAATATACAAGGGAAAAATTATCTTGGAGAGAGGTAAAGTGGAGTAGGAGAAATAGGAAGAAAGGATTAATGTTGTGAGTAGGCACTAGTAGATTTTCATTAACAATAACCAAATTAGGTCCACATTCAATAGAAGAACACAACAATGTAATAAACCAACAAGAATAATAAATTAGATACACAAATTTCTATAGATCCATTAATCAAGGACACAAAGTTCCTTCTTGGTTGTACAATATTATAATTCTTACAAAGTTGGAAAGTAGAGAGGATGTAGGAACATAGACAAGGAGATAGAATAAATTATCTTTTATTACTTGTAGTGGTATTGAAATGCAACACATTACGACAATCAATAATTGCCAACCCTTTGGAATGAAGAGGTCATTCCAATTTATAGATTACAAAATATATCTTCCTCTCCCTCTATGTGACTTTTCACATTCCCTTAGGAATGAAACTTAGTCCTTTTCTTATTTTGGAAAAGGGATTTTTACAAAGCAACATTAATTCACTTAAGTGAATAAGATGTAAGAGTGAAAAAACACATTCTCAATGAAGGAATAGAATGTTAGAGAGAAGGAGAGAAAAGGAGAGAAATTTGGAAATATGGAGACAAGAAAGAATTTTGTTGATGAAGAATCTACCTTTGATGGACCATGATGAAGTTCTGGTACTCAACCACCTATTGAACTGAAACATTGTGATTGTAAGTGTTTCCTCATGTGAGATGAATATGCATTACAAGGAATTGAATGAGTGTTCAAAAACACTACTAAGTGAATTGCAACATGTGAACTTGAGATGGTTGCCCGATCATGGAAACATGATGATCCTTTTGAATACAAGGTCGAAGTCAAAACATAGAGATCATCACCTTACTCCCCTTGGCTTCAAAATTCACCTCCACAACAAAGATGTCTCCTTTTTGAATGAAAGTGTACTCAAGATACTTGGAAACCTTATTTCTCATATGATCCTCATTGAAATGGGCCTTATCCCCCATGTAGTAGGATTTCTCCTTGAATGATATTCTTTGCTTCGAGCTCTTTTAGACCAAAACATTGTGGTTATAATCTCCTTCTTCAATGAGATACGGGCACACTCCAAAACATTGAATAAGTGTTCAAAAACATTTTTTTAGACTTACATTGAGTGACAATATTTTACACACCAGTTCATTTTTACTTGTTCCTTACCATGATTTGATTCATGTAATCTCCCTCCTCCTATAAAGAGATGTAAAAATAGGGTTAGTGATCATCACATTCCTCCACGTGACTTCTTGGAACTTCACAATTCACTTTTGTGACAAATATATCTCCTTATTAGATGGAATCAACCTTGGGAGACCCAAGTACCTTCTTATTCACCCATTCATTATTGAAAATGTATTCTACTATAAATGAGGAAATAAGAAACTCTGCATTCACCATCATACTCATTAAACACATTCCCATGCCAGATCCTGAGAAGATGATTGAGAATTGGGGCTCACCTTTACAAACCATATTTGATATCACTTTCCTTTCATGGTTTGTATCATTTAAACATGATGACCCCATTTTGTGACTGTCAGGATGGATTGAAACACATAGTATTAGAATTGGACTAATTTTTTTAGATTCTATGAGGTATTTCTTTCTTATTTGAGCCATAAGATAATTTATTGGCCTTAAAATTGTGGAAAAAAGAAGTGAGATAGGTAGAAATTGAGTTGATACAAGTGATTTGATCCCAATTTTAAAACATTTTATTTTTAGCATGTAATGACTAGGATGACCATTTTTGTAAGTTTTCCCAATTTCTAATTTCGATGGTTTTTTCTTGTTTGGAGTAACAAGGATGCTAAGAGTTTACCATTTTTGGAAAATTACTATATTTGGACACATGAAGCCTTGCACACTTAATATTTTTATATGAAGGTCTTATGGGTATTGAATTGAAATGAAATTGGTTTCAAAATTTTAGATTTTTCTTTTACCAAGAGTCCATAGATTAAAAAAGGAAACTTATCAACCAAAATATTTGAAATGGATGATGTAAATTATATAGATCATCAATGGAAATTCTTATAGTCAGCTTGAAGGAATTTTTGGAAGGCTTGTCTTGGTAAATTTTGATGGAAAGCTGGGTGCACGATTGGTGAGTTATGAGCATTCTCGGTTTTGGAGCATGGATATCTGGAAGAAATGTAGCAAAATTTATAGTGATAATGGAGTTTTTGGGAGGTAAATATAGTACCTTGGAGTTTGAAAAATGATTAAGTGATTTGAGAGGAGGAGTTAGTCATTTCATTTACAAAATTACAACTCATCACTTAACCCGACAACTCAACCATGGTTGGAATATGGTTAGCATGGATTTGCATTGGTGTAAGAGGTGGAAGGGGGACACAAATGACAAATGATGATACTTTTCACCAAATGGTGACAAGTGGCAGCTTCTATTTTAGTCAGAATGAGATACAATGAGTTGAAAATGGTCATTAGGAGCTTAAAATGGGTTTTTGATGTGACTAAGGGCTAAGAGGAAGAATGGGACCAATTTTTTTGTCCCTTGACCCATTTTCACTTGGTGTAATATAAGGGGAAACCATCAGATTTAAAATGTGCCATGAGGGTTTGATCATGAAGAGGATCCAAGGAGTTAAGTTGTTTACAAGTTTGAGGTTCCCTAGGTGCAAAAGTTAATCATGACAAGTTCCGAGAGGAAGGGTTTCATGGGGAGAAAACTTTTGTGTCCCCCATGTACCTTTTCACCTTGTTTTAATCTAAGGGTACTTCATGGGTGATAAAATTTTCCATGGGTCCAAACTCATGAGAAGGGGACAAGTGAAATGCAAGTTTGTGAGGAGCCTAGGTGTAAAAGAGGTGAGCTTAAAGTTATGAAAAATTTTCCAACATGGGAGTGCACTCTGGTGTCCCCCTTACACCTTAGGGACAATCCAAGGGTATATAATGTTCTCGATAATTTTTCACGGGGTATATATCTATCATGGGAAAGGGACTTCTTAACTTAAATCCTCCATTTGTTCCACCTAACACCTCAACTCATGTTTTAAGTGATGAAAAACTCTTTAAATGATTGGGAGTGAAATTTAGTGTCCCCTTGTACCCTTTGCATCTCATCATCAATAAAATGGGACACCAAGGGCGAATTTTTTTGTCTAATCTTTTTAAATGTTTATCTCACCTGCCAAGTGCGTTTTAGGACACCAAGAGTGGTTTTTCAACCCAGTGTCATGAAATGGTGTTTTGGGTGTTAGAAGCACAACCACAGAGAGGGAGGGTGTGAATCGGGGGGATAAAAAAATCATTCACTTTAAACATTAAAATTCATAAACCATTCAAATTAACTTATCCATTAAGATTAATCAATGTAACATAACCATCAAAACATATGCAAGAGGAACACAAGAACACATTGACACCAAATTTAAGTTAGAAACCCTCAAGGGGAAGAAAACCCATTGAAACAAAACTTTTTGTAGCCATGTTTCAAATTTATCCGAGCACCAACTTAACAAGGAGAACCAACCCTGTATTTAGTGAGATGCTAACCCCACAAAGAGCACTAACCCCTAGATTTAGTGAGGCACCAATCCCACAAGGAATACTAACCCCTAGTTTAGTAGAGCACCAACCCTACAAGGAGGCACCAACCCCTAGAAGAATCAACACCAAAAAAATCCATCTATTTTTTTTTCATCTCTCATTTTTTTCTCACACAATTGATGATGACTCAACTAAGCTCACTCTTCTCCTCTATCTTCCTCAAAACTTCTCTAGCCTTTATGCCCAAAACTTCTTCCTTCAATTTTATTTCCACATCCGACCTAGCTCGCCATCACCTAGTATATTTATATAACCTCATAAAAACATCATTACCATCTCATCAAGGTCACAACGACCTCCATAACCTTATTCAAACAACCCTCTAGCTCACACTTTTCTCCTCTATAAGGCTACACAAATAAGCCTCATAAACTTGCTTATATACATGACTTAAGCACACCAACACATATAGGTCATCCATATATCTCAATATAACATTAAAAAATCTTAAACACATCATAAAAATACTATTCATACACCTCCTAAGGTTGAAAATAGTATGTGAAAACACAACTCCTTCATTAGGACCCAATTAGGCCTAATAGGTAAAAATTTGCACCTCGCCAAGGTTGAGTCATCTTGAACAACCATGCACTTCTCAAACATATAAAAACACTTAAATTTGTTTTATAATCCTCCAAATAACCTCCAACAAGCTTGAATCACCATGCATCATTATCTCATGCAATGAAACAACCAAAACAACTAGTTGTCCTCACTAGGTTTGTGACCTCCAAAACCAGTCCTCAAAGATGAGGCTCAAAATAGAACCAAATCATCTCAACCATGAACAAATGACATAAGGATAGAAATTTCATGACCTTAGGATCATCATAAATTGCTCACAACACCATCACTTGGACTGTAGAAGCCCAAGAACACCTCTGCAACTAGGTCACCTAAAGCTGCCCAAAACTACTCCAAAACCAGTCTTCAAACATGAAGCTCAAACACCATCACAACACACAATCATGCAACCAAAATAGGTATACACTTGCAACATGACCTCAGGGTAATTACCTTATTCTTTAGACACCGTCACTCGGGTCATCCAGAGAACTATGAACATTTTAGTGCCAAAAATAGAGACGTTCATCCAACAACAAGAAAAACACAAATCTACTTTCAAATCCTTTGAAGGTCAGCCAAAAAAGATCAAAAAGACTGAAACAACAACACATAAATACATTGTAATAGCCATCCCACACTGCGGGTTCTATATCACCTTTGCAAACCATAGTCTTTAAATAGACATTGAAGCATTTGAGCAGACTTCACACAGGACTCAGAAGCATTCAATGTAGACTCCAAAGCACATATAATAAAATTCAAACAAACTTCAAGACACTCGGGGCATACTCCAAAGGATATATTACATTAATTGGCCAAAATTTCTGGTCTTATACCACGACAAACCACAAGCTCCAAATCACACTTTGACATCAATGACATCAAAATGCCAACAATCTCCTTCATCATCACACTTTCACATCAATGAAAACATAATACCAAAAATGGGGTCAAAAATTATATGGTTTTGAATCCATATCACCTATTTATATCATCCCATCCATTATCAAGAGCCAATTCTTCCTAAAAAATATTTTTCATCATTCACCCTTTCAACATGAAGGAACAACAATAATGACTTGAGCTATTATAGAAAATATTGAAGACTTTGGAAAAAATTATGTTTCCATAATGGAGGATTCCAACCTTTCCATTTAGTATTTATGAGATTCTAACTCCTCTTGAAACTCCCAGAATCATCCAAAAAGTTAGCTTTCACCATTGGAGCCTTCATTCCCTAAGTCCAAAATGACCCAACCTTGTTCAAGTTGTTCTTGACATCAATTTCTTCCACAATTTTCCCCTAAAATACCTTGGAAAACTTCATTTATCTCCTATACAGATTTTATATGGCTTGAGTCTTCCTTTTCAACTTCTAGATGGTGTTCACCAATTGTAAAATGGCAAAAATGGCCATTTTTAGGCCTCTGAGGAAAGTTGTTCTTCCTTGAATCTTAGTGAATTACTAAATCACCTTAGGCATACATCAAAGCACATGAAACACACTTTAAAATATTATTATCACATTCCTCTAAGCCATAATGAGGATGAAATTGTGGACATGCTGGCTAGAGGAAGGGTTTACAGTGACCGGGAGAGGAAATTTTCAAGCGGGGTTGTAAACACACAATCACGCACTTTGGGTAATTATCTAGTCATGATCATATGCTACTATTCATATGATTTATAATTAAGAAAAGTACTAATTAATCCATGTCTTTGGCCACCTTTATTTGTTTTCTATTGCTACTTTCAGTCTTGCACCCTAACTTGCTCAGTATGCCTTTCTTACTCTTTGGCATTTATCATCCTGGAAACTAGTGCCCAACCAAGATTACAGCATTAGGCGCCCTCGTCCCCTTTAGGGGATCCTGTCCCCTTTGTACTTTACTCATACTTTTTGGGTCCTTTCTATCCATTTGAGCATCTAATCTTTTTGGTAGTCGACCTTTTCGATGTTAATTACAAAATTTAAGTGAATGAATCATATAAATATAAATTTATGTGATCATAATACATAATAAAGGACCAAACACTAAGCAATATCTATCACCACCTAAGGTTGCATCCATCAAGGCATCTAAGAGATCTATTTGTATCCATCTAGATCCATCACAAGGGACACAAGGGCTAGTTTTCTGCATCACACTTCATAGGATGGAATTTCATTCTATTCCATGCACACATTTATTACATTATACATCTAGCTACTTGCTCGCTATCCAAATGTGACACGCACAAGATAAACCAAGGGAAAAATTCTGCATACACACATGAAACTACATTGGGTTTGACATGTACTGCAATGCTTGGTCGTAAGTTCACCATTGTGACAGCTGAGGACACTCAGACCCCTCATTTTGCATCTTTCTTTTTTTGGGATTTAATGTCTATTTGAGGGTTTTTGTAGGTTCATTCTTCATTGCAGGTTTATAGCGACCTCTGTGATCTTGGTGCGACCTCATAGTGATAAAAGGTGAATAAAGGAAAACACTTTGTGATACCTCATAGGAGGTTTCTGAGAATTTCCATAGACCTAGGTGTATGAAAATAAGTCCAAGGTGCCCACGGGCACCTTTGTCCCTCTCCGTGCACCCCGGTCCATCCTATCTCCTCAAATATACATTTTCTTGTGCTTGAGTGCTATGGTCTATGCTTTGCATTTTCCAGTTTTCCAACTTTGTGCATTCTCCATAACTCTGTGAATTAGCTAAGGATTTCTACCCTTTCTTTGAAATTAGGGTTTCATTATTTATTGCTTAATAGCTTGAGTATAGTTTATGTATTTCATTATATAGTCATTTTACTGCAATCTTGCATTCATATTAGGCATTGTGTATTTACATTTTAGCTTAATCATTTTGGTGAACCCACATTCGAATAATCTTGGATCCTTATTTTTATTTCACCATGGTTCATAAGGTTTGTCAAGTATTTTTCTTCAATTGCTTCAAATGCATCCATCTTGTAAATATTCTCTCCATAAAACCTTAGACACTATGTATTTTCCTATCAACATGTTGTCTACTCAAGTCAATGTTATCTTTGATCATCTTTCTGATGACTCTCTTGGTTCCAATTCCAATCAATCTATTTACAAATCCATTCAAGCTCTTCATTCTTTATTTCAATACAAATTTCAGGCTATGGAATCCACAATTATATCTTTAAAATATGAAATCTAACATCTTAAGGTCGCTTATTAGGATCATGTTTATTTTCCTTCTACATCTCATCTTCATTCTATGTCTTCTACATGTGCTCATATTTGTGAACCTCAAATCTTGCCACTCCCTTCACCTCTCAATTTTGTAATTAATTCTAAGCAACAATATATTCTTCCAAAACTCACAACTCATCAATTAATTAGCTTACCATCTGTTGATTGATATCCTCCTTATCGACTTGTAAGATATCAAGGTCTTCCGTATTGTAATTATCATCGACTAAATGGACATAAAGACAATGATTTCTATTATTTACAATGAAGTATCAAACACCTTGCATGTCAAGGTTTTCTCCCATTCACTGTAAAAATTATAACACATGCCCATCTCCAAATGATAAATCTCATTGGGTTCCTAAATTTGATTCATCTATGTCTAATGAGCATCATGCCATCGTTACTCAAGGTTCCTTCTACAATAAGTCAAGAACCTCCTAAACAACGGCCTCTCAAAATCAGTCTCACTCCACCTCCTCTTACTGAGTCATCTGTAACATTACCAAGTCAAACTATCCAACCACATCTAAAAATCAGTTCACCCTCTTCTCCTATCAAGGATTCTGCAACGTCTTCAATCCAACATAATCTCCAACCAATCACTTTTTTCAAAGCAACTACTCCTACTGATGGTCAAGACACATTTCAAACTCTACCACCATCGCATGGTCCTAATCTTTCCTTGGCCTACCATTGTGTTGGCCCTCACTCTTATCATGACACAGAAAAAACTCTCCTACAATGGCATGGTATCTCTCACGTCATTACATATATCTCCATCACATATTTGGGGCATCACATTTATTCCCCCTCTCCTCTAGCATTCATAAGCATATTATTTTCTCATTACCTCACATCTATACTTTTACATACAACGTACACATTTTAATACACACATTTCAAACCATTTCCCTATGACACACTCTTGTGCCTTGGTTCACACTTGACTATTGAGAGCATATTGTACAATGAACCTCACACATTGCACAATACACACTATACATTACACATTGATTTTTACATATATACTCTAGTCTAATGGTTCATACTCAAGCTGTTGAGGGTCTAAATCAAAATTTAACCTCACCTTATCCCATTTACATCATTCTACACTTTGATCTTCACAATCAATTACTCTTTTATTATACCATGCAACATTACTATATATTGCTTTCTTCATTCATATCGTGATATACACTTTGTGCTACATCATCACATTTTCTACCATCATCACGTTTATATATCTCTTGATATATGACTTATGCTACATCATCACAAGTATTAGCATCTTACTTGCACATCTAGTGATATATGATTTAGGCTAAATCATAACACATCTCATCACCTCATTCTACAACTTTAGAATCAAAGCATCCATTTGTCACATTCAATATTATCTATACATCATCATTCTACAATCAGCAATCTATGCTCAATTCATCAACTCTTTCCACACGACAACACATTTCAAACCATTTCCCGATGATGCACTCTTGTTTACGGTTCATTCTTGACTGCTAAGGGGGCATAAATAAATGAACCTCATTACATATATTCACATCCACTTGGGGTCACTCTGCTCCTATCATTCACTCTGCATTCCATTCTACCTCATTCATATCTTGGTTTCATTTACTATTGCTTACATTTTTACTTATTGCATGTTCACCTTATTACACATGTTGGATAGATATCTTGTATGTCATTATCTTTATCATATAGACATGCAAGTTTGCTTTCCTTTCTAGTTGCGATCATAAATTTTACAGATCTATACATGCAGCATGGATGCTTAGCATAGTACTTATTACCGGTCCATAACAGCTCTGGGGCATCCACTTTTGTACACTACATGTATTATTGTTTTATTTTGTACTTAGCACTTTACATTATCATCTTATACATGCTTTGACATAATTTTTATCTTTCTAACATGCTAATAGGTGCTTCATGTGTAACATTTGTTTTGCAAGACTATTTACTTCCATGGTTATCTATTACATTGCTTGTTTGCCTTTGCTTGTCATTGTTTGTGGGATTTTCCCTATGTCTTGCTTATTCTCTTATTTCTTGCGGCTATTATGGCCTTGATTGTCTTGTGACCTCGTGAGTGATGTCCCATGTGTACAACCCTCTATATTTTCTTTTCTTGTGTCTTAGTTTATACATTATCTACGTAGCTTACATTTCATCTTTTACATGAGTGTTTGTCTTTTCTTGTACTAACACTTTTTTCCTAGCCACTTGTTTGCGTGTGCCTTGGTTTCTACCAAGAACATTCCCTTCCCCTATAGGGAAAATTTCAGCACAACAATCGGTCCTCCTTTGAGCCACATACTCTTTCAGCGATGTTTCATGCACCCAAAATGAAGGGGGAATCATTTCGGTGAATCAATCACCCCATACAACGTTATACACAACCGCATCTTGATACATAATAGTTTTTAGTTTCAAATAAGGATAAGAATTAGACTTGGGTCCTTAACACAATGTCTTTTCCTAGATGCCTAAAACCAGGGGGAAATACATCGGCCTTTCTTGGATGCACGAGACCGAGGCGATTACATAATAATTGGTAGTTCAACACAGTCTAAAGAAATCCATCCATAATGGATTTATAAGGTAGATAGTCCTTAGTACATGTGTTTATACACACCATCTACAATGGTGTTCTACATAGTGGGAAGAAGTTAAAGGTGGAGGATGACACCAAAATATTCTCCCTATACTTATTCCATTTCATTGGCGTGAGATCACCCAAAGAACATGTGCGTCAACATCATCTACAGGATCCTTTCTACACCCTTTCCTCATCACGGATCAGGTGCACATGTTCCTTTTTCACACTTTTAGCATTTTTACATATTTATTTACATACTTTCCTTACACACTTTTTACATATTTTGATCATATACATGCATATTTGACTACTTTTTTAGCTTCTCTTTTACAATTTCATTTATATGGGAAGTGGTAGTCAACATAAAAATGAAAAACATCACACACATCGACATCAATAGGTACATCACGACATATACGTATGTGTTTTTCCCTAGGTTCATTTTCATCATCACTTTTTACACTTCCTCATCCTTAACATCCATGTTTCACATTTTTATCATTCCACACTTTGTCTAGTCCCTCAACACTTTGCACTACATTGATCTACATGGTTATTAGGTATGCATCTCTATCTATTTTATGTTATCAAGCTTTCCACTCACCAACATAAAGTGGGGGAAAATGTAGACACAAAATCACACACTTTGGGTAATTATCTAGTCCTGATTACATACTACTATTCATATGATTCCTAAGTAAGAAAAGTACTAATTAACCCATGTCTTTGGCCACCTTTATTTAATTTATATTTCTACTTTCAGTCTTGCACCATTACTTGCTTAGTCTGGATTTTTACTCTTTGGCATTTGTCATCCTGGACACTAACACCCAACTAGCATGCCAGCACCAATTGCCCTCGTCTCTTCTGGGCGCTCCTATCCCCTTTGTACTTTACTCACACTTTTTGGGTCCTTTTATCCGTTTGAGCATCTTATATTTTTGGTAGTCAGCCTTTTCGGGTTAATTATGAAATTTAAGTGAAGGAATCATATAAATATAAATTTATGTGATCATAATAAATAACCAAACACTAAGCACTATCTATCACCACCTAATGTTACATCCATCAAGGCATCTAAGAGCTCCATTTACATCCATCTAGCTCCATCACAAGGGACACAAGGGTTGTTTTTCTACATCACACTTCATAGGATGGAATTTCAATATGTTCCATGCACACATTTATTATATTCTACATCTAGCTACTTGATTGTTATCCAAGTGTGACATGCACAAGATAATGTATCCAAATTCTAACAAACTTGATATACTACAAATAACATGAACTCCAAAAGAAAATAGATCTCCTTCTTCATTATTCAATAATCAATTACAATGTTTCCTAAATAGGAAAACAACTCCCAACTCGAGTTGCCATGCAAACCCTAACTAACTTTGACTAAATCTACTCTAGGTGGCGGAATTTACTATTTTTAGCAATTTACTAGAACCTACTATTCTTAGTAAGTTTGCATGCTTATTCGTACGGACACGAAATTTCCACGCATCTTCTACATTCCTAAATTAGAGGAATTTCCAACTTTCTAACTCATAATGCAACTAATAGAATAAAATTAACTAATGCCCAAAAATAGGAAAAAAATGAACTATAACTTAAATCCTAATTTTTGGCCTCAAGATGGCAGATTTAGGGCCCAAAAATGTGCCAAAACTTTCCCCAACCAGTAGGCCTAGTTTATGGTGCATTCATCTCATCGAAACATGTGGTTTTTAAAAAAACAAACTCAAACGGACACCTGGAGCTCAAGTTATGACCTTGTCAACTTCCTGCTAATTTTGGCACATCAAAAGAGAAACCTAGGGCACAATTCTGCACACACACGAATTACATTGGTTCTGAGATGTAGTACAATTCTCAGTCGTAAGTTAACCATTGTGATAGTTTAGGATAGTCGACCCCTCATTTTACATCTTTCTTTTTGGGATTTAATGTCTATTTGAGGGTTTTGTAGGTTCATTCTTCATTGCAGGTTTACAACGACCTCGGCGACCTTGGTGCGACCTTACTGACCATCAAAGGAGATTAAAGGAAAACACCTTATGATACCTCAAAGGAGGTTTCCTGAGCATTTCCGCAGACCTAGGCACTCAAAAACAGGTCTAGGGCACCCACGAGTGCCCCTATCCCTCTCTAGGCACCCCAGTCTAGCCTATCTCCTCATATTTGAATTTTTTTGTGCTCCAGTGTGACATTTTGTGCTTCATACTTTCCATTTTTCCAACTTTGTGCATTCTCCATAACTCTACGGATCAGCTAAGTATTTCTACCATCTCTTTACAATTAGGGTTTCATTATTTATTGCTTAATAGCTTGGGTATAATTTTTGAATTTCATTATATATTCATTTTACTACAATCTTGCATTGATTAGGCATATATTTCATATTTAGCTTAATCGGGAGCTTAGTTGTCACAACCAAAATTTTGAATTTTGCATGCTAGACATTTTTCATGACAACACATATGACAAGAAGACCCCTAATGATTTGTTCCATAAATGTTGTGCAAATAATTTCAAAAAGAACCCATTAATGAATTGACGGCCTTATAAAATGTCATCAACTAGATACGGCAAGGTGTGGCACTATGGTATTGCAATAGAGAAATATATATTCTTGTATCCTTTTTCGATACGTGATATATCAAGAATAAGAAATATTATCAACATAAAAACAAGATAATGGTTAAAGATACTTATCTTTGTGAAGATGTGTTGTTGACATATTAAGACCCAAGGTTAGTAGTACTTATGATAGAGTTGTTTTTGTGGATTACAAGAGGGTTAAATAGAATAACTAAGTAGACAAAAATTGAGTACTCTAAATAATTTGCATACCTTGTAAGTACATATTTTATTCTTGTTTTTCCTAGTAACCTAATGCTCTAAAATAGACATCCAAGTATAAGATCAACTAAACCTTGAACCTATTAAACCTTTAAATCCTATTTCTAAATGAAAGCATAGTATATACTATGTGATGATGATATATATAAATGACAACAATGACACCTATTTATAGGAGAACATAACCTAAAGTCATTATCTCTCTTAGTTGAATGTATCGACCATGTTTGACGTAGTTGGTTAGAAAAAGAGTTATATTAGATGGAATTAACCATGGTTGATGTCGTTGACCACAAATAGTATTACATAAAGGTGAAGAGAGGAGAGAAAATATAGTAAGAGAAAAAACATGGACTAGGTATGAATGTTATCTTAAGGTGATACGGGTAGATGTGAAGGTTATAATACTAAGGACATAAATTTTTCAAACTAAGGAAGCATGTTAGGTCAAGTTAAGGTAATAATATCTCTCTCACATGGTAATGAAAATTAGTCCAAGTGCACTCCCTTAAGGAACACATTGAAGGAAGTTAATGTTCTAACAACATAAAAATAGGTCATTAGTGAGAGGAAAAAATAATTTCTATACATATACCCCAACCAAATATCATCACATGTCACAATAGTGTAAAAGCGAGATGGTCTTCGGAAATAAACATGGTACAATGAAATAAAATTGCATGTAAAAAAGGTATGTGATAAAAATAAATCAAATGAAATATGATTACCTAAAATTATCTTTCTATAAATCAATACATCTATTGAGACTCGTGTCTAAACCATAGAGGCACATAGTTTCTTAGTGAACCCAAATGATACAATCTTGAATAAATAACACTAGAAGATAAATTAGTATTATAAGTAATAAAAACTAATTTAAATAGAACTCATGAAATGGTGTTAAGATGGGTATGGAGAATAATACTAGGTCGGGCATCAATATCCTATGAGAAATAATAAGTGGGTGTTAAGACTTGGTCCAGAGAAGAAAGTTGTGTTAGGTCCGGATAGCCTATGGGAGATAATAAGTGGGTACTTGGATGGGTTCAAGGAAGAGGGATAGGTTGGGTGTGGATAGTATATGGAATATGTGTGGGTCATAGAGATAGGACTAGGTGATGTTGGAATAAAGAAAAGGAAAATGGTAAAATAAGTGGGTATAAATAAAACATGTAAAGAAAAATTAGATTGTAAAATCAAGTAGAGAAAAATATATTTTTAGAAATATACAACTAATATAAAAGATAATGAATCTAGTAAATAAAAGATGTGTTATAAATGAGTAGGTGAAAATACATCTAATGGAAAACATAACAAATTGATTAAATAAAATATGGGTTAAAAATAAATATGGGTTGAAAAGATAGTAATACTGAAGAATAAAGGAAATCCAATTTGAAAATATAAGGGATCATTTCAACAAATAATATGCCCAAAGTAAGAATAAATATGTAATGCAATCTGAGAAGGGTCAAATAAAAATTAAATATGTGATTAAAAAAGTGATAATAGGGAAACACCAAAATGAGTAAAACCAAATCAATGCTTACATTGTACTTTCTCGGGAGGTTAATCATTGCCCTCTATTGTCACAACTAGGGTGAATGGATATGGTATGGAATTGTAATATTGAACATATTATAATCTAAACTCATAAATATTCGGTCGGAACCAACAACGAGGGGGTAACAATTTGTAGTAAGGTAGAGAATAGGATGTCAAAATAGTGGGGGCATTCAACTACCGGTAATATCTATGAAGGATATAAAAGTGATCACACCTTTATGAAAGATGCCACAATGGAAATATAAAATCTTATTTAGTGGAGAATGGGACATTCTAATCAAAAGGACATGACTAAAAATTTTCGCTAAGGCATGAAAGATCAAAAGTGTATCGGTTTGGATTGGGAAAACTAGTGAGGTATGAAACTATCCCATCTCATTCTATGAGTACCAAGAAAACTAAAGGTTCCTACCTTCCCATGACATGTTACCCATTCCTCTTGGCATCACTTAAGGATTCATAGGCATACAACAAGTATTATGTGCTTGTGTGAAAAAAGGCGGAGGTATTAATGATAGATATGTAGTTTTTTCTCTTTTTTAGAAAGTCCCCGAACCATAAAGGACCTTGAGATCTATAAAGATGCCAATAATGGAGTGGATATTTCAACTAAGATACAAATCATGCCAATATTATCATGAATTTTTTTTTTTATTGACATTTGATTATTGTAATAATTACATTTTTGTATTGTCATTTGCTTCATTTTTATTTTATGTTATTTGAAAATTTTCCCTCATCCTCCACTCTTTCATTAGTCCATTTTTAAAGAAACTATTTATCACAAAGAGATGTTTAATAAGACATGAAAATCCTAATGTTATTAAATTTGTGGCATTGATCATTAAAAATGGTAAGTTATATTTCAAATCTCCAAGTTAGCAATCAAAACCAAATACAATTTGTAAAACATAGTGTCTTCTTTTAATTCAATAGTCGTTTTAAATATTTTAATAATATCAAACAAAACTCATAGTTTATTGTTTCACTTTTGTGTTGCGTTCATTTAAATATAATTGGAATGTATAAATTTAATTATAATTTTTAAAAAAGTATCTCTAGTCACTATAAATTAGTTTAAAATATTTGATTTAAAAATGTGTATTATGGGAATAAATTCTTATATAACTTCTTAAATAAATACTATCAAAAAGAATAAATAAGATCTAAATATTCAAAATTATGTTATCGATATAATAAATAAAATTTGTAGGAATAAGAAATCTTCTTTACATGTATCTCTAAATATATTCTAAGTAGAATTTAAAAATATATTTATTAATAGTAAAAGTATATTCTTAAGAAATATGATGATTTGAATAAGGTTAAAAATTGTTATTCACTAATCATAGAAATAAGTAAATTAAAATATAATAATGATTTAAGTATAAATTTCAAATTTTAGAACATAAAAAGGGAACAAAGATGATTTGAATGGCTTTAGTTATGAATATAATAAATTGAATTATCTTTTAATCTCTTTTTCTTTATTATGAAATATAATCTCAAGAAAATATCTAATGAAAAATATTATTTTTATTACAAAATTAAATAAATTTATGTATTTAAATGGTATTTTTATAAATTTATGCATGAAATAATAAATTATATTCCTATGAAATGAAATGTCAAATATACCAATAATAAGAGTTTATATTGGCTTAATTATAATGTCTAATTTTTATCACATATAAATAACAAAACAAGTCTCCTTTTTGTTTAAGACACTTAACCAAGTTCCCCACATTTACACAAGAATATCAACAACTATAATTAATTATGGCAATCTAAAATCTAAAAATAGTAAAATAGTGATCCGAATTACAATGCTAAGAAGGTACAAGTTCTAATATGTATTAGGTCTAAACAAAAACAAGGTGGCACGCAACAAAGAACAAAATCTTATATGAATATTTATAAAAACTAGACACATCCACCAATTTTTTTTTAAATTATATCAAAAAGTGCTTCAGAAAAAAAAAAACATTACATAAGAGGAATGTTACTAAAGTTTCAATCTATATTTCCTTCAAACATATATGATTCAATATAAACCATTTGATCCTTTCAATCGATCCACTCTAAGTATTAAATCCCTAATATCCCTAAGATTCTTATTATAATCATAAAAGGATATCATTAGCACTAGAATAAGTAGAGAAAGGAAAGAAAAGAGGGACGTGAGCCATAGTGGTCTCCCTTTCTAAATCATTCATTAACCCCAAGATGATAATTTTATCCATTATTAATGGCTAGCTCCCCTAATAGATATGACCTTAATTATTTGTGTATTAATGTTTATTTCGTTTTCTAAGATCTAAATAATTTTATTTATGTAAATTTATTGGAGAAACAACCCCTTAGCCAACACTTAAAATGCGCCCATATATTTTTACTAAGCCTCTAAGGCTTTTAAAAAAAAAAAATAGATTTACCAACACAAAGTGTAAAAAATAGTTTAAAAAGATTATTGATGAGAGTTAAAAACTTCGTAACTAAAAAAGTACTTACTAAAAATTTATAAATAAATGCATTCCTATCTTCCTAACTAAAATCTAAAAAACCATTTAAAATTAACAAGAAAAGGTTAGTATTGAAGTTGAAAATGGTATCTCAACATGATACTCTCAAAAAGTTAGTACTCGAGACAATTTTAAATTAACAAATGAAGTACTTCAAGGCAAGCTCTTGCATCTTTACATAAAGAAGATAACATGTTTATTTTTATATAATATTTCTTCCACCAAATTTTCATATTTAAATTATTTATGGTTTTCACTCTTATTACATTTTTTGTCAAATCGTTCTCTATGGAGAAGCCTACCTCTATCTACTAATATTTCTCCAATTAATAATTTCTATCAACATGGGAAAATGTGTCGGTGATTAAATTGCAACAAGTAAAAATAAAAACAAGTTAGAATATTGTGTTGTTATGTTTTTAGGAGTGATTATGTGAACTATAAGCATTTAATTTTAAAGTGATACAATTTATTTCAAATTTTGGATAAAAGAGAATTTCATGTTTACATTAATTTTTTTAAAAAGAAAGAATTTCTATGTTTACATTAAATATTTTTTGTTTAGATTTTTTTATAATCATAATACATTATATTTTAACTTTATAACCATTCTTCTCTCTATCAATAAATACTTACGGTGCTCATGTGTGAAGGTTTTCTTTTATCTTATAATTATTATCAAAATATGTATCATTAAGATAGATGGCATAAACATATGTGAATTAAAAAAGTATGAGATACATATACGTAAAATCTGTAAGAACACAAATTCTTTGACCAATTGCCTCGGCTTAAATTTGTGTCATGGAACACTATGGTTATAGGATATCCACAAAATAAATTTTTGATAAAGCATTGGATGATTATAGTAAAATGTATTTAAAAGGTTTAAATCCAAAATCTACCATGTTTGCCAATGACGTCCCCACTTGTGCCCTAATGGGAGCTTTATAATATGTTATAGAGAGCCATCAAAAAAATAATCAATAGTGTATTTTTTTGAGATGTCATTGTAAAATCCTTTCTAGACATGTATACAAATATGGAACCATACAAGAGGCACATGAATGGTTTGATAAAATACCGCAACATATTGAAACTAAAACAAATTGCATGCCATAAATCTCAAATCACCTCTACACTAAATTTCATCAATCTATTTCAAAAGGGTGCAAAAAGACTTCAAAACATGAATTTTTGGAAAAACCTATGCCAAATAATATTTGTCCTCAAAATTTTGGATCAACCTTCATGATCCATCATCACGAGAAAAATAATTAATGATAGTATAATAGAACCAACCTCCTATAAACATGAAAAGAAATGGGTCACATAAGGCCTTAAATGTGAGAGTATTCATTAGATGAAGAAATGTGTGTCCCACCTCCCTTATTAAAGATTAGTGCTCAATTTTTCATGTGCCAAAAATATCACAAATGATACAAAGATTAATTGTTATTTTTTAAAATTCTTAAATAATGGTATGTATTATGGTTATTAAATTGTGATTAGTAAATTTAATTTAATTTTACTACAAGTAAATAAGTGATTAATGTTGTAACATCATTACTTATTTTTTCTCCTAATGATGGATCATGTAGGTGTTGATATAAAATGTTCGAACAAATACAATTTAACATAGTTTTTTCCAAAAGCTCATTCATTATTTTATAGACTATGAAAGCATAAAAACTCTAATAAGAAAATTACAATTCAAATGCGGTCTCTATATATCAATCATATTAATCTAATAATAATATAATGGATCAAACTTATCAAAATATTGAACTAAAGAAATAATGAAGTCCTCTAATGGGTCCAATCTACTAATGAAGTCCAACCCAAACTAGCAACTAGTGTTGTACTTTCTCATTATAAATAATAAAATACCAAATTAATACATCATAAATTAGATGGTATTTCATGCATTTTCAACCCCAATAAAATATGTGAAACCCTACTTAACCCATAACTAAAATTAAATGAAAAATACAAATGTCCTTCAAAACTTGTGTCCACAACACATCACATCCTTTCAAGGTTTACATCATACAAGTCAGCATATGGCCACATAAAAATACTCCATGAATCAAAAAAATAAGTAAGAAAATCCAACATGTCTCCAACAAAATCCTAAAAGAAAATATCCTCCAACTATAGCAAAGAATTCAAAATAGGCAAGGTCCCTCTAAAAACAGCCATGAGATTGAGTGCTCTCCTCCCATCCTTGGCTAGCAGATCTTCTCACAAACTCCTAGAGTCAAAGGGTCCAAAGCACACATCCCCCATATAGGATATCCAAATAAGCACATTGGGCGCACACAAATGAGATCATTTAAAACATGATTATGATAAATACATGGCCACAAATCTAAAGAAATGTTTTCTTCATTCATGAGAAATTAAATAAAAACATAAATCATAAAAAATTCACATAATAAACACATTATTCAAGTAACCTTAGGCTACTTCCAATGGGAGAGGGTTGCATCAATGTAAAGAGACCAATACCTCCACTATAGTCTTCACCATTAATGGTGAAAATGTAGAATATAGTAATCACTACCTCGAATGTATTATTTGTCCTCAATGATGGAATTAATACATGCACGCACACGCACACATACATGCACACACATACCTCTACCTCCAAGGTAGGAATTCACATTCAAGGGAAAGTAAAAATTGAGGAGGGAATGTATGTATCTTATTCATACAAGCTCATTGATCCGAAAATTAAAAATGTACTTTAAACCGACTTAAAAATTCCTTGTGTGCACCTAATTTTAAAAAAAATACTGATTTAATTAAGTCTTTTAAAATCCATTAAATGTCTCATTTTAATGCGGAAATACTGAGTTTGATTTGATTTGTCTTCGGAAATGAGAATGGATTTCCTTTTAAAAATTCAACTTCATCAAATAAAAAATATTGAATTATAATAATTATTGTGCAAATTAAATGGCTGCAGCATAATAAAATCAGAGAAGACAAGAACAACAATATGTTTATGGGGTTCGGCAAATCAAAGCCTACGTCCCCGGGTCATGTCGACCATTCCATTATAAAAATAATTGCAATAATACATGTGATCAAATGTAAATACAATAAAAATGGAACTATAAACCTTTCTAAGTGATGTTAGTTCCTTCTTTGGCTCTCACAAGCTTCTAAAAATCACAAAATGGCGTCCAAAGCTTCAAATTAGCTCAATGCCCCTGTACAATTTTACATAGTCGATTTTCTGTTCCCTGTTTAAGTAAAACAAACCGCCTTTCATAGCTCTTCAAGCTCTGTGCTGCAATGGTCAAAGACAAATCTTTTTACCCCCAAGAGCATGGTTCGAATCCCACTTTAATCGGTTCACATTTTCTACTTGGGGATATATATATCCCATATTTTTAGCGCCAAAGGAGGAGTAGTGGTTTAAATGAAGCGGCGGTGGAGGAATTTAAGCCATTTTGACCGCCATTTAAAACTCATTGTTGCCTACGCTAAGTTTGGCGCTAACCTTGGTAAGTGAGGTGGCTATGTGGAAATATGGGAGATATAAGGCAGATAGTTGGAATAAAATGTGTGGCAAGATAATATGCAATGCGTAGCAATTTGCAAATAATGCCTTGAAGATATAAGGGTTTAATTCTAGTTGGCATATAATGCATGGCAAATAAAAAGGTTAATCGGCCAATGTGGATAAAAATCAATCCCGAGCATTGAGTAATGACACTCAAATCAATCTGAGCAAGGTAAGTTGGTTTCCAAATAAGTGGGGAACATACCAAACATTGGAAACTATGTGCCAAATAATTACAAAGTAATATGAAATTTGATCCAAGTAATATATAATGACATTCCAAATTAAATATGGCAATAAAGGCCACTTGTCGATCCTTGATAGGAAAATCGGGTAAATTCAAACTTGTGGTGGCAAGCCACGTGGTGGATTGAGGACCCACCACATCGGCGATCAATATATAAGTTCTCACGATGGCGAGCTCCCTTCCATAATAAAATTTGAGCATCTTGATTCAACAAACAACTTTTACGCCTAACGAAGATTGGAGGTCGCAAACCAATACTTCATTTTTGTCATTTTCTCCTTTTGCCACTTGTCCACTCTTGTTGAGCCACTTGGCCAATTGTGCACACATACACATCAACTTGGACCTATTGACCAATGTTGACCTTCCGGTTGACCAAACTTTGATTGGACCCATCTTGAACTCAAAGTGTCTGTTTTCCATGTTCTTATAGTCATCATAAAGCTCTCTGAGGGCTCCAATGCACTGACATGGTTTAGGGAACTTTAGGGAACTTTTGACACTAAAAATATCTCATGATCACTCATTTTTCTAGTCCATGAAGTTTTCCAATGAGCAAGATAAGCTCATGGATGTTTGTGTGCTCTCGATCCCAATCGCACATATTGCCAAATTTTGGCAACATGTGCACATTTTCACACATAAAAATTTCTAAAATATAAAAACTTAAATAAAGGATACCAAATCAATAAACCCAATTATTAAACCAATATAAAGCTTAAAACAAAACCCACAAACTAAGAAAGTTAAACATTCCTACAAAAATAATGCAACAAAAATCAGCTAATCCATAAAAATCATGAGTAGCATAAGAATAAACAAAATCTTTCATGGATGAATATTACCTTCTTTCTTTCACTTGATCCTTGCCCACCCTCTTGGAAAAACAACCTCCATACATATCTAAAGAAAACCACAAAGCATCATAATCACCATGTAATCACAATATGACACTTGTCCCTTTGGTTCCTTCTTTTTCTTTCTCTTTAAGGATTCCTCAATATTCTAGACCTTTTAGAGAATCTTAGGGGCTATGATATACCCCAAAACAAGCCTACATGTGTCTCATGGGACTTTCCCAAAGTTCACATGCTTAGAAGAGGTTACTTGCTCTCCACGCTTCCTTAAAATAAAATTATCTTTGAAATTCGACATACTATTTTTAATAAGTATTTTGGAGTCCATCTTTATTTCAAAAGGAAATATTTAAATTCCAATGCATATCCATATTTTTCTTTTAATGGAAGGGCTAACATTTCTAGGAAAGGAAGGGGAGCAAATACATTGATTAACACATTAATTCTAGGCAACATGATAACGAATAAGATAATAAGGTTGGCCACAAAGGTGTGCTCCTCTCAACATATATGGTAGACTATGAAATTTCACAAATCATGCAGTATGTTTAATTTATTGGCATATCTCTTGCATCTCTTGGTTGGACTTGTTTCCTATATACTCATTATACCCATCAATACATCTAATACAATATTAAATATAATCAAAATAAGAAACATAAGATGATACAATCACACATCGGAAGAAAGCTCAAATATCCCACTAAGAAACACTCACAATCACATAGGGTTCAATATCCCACCAAAGCATCCCATCACAAGGCATATATGGTAGGGAATTTGAGCATCACATTCAATGTAAAATAATCTGTGAGTATATATTCATCACAATCTCATAATTCACAATCCAAACATTTCCTCGGATAATCCATATATATGATCAACAAAAATGTTAGTGACATAAACATATCCAAGTATGAGAATCCATCCACAAGTATGATAATTTGTAATGTTAATAATGTGTATGTAAACTTGATCCAATAAGTAAGCTTTCATCCATATATTCTAACATTACAAAGTAATATTAAAAATTTATACATTTGCTAAGTGAACCATACTGCATACCCGAAGTAAACAACCATGAATATCACATCCAATGTTAACCCATCATAAGCATAATTCCACCATAATCCTATCATCATAGGTCTATAATCCACATGTTCATCAAAATAAATTTCAACGATGTATATAAGCATATTCAAGTAAGCACATGATACCATTGATATGTCATATCATCATGTTCCATAAGAGGTCATGTCAATATGAAATAACATCATAATTCATAATAAGTACTCTCTACATCATAAAAATAACCACAAAAATATGATACATATCCTAAACAAGTATAATGTGTTCATATGATATTCGTGAACTAGAATTAACATGAAAGAAATGCAATGTAAAAATTGAGCACCACACCACTTGTATTTCTCTACCTACATTTTGTCATCCTTTGTAACATATTATCTCGAAGCAAATATGTGGATGCATTGTTTGCCATAATTTACCCCGTATACCCCATAATTAAATGCATAACATACCTCGATAATATGAAAATTGGCACCATTGGTGGTCCCCTTCACTCACCTACGTGTCTCTCATCATAACCTTTTATTACGAAAAAATGGTCAATTGAGAGTTCTGAAAACTCAAAAATTCTAATAGAAATATAACAAATGAAGGGTTTGACCCATATTTAGATAATCTCAATCAAAACTTCAAACTTTCAAAATTATCCTCCAACTTTCATTAAATCCTCATATCTTTATAATTGTAATTTCTATTGATGAGTCGAAGAAGCCCCAAAATCATTGCATCACCTTTGTGAATTTTATGGTACTGATGAAATATTTTTACAAAAAAATCAGACTTTCTAAATAGGTCTATCATTCCCATCCTATCACCTTATACCACGTTTGATTTTCAAACCTACTTAGCCTCACTTTTATCAACTATTTGAACTCAACCTAGAACATTCAACTCTTTTTGGCCATAAAAACCTATTTTATCCTCTTGTGTAGGTTATCTAAACCCGACCTAGTAACTCTACCTCTTTTGTGTCATTTGGGACAAATTTAGACTATCCTTTATAGGCTATCTAAACATGTGTTATCACTATAGTTCATCCATACTTGATTTAGCCTTTCCTTCATGGCTATCGAGACTCATCCTAATACCTTCCTCCTTGAGAGTAAGCATATTATATGTACTTACTTTTATGAACTATTCTATGTACATTGCATTGCATTTTACTTTGTAGACTTATGGCATTATGGTTAACATGAGCAAATTTTCCACCCGATTGAGACTAAGGATTATGTATGTGTAATTATATGTTTACTTTCTCAAATTATTTCATTACATACACTTACTTTAATTTTGGTACTATGTTCATTACCCAAAGCACCAGTGTTACACTATTGTGACAATTAATGAGATTCAAGTGGGGCATATATATACACCTTTTTTTCTTTACCAACATTCTCTCTTGTAGGATTCATCGATGCATTAATTTTTGAAACAAAAGTCCTAAAGAGTACATTTAGGATGGAAGTGGGTTGGCTCATAACACTTCATGAGAGATTCATCATGGAATTCCCTCCTAATAACACCTTTAAATCATCATGGCATCACCTTAATCTTTCCTCTTAGGTTATCATTCCCCAGTTGACCCTCTTCTTCCTCTTACTAGCACAAAGTTGGTCGACGATGATCTAAAAATCGCCATATTATGGCCAATGACATTGTTGAGAACTTAGTTATGAAATCTAGTGTGTAAGCTTATATTTAAAGGGTTCCCATTTGTAATTTTTATATATCATTAAAAATCTATGTTTTCCATGCTCACAAATCCATCTTAGGAAGAAAATTATGACTTTGGGTTTAGAAGAGTCAAAGCATCGAGGAAGAAAAGTTAAAGAATATAAGGCCATTGAAGAAATCGAGAATATGTATTGAACGAATAATGTTTATATTGGTCTTCATAGTCCCCAGACTTGTGGTTTACTTGAGTCTTCTACCTATCCATCTTTAATTCACCCACAACATCTCACAAAATGCTACAAGTTTGGGGGAGATTAAAACACCAATAAATCAACCCTAGGAAAGTATATCTACCCCTAACCTATTTATTTTTTACTTTGTATGGTAATTTTTCCGTGTCATTTATTAGATAGGATGGAGTAAAATATACTTTGTAATTGTTAGAACATAATATTAAGTGCTTATAATGTTTAGTTTATAATTAAATAATTTAGAATATATTTTATATTCTTAATTATTTAATATAAACTTTAGGTTATGTTTTATTAGTTATTTAATAATTAAATAATTTAAACCAGGGTACACACCTTGTCACTTAATTGTTCATGACCCTTGGGGTCATTTAAATATGGTCGCCACCATATTTGGATTAATTCGTGTGAGGTGAATTGGACAAGGAGAGAAGTGAGGAGGGAGATAATTCGGACTGTAAAAGTTTCTCACATAATGGAAATTCTTTTCTTCGTGGTTTTTCCCCCTCGGGGTTTTCCACGTTAATTACTATGTTCAAGTGTTATTTACTATGTTTTGCATTTATTTATGTTTTCATCTAATGTTTGATAAATATTATAATGGTTAATTAATTTACATACCTCATATTTGACATGGTATCAGAGCATGTGTATTTAATTATATTTTAATTAACCAATGGATGTGTCATTCGGGTGGTTGGGTGGTTAGTTCGGTAGAAAATTTAATTTAAAACCCTCCCTCCCTCCGGGACATAGATTGGTTAATATTGTGTGTGCACATGTGAAAGGGATTTGGAATAACATTTACCTGCATGTGAAATCTCATACGAGAACACAAGTAAGGGATAAATATTATATGAAATATTTTACTATATATTCTATAGTTTCAAATGTGTGTAGGTTAAATGTTTTCAAAGGTAAATTCAAGAATAAATGAAGAGAGGAGACAAGCTCCATCAAAATAGGATTTTCAATTTTTCTCATTGGAAGGGTTAAAATCTTGTCCCCTCTGTAAATCTCCAGGTTAATTTTCATGTGAAATCGAAATCGTCTTGCCCCGGTAAAAATTCATTTAATATTTTTAACTTGGTCTATGTGTTTCACTATGGCCTAAATGGCCCCCTTCTCATGCACCCTTATGTTTTTACCCATACATTATATAAAATATATTGTATTCCTTATAAACTATAAATGAAAACTTTATATTGTAGTTTATATAATATAAACTATACATTAAAATTTTATAGTTTATATAACTACAAATGTGACCCCTTTCATTACATTAAACTATCATATAGTTTAATCTATGTGACTTATACTTAATGTTTTTAAAACTATGTAATATAATGTGGGCTCCTTGTTTTATTTTTAACCCATGTTGGGCGGCCCCCTCCTTCTCACACATCTCGATGGCCGACACTTGGTGTGCCCCTGGCTCATTTTCCCCGCTCTTATCCATAGCCTACATGTGGAAATGTTGTCCCCCTCATGGGCTAACCAACCTACCTCGAACCACTTCTTGCCATGACACCCCTATATCCCTCCCCGTTGTCAAGGATTCGACGACATTTTTTTCAAGAGTTTAGTCCCACATTAGGACCTCGGTTGTTGATTGTTTGATTTATAAACCGCCGGTGATATCATTCCCAATGTGACTGCGGTCACATGTTTCATTTTCTTTTTCCATGTTAATGGTTGTGGGGTTCACTTGGTGGTGGTTTGTTTTCCGAACCCTTGATTTCACATAACTATGTTTAGAAGTCGATAGTGTATTATGATTTTTGTGAATTGACCACGTCATGTTGGTAACCATGAGCTCGCCTCGGATGGCTAGTTTGTATGATAATCTTGTCATAGTTGGTTGGAATATATATGAATGAGTTGCATTGGCATTATTCCATTTGACATATAATAAACATTGGTGGCTAATCAACTCGACTCGTCAAGTTGGGTAAACCAACTCAAGCGAGCCAAATATAAAACATCTCTATAGGAGGAATACTCCACAAAAAAATTATATGCAATTTTTTCAAAAAATTCTCATTTATTAAACATTTTAATATGGGTTAAATTTATCCTTCTTTTTTAAAATGAAAAAATTATTTTTATAATATTGTATATTTTAGATAAACTATTTTTCAAATTGAAATGATTTTACGACACTACGACTAAGTCGTCATCGTAAATCTTTTTCACGAAAAATGAAGAAAAAAATCAATCACATTTCGATAAAATAAGATTATTGTCAAACTAATATATCGTATGTTTAGACTTTTAAAAGGTCCTTTTTCGTCATGAATTCATTGAAATTCAATTGTGAGGCTTGAACAATGACAAGGGAATTTTGAACCTTGATTGCTATTAATCTTCATTGTTCTTAATTATTCAAAATTTATTTACGTGAAAATGGGGTCTAACCACTTTACTATTGATAAATCTCAGATGTTGAATGGAAATAATTACAACATTTGGAAAATGCAATTGAAGGCGGAATTCATGGCTTAAAAGCTCTGGACGGTCATGAACGAAACTAAGAAGGCTCCAATTGGAAGACAAGCAATCCTGCGGACAATGTCGTTGCATATCAACAAAAGGTACAGGAAGCTATGTCCATCATTTTACGGATCCTGCAAGATGATTTTCTCCATCATATCGGAAATCAAGAAAGTATGAGTGAGGCTTGGAAGCAACTAGAATCAATGCACGAAGGTACGCAGTTATCGAAAATCATTAAATTAATTCTAGAACTAATGAATACTCCCATGAAGGAGATGAAAATTTAATGAATTATTTGGATAAAATTAAAGATATTAAGTCTCAGTTGGATGGGTGTAATCGTAGCTTAATTCGGGACAAATTACTTTATTTTTTTATTTAGTTGAGCATTCATGAAAAATTTAGTAATTTCAGTTCAATTATGAATTCTAAGTATTAAACTGAACAAGACATCCCTGATTTGCAAACCCTTAGTGCTCTCATGATTCAGGAAGAGAAATCAATGAAAAATTTGATTCAAAAGAGAATTTCACTTAGGAACTTCTCGCTCAAAAATCAAAAAGTAAACCTTCTAGGTTCAACAAGAATCAAAAATCAACTTTTAAACCTCCTAGTAAAGACAAGAAACCAGGAAACTTAAGAGTTAGTTTTGATGGTAAATGTCATTATTGTGGAAAATTTGGCCATAAGAAAGAAGAATGTAAATTGAGAAACAAGTCAAATTTCAAAAACCAAAAGGGAAACAAATCAGATCAAAATCAAAACCAAAACAAGAATAAGAAAAATAGTCAAAAATCTAATGTAATTGCTTTGTATGTTGCCTTTGTCACTGCAAAGGAAAATGAGTGGATATTGGATAGTGGTGCCTCTAGGCACATGAACTTCAAATATGATATCCTATCTGACCTTAGAGAGTGTAATGATCAGATCTATTTGGGTGATCATTCCATCCTTGACATTTAGGGACAAGGTAAAGAAAAAGTATCAAATGGTTTTGTTGTTAGAACAAATGCAGGAAGATATAATTGAAGAATTATAGATCCACGAATTGATAGTTGAGTATTATATATTATAATGTGAAGACATTAACCAAATGTTCACATATGCATATAACAGTTAACAGATTTATGAATGAAATAAAATAACAATAGTTGAAAGTAAATGAGACAAGAGACACCAGATTTAAGTGGAGAAACCCAAAGGAAAAAAACTCCACTTAAAAAACATTGTCTTATATTAAGAATTATCTGTTTAACTTGAGCACTTCTACTTCACTCCTCAGTCTCACAATAAACAATAACAGACTTCTATCTCGTTGTATAACAGCTCACACAAGTAGCTAAGCTTAGATCAATCGGTCTATTAGCACATTAGCTAAAGTAAGATTACTAAGCAGACCAACCCCATGAGGGATCATCATATTTATATAGGATGGGTGGTTAGTCATGTCGTTCCACTCTTTTAGCTATGAAGTGACTAAGATTATTAAAAATGGTATCCCCACTTGACCAACTTAAATCAGTCATTTCAAAATGGTGCTTTAACCTTTCTTTGATTTTAAAAATTAAATTTTTATCACTACTAGTAATCAAAAGATCATCAACATAAAGAACAATAATGATAATATGATTGTTATCAAACTTAACAAATAAATCATTATTAGAATAGTAGTTATAAAAACCAAGCTCCTGAAAGAAACTATTAATTTTAGCATACCAAGCTCTAGGAGCTTGCTTAAGACCATACAAAGACTTTTAAGCTTACAGACATAAATTTCTTTACTAGGTTCTTCAAAACCTTTAGGCTGACTCATATAGATTTATTCTTTTAAGTCACCATTTAAAAAAGTATTTTTAACATCCATTTGGTGAATCTCCCAACCATATTGGGAAACTAATGCAAGAAGAACTCTTACAATGCTCATCTTAGAAACAGGAGCAAAGGTCTCAACATAGTCAATACCCGGTTTCTAAGTGAAACCACGAGCTACCAACCTTGCCTTGAACTTGTCAATCTCTTGTATTTGATTTTGAACAACCACCTAGATCCTACAATGTTTATTTTAGGAGGATGGACTAATTCCCAAGTGTCATTTTTTATTAAGGAATTGTATTCATCCTTCATAGCCTGAAGCCATCTATCATCTTGAGATTCTTCTTCAAATTATTGTGGTTCTACCTCATAGAGGGTCATCAAGGCATGATAAGTATGTTGACTTCTAGTTAGCTTTCTAAGATTATCAGGATGAGAGTTTTGAACAATAATTTGAGCCCATTTAGGAATCTTAGGTTGCAAGACATTTTGAGATGACTCCCCCTCAATCTCCATCATATCTAGATCAGGATGATCAACCTCTTAAACTTTTGTTTCCATGGGAGAAGAATTATCAAGCTCTATCTCCAAAGCAGTAAAGGAGAGTTCATGAGGAACATCAGAGAAAGTTGTCTCTAATACTTGAACATTTCTTTTTCAACAATGCCATGCTTGAATGGATCATAAATTTTCAATCCTTTATTTTTACAACCATATCCAACAAAAATACAAGAGAAAGAGGTTGGATCAATCTTCTTCCTTTTGTCTTTTGGAATGAAGATAAAAGCAAGACTACCAACTATTCTTAAGTGAGAAATATTTGCTTTTTGCTTTTTTCATACTTCATGAGGAGTAGCTTGATAAAGAGCTTTAATAGGTACTTGTTGGGGTTAGCACACCAGTTGTATAGACAATATATCAAATCTAAGCATACATGCAAATAAAAGTGAATATTCTACCAAAATAAATATACAAAACAAGAGACATAAATCAACACCAGATTTAATGTGGTTCACCTAGTGTGGGCTACGTCCACCAAGAAACAAGCCAATCTATTATCCAAAGCTTTGACAAGATATACAATGAAGATTTACAATCTTCCACACCTCTCAAATGTACAATAATTTCTTTCCCTCAAGATTTTGCTTCATCACCAAGAATTCTCTCTCACCAAATTTTGCAAGTTCTTTCTAATTCTTGTTAATTTTCTTTCTTCTTCTAAACCCTAGCTTTTATGCTTATATAGTCATTTATAGACTTAGGAAACTTATCCATGTAATTAAAATCAATAGATATAATTTAATGCTAAAAATAGATCTAATTCCCGAGAGTTAATTAAAACATCCTCGCACAGGTAACCAACACCGGTTAACCCTAACCGCTGTCGGTTCCTCCTTTTCGACCGATGCCAGTCATACGACCGATGTTAATCATGGGTGACCTATGTCGGTTCCCCCTTAATCGATAGCGATTCCTGTATTTTCCAACAATTTTTCATTGCATGCTAAACTGAAGTAATTGAGCTCCATAACTCAACAATCTCCCACTTGGAGATCATTCACTGCACCATACTGTACATCATCATTCTTGGATTCTTCCTTAGCTCTATTTCTTCCTCTTCAAGTCTCAAACTTGAAGGCCAACAGAAGTGGAGTGTAGCTCCAACTTCTCCTTTGCTAATGGCTTCATTAGCATATCCGCAGGGTTCTTGCTCATATGAATATTTTCCAGATTCAACTATCCATCCTCAATACCGCCATATGAATTGATACCTCAACCGAATATGTTTCGTTCTTGAATGAAATGTTGAGTTCTTTGTCAAATGAATTTCACTCACTCCAATGATGCCACGGTTTACAATCACCGTGCTCCTTTCCCAACTCTTCCATGAACCTAATCATCCATATCATCTCCTTTCTAGCCTCTGTAGCTGCAACATACTCTGCCTCTGTAGTAGAAAAAGCCACAACCTTCTGTAATCTTGAAATCCAGCTAACTGTCATTCCACCTACTATGAAAATATATCCAGTAGTGCTCCTCCTACCATCTAGATCTCTAGCCATATCTGATTCAACATAGCCACGTAATGAAATATCTGAACCTCCATAGCATAACTACATGCTATATTTCCCTTTCAAATACTTGAGTATCCATTGGACTACTTTCCAATGCTATTTACTTGGATTAGCCATATATATACTCACAAATCCCACTGCTGTGCAATGTCAGTGTCAGTACAAACCATGGTGTACATGAGACTTCCAATTGTTGAAGCATATGACACTAATGTCATGTATTTTACCTCCTCATGTGATGAAGGACACTGATCTTTGCTCAATTTGATGTGTGCAGCCATAGGTTTACTAACAGGTTTTGCATTCTGCATGTTGAACCTTTCTAACACCTTGTAGATATAATCCTCCTGAGACAAATACAATTTCTTGTTTTTCATGTCTCTATGTATTTACATGCCAAGGATTCTTTTTACAGCTCCTAAATCCTTCATAGAAAATGTGTGAGCTAGTTTTCTCTTAAGCTCACCAATGTCCTACATACTAGATCCTACAATAAACATATCATCCACATACAGTAACAAAATAATATAGCTCCCATTTTTAAGCCTTTTTAAATAAACACAATGGTCAGATTCACATCTCAAGTAACCATGCTCTTGCATAAACTTATCAAACCTCATGTACCATTTCCTTGGAGCTTGTTTGAGCCCATATAGACTCTTTTTCAACCTACACACTAATTTCTCCTTACCCTTGACTTCATACCCAAGCGGCTGTTGCATATAAATCTCTTCATCCAAATCACCATGAAGGAAAGCTGTCTTCACATCTAGTTTCTCTAAATGCAAGTCTTCTATTGTAACTAAGCTCAATACAATACGAATAGAAGTCATCTTAACAATAGGAGAAAATATTTCACCAAAGTCAATACCTACTTTATGTGCAAATCCCTTTACTACAAGTCTTGCCTTATACCTTTTCTATCGACCCTCTTCTTCCTTAATCCTATAAACCCACTTGTTCTGCAATGTTCTCTTACTTGCTTACAACTTAACTAAATCTTAAGTTTGGTTTTGTTCCAAGGAGTTCATCTCCTCATCCATGTCATACTCCCATTGAAAGCGAGTTTTATCCTGCATTGCTTCTTCAAAGCTCTCTCGTTCACCATCATCAGTCAATAATAAATAAAATAGAGAAGGTGTAAATCTTTTTGGAAGTTTATTTACCTTTTGTGACCTTCTCACAGGAGTTTGGGGTACCAGAGCCTCAATCTAGACCTCCTAGACATTCCTATCCAAATCGTGGTAGTGACCGACACGATCACCTCTAAGCGACATCGATTTTGCTTACTAATGCCAGTTTGGATCTTCTGTAACCAATACCGGTTTTTCTAACTGGTTCCGGTCAGGGGTCAACCAACATCGGTTACTGTGTAACCCTATCGGTAATTCTTTTAAATCGAGAGTTCATTTTCATTCATAAACTTCTCAACCGGTTCATCCTTGGGTACCAAAATTTGATCCTTGTACATTCTCTTTTCATTCCATTCAACATCACGACTCCTAATAATTTTAGAATTCTCTAAATCCCAAAAACGGAAACCGAAATCACCATATCCATAACCAATGAAAGTGCACCTCTTGGATTTTGCATCCAACTTCTTTCTATTTTCCCTATCAACATGCACAAAATATTCTGAACTAAAAACTTTAAGAAAAGAAAGATCTACTTCTTTTCGGTCCAAGCTTCCTTTGGTATTCCTCCATCTAGTGAACTTGAAGGCCCGCGGTTAATAAAATAAACCGATGTATTAATTTCTTCTGCCGAAAATTGTAAGGGCAATCAGAATGTATCCTCATACTTCTAGCACGTTCCATGATTATCCTGTTCATTCTTTCTGTAACACCATTCTCTGTGGTGTTATTGGAACCGTTCTTTCTCTACGTATCCCATTCACTAAACAATAATCATTAAAATCCTTACTATAGTATTCACCACCATTGTCAGATCTAAGGCACTTTAACTTAGAATTTGATTCATTCTCAACAAGGGATTTTCATCTTTTAAAAGTCTCAAAAACATCATATTTACGTTTAATACAATAAACCCATACCTTTCTTGTAGCATCATCAATGAAAGTAACATAATATTGGGATCCTCAATGAGAAGCTACTTGAGTTGGTCCTCTCACATTTGAGTTACAAGCTCCAATTTATGATCCTTCTTAGTTGCCCTAACTTTGAGAAATATCAATCTTTTTGTTTTCCAAAGATACAATGCTCACACAAATCAAGATCTAAATCTTTCAAACGATAACTTACCCTTAGCTTTTAAGATCCACACTCCTTTTTGACTCATATGACCCAACCGATTATGCCACATGCATGCATCTGAATTTGAAGTAGATAATGCAAAGAATCGATAATACGGGTAGATAAATATAACGTTTCTACCTTCTTACCTCTTACCACAACAAAATCACCATTGGAAACTTTCAAAGAGTCTCCTATAAGAGTAACCATGCAACCAGATTCACCTAGTTACCCTATAGAAATAAGATTCCTCCTGAGGCTTGGCACATGCCTCGCATATTTTAATACCCATGTATTTCCATTCTGAAATTTTAGATGAACTTCCCTTTTACCAGTAATATTGCAAGGTTCATCATCACCCAAATAAACATGCCCAAAATTACCCTGAACATAATTTCTAAAATAACCCTTATTAGGGGTTGTATGGAAAGAAGCTCCTGAATCTAAAACCCATGATTCAATTATACTATTTAAATAAATAAGAGTATCTTGTATTACCTCGATGTAGCAAGATTTACTTCTTTACATTTGTCAGTTGTTGGTTCTCTTTATCCTTTGACCAACAATCTTTTTACATGTCCTTTCTTTTCACATTTCCAACAAGTAATTCCCTTATACGGATTTAGATATGTTATTCCTTAACTTTGATTTCCCATTACTCTTACTCTTTGATCTCTCCTTCTGTCTGCCCCTACTTTCTACATTCAAAGCATTTCCAGATGATGATTCCTCTGTACTCTTCCTGCGAATTTCTTCATTCAAGATTATACTAACCACATCATCAAACTTCAAAATATTATTAGCAGATGTTGTATTACTAATAGTCATTACCAAGTTATCCCAACTATTAGGCAAATAACATAAGAATAAAAGTGCTTTTACTTCATCATCAAATGGTATAGCAACCAATTTTAATTGATTTACAATAGATTGGAAATCATTCAAATGACTAGATGTAGATCCACCTTCATGCATCTTAGAACTAAATAGTTTCTTCATCAAATAAACTTTATTTGAAGCACTAAGTTTTTCATATAAATTAGCAAGATATTTCATTAAGTCTATCGTAGTAGGAGCTTCTGTAATATTAGAAGCCACGAATCTTTGTCGGACTCAATCTTATAGATCCCAAAGCCTTTCGTCAAGAATCTTCCATTTTCATCAGTCATCTTCATAGGTCTAGAATTATCATCCAACGGTAAATATAAATCTCTTTGATACAGATAATCCTCAATCTGCATCTTCCATAATTGATAATTTCAGCCGTCAAATTTCTCTACGTTATATTTGTTTTCTTTTTTCATTGTTGTAGCTCCCACTCAATCAGAAAACCCTATGTGAGTAAATCTGTCAACACACAAAACCCTCAAACAAAGCTCGGATACCAGTTGTTGGGGTTAGCACACCATTTATACAAGACAATATATCAAATCTAAGCATACATGCAAATAAAAGTGGATATTCTACCAGAAGAAATATACAAAACAAGAGACATAAATCAACACATTTAACATGGTTCACCCAGTGTGGGCTACGTCCACCAAGAAACAAGTCAATCTATTATTCAAAGCTTTGACAAGATATACAATGAAGATTTACAATCTTCCACACCTCTCAAATGTACAGTACTTTCTTTCCCTCAAGATTTTCTTCATCACCAAGAATTCTCTCTCACCAACTTTTTGCAAGTTCTTTCTAATTCTTGTTAATTCTTTTTCTTCTTATATAAACCCTAGCTTTTATGCTTATATAGTCATTTATAGACTTAGGGAATTTAGCCATGCAATTACAATCAATAGATATACTTTAATGCTAAAAATATATCTAATTCCCGAGAGTTAATTAAACCATCCTCGCACAGGATATTGACGCCAGTTAGCCCTAACCGTTGTCAGTTCCTCCCTTTCCTGACCGATGCCGGTCATACTTGACCGATGCCGGTCCTGGGTGACCGATGTCAGTTCCCCCTTAACCGATGACGGTTATTGTATTTTCCAGCAAGTTTCCATTGCATGTTAAACTGAAGTAATTAAGCTCCACAACTCAACAATACTCTATTAAGAATATAGACAACAGTGTTCATAGCTTTAGCCCATAAGAACTTAGGCACATTGGAAGCATGAATCATAGTCCTAGACATTTATAAGATAGTCTTATTCTTTCTTTCTACAATGAAATTTTATTGAGGGGAATAGGGAGTAGTCAACTCTCTTTGAATCCCACATGAAACACAGAACTCATAAAAAAATTGTTGACATATTCACCTCCATTATCAGTCCTAATTCTCTTAATTTTCATATTAGAATCATTTTCAACTAGAGCTTTAAATTCCGAAACTTAGACAGGACATCAGACTTCTTCTTAATGAAATAATACCAAGTCATTCTAGAGTAATCATCAATAAAACATACAACATACAAATAACCACTAAGATAAGGGACCTCAAGTGGAACTCTAACATCACTATGAATCATTTCTAATAACTGAGAAGAATTTTGATCATGATGTTTGTGAAATGGTTGAGCATGTTGTTTACAATGTAGACAACTTTCACAAGTTTCATGACTTGACTTTATCTTTGAAAGAACAAAAACAAGATTCAGTCTAGACATATCATACAAACTTTTGATATTTACATGACCCAGTCTTTCATGCCAAAGTTGAATATCATTCCTATAAGAGGAAGAAAAGTAAGACTTAGACACAAAACCATCAAAGATATACAAGCCATTTTTTTGAATGCTAGAAGCAATAAAATTTTTAAACTTATCTTTTACATACCACTTATCTTGCAGCAAAATAACTTTACAGTTTTCTTTAGTTAGTTGAGAGAAAGACAAAAGATTCTTTTTCAATTGAGGAACATACAAGACATTCCTAATTACACCATTTGATAGCTTAACATTGCCACAACCTTCAAACCTAATGATTGAGTTATCTCCTAGATAGATATTCTCTTCACATTTAACTACATTTGAGAGGATACCAGGAGTACAAGTCATGTTCCTAGAGGCACCACTGTCAAGAATCCATTCATTGTCATTTGAAGTTGAAAGGGCAATATACAAGGTAATAGACTGGTCACCACATTTGCTTGAGTTTGCTTCTGATTTTTCTTATGATTATTAGGCTTGTTGTTCTTAGAATTCTTAGTTGATTTGTTAGTCTTCACCCTACAATCAAACTCTTTATGCCCAAATTTTTCACATTTATTACAAGTTCCATTAAATTTGACTTTAAAGTTCTTATTGTTCTTAGCAAAATTAGTCTTAGGATTTGATTTAAATCTAGATCTGATATTAGACTTCTGATTATGATAGCTGCTATTTCTATTATGAGAAGACTTATGATTATGTGAAAACAAAGCTTGAGAAGAAATCTTTTTGAATCAAATTTCTCCATGACTCTCTCTTCTTGAATCAACAGATAAGACAAAGTGTCCAAATCAAGCAGATCATTCTCATTCTGATACTTAGAATTGAGAATTGAGATGTAGTTTCTGAAATTTTCATGAATATTAATTTGAATTATAAAGTACAAAATCTTATCTTGAAATAATTCATAGTTGTAACCATCTAATTGAGCTTTAATGTTCTTAATTTTAGCTAAATAATTGACTATTTTCTCATCCCCCTTCATGGGTGTTGTAAACAACTCTAAAACTAGTTTAATTATCTTAGACAACCTACTTCCTTCATACATGGTTTCTAATTTCTTTCATGCATTTGCAGGTGAGTCCATATGACCTATATGCATTAAGAATTCATCTCTAATGCTTTGCAATAGGATGGACAGAGCTTCCGAGATCTCTAAGAAAAAGAACTAAGATATTCGAGGGTAGCTTGTCTCCACTATGGGACATTTTATATACCAGTCCACAAAATCCTAGAGCTTTCTAACAATAAAAAAAGCTTTTAAACGCACTCTCCAAATGCTATAATTTGTTCCATTTAAGAGATAAGACTTATCTAAAACAAAACTAGCAGAATCGACCAATTTAAAGCTCGGATGGAAAATGAAGACAAATACGGCTAAAAAACAAATCAAGGAAGCCAAATGGAGACAAAAAAAAAAGAGCTACATATCTTTTAATTTTTATACGAATGCAAACAACGTTGAATTTAATCAAAAAGGACTAGCTTTGAGCTATCAATTCAACAGAGCTTAGTCGGAGTTGAGCTACATGATCTCGACGAGTTATTTAGCAACTCGATGGGGTGAGCTCAAAAATGAGCTACTTAACAAAAAAACAAGAGAGGCACATGTCGGCTTTAAAATAGATCCTCGAGCGGATGTGAAATCTTTAAAAAATAAAGTTAATGCCTTTTCGGGTCTCGAGACAATAAAAAAATAAACACACGTCGAAAAAACTATGACAAGACTAACAACAACGAAAAATAAATACACGTGTCACTTTTCAATTAGCTCACATTTCACAATGTAGCTAATAGGTCAGAAGACAATTAATTAAAAAAGGAACCGTATATACGTGTCTTAAATTAATTGGATTACTTTTTCGCACTCTAACACAATGCGAAATCAAAGTCTTAGTCAAACAGAGACACTAGTCGAAAAATTAATTGCTAAAGAATAGACACTTGATAGCTTTCCGCCAAACCTTAAAATAATGCCTTAGGTAGACTTAAGGTCCCCGAAATGAATCAAACTTAAAATGAGGTTCAACTTTGAAAAAATGTATAAGATAGGTGTAAGTAATCTAAGTGGCTAAGTCAAAGAAAATACTAACACCTTGACACTTGTGAAGGCTGCCACAATTAAAAGATTAATATACATGTCAAAAATAATTGGTTTGCACTTCACAAATTTGACAAAGACTAAGCCAAAAAAGAAGATACGTAGAGCCTTTTAAATGGCTCACACTTCGTAAATAAATGACAGAGGCTAACAAATGTAAAACAACATATGTACATTTCCAAATGCTATTGGTTCACACTTCATGCAAGTCAACCAAATTGACTAAAGCAAACCGAAAACACGTGGAACCTTTTAAATGACTTACTTTTCCCAAGACCGACAAACACTGAAAAATGTGAAAAGGGTGGAAAATTCTTATTGGATAACTCTATTGTCACAAATGAGCGAATGACAAAGACGAAATATGGAGAAATTATATTGGCTCGGATTTTGAAAATCTAACAAATTTGAAATACAAAAATACTTTGAGCAATCTTATTGGATTACCCTTCGTAAATTACACAAGCAAGACAAAATAAGACCGACAATGCAAAATATAGAGCTACTTGGAGCTATCTTATTAGATTGTATTTCACAAATGACAGAGGACAACTAAACCAAGTCTGAAAGCGTGGAGACATGCGTAAATCCCTTATTGGCTTGTGTTTCGCAATTGACAATCAGACAAAAAATATGACTAACACCACGAAGCAAGATGGAGCCTTTTGATTGGCTCGGGCTTTGCAAAAATTGACAATGTGAAGCTAGCTGGAGAAAAATGATTGGTTCAAGCTTTGCAATCAAAATAACTTCATAAAAACAAAAAAAGTCAAATAAGACTGACAAAGTGAAGCCGGATGGCAGAAAATGATTGGCCCAAGCTTCGCAAAGATAAATTTTTTAAAATTAAAGATCTAATCGAATGATGTCAGATCGAAGCCACTTGGTACTCTAAGAGTGGGTACAACTTTACAAACATAGAAAAAGGACAACAAAGCTATTTAGAGCAATTTTATTGGTCCAAGCTTCACAAAATTGATAGGATCTTTTACAAAACAACAAAGTTAAGCCAAATGTCGTAAAATGATTGGATCGGGCTTCGTAAAAGTAGATCTAGTGAAAAATAAATATTTTTAAAGGTAGGGCAGATTTAAACGCTCTCGAACTAACTAGATCTAAGGAAATATTTTGAATCCACAATCAAAACACGACCCAAATGGTTATAAATGGCACGAAAAACTTAAAATAAGCTCGTAGATGATGGATTTAAACCATAAACGACTAAAACAAGATGTAGAAGCAGGATCAAGCATACAAACAACTCTGACATGATTTAAATAGTCAATCGACTAATATCCAAGTAATTTGGGGATGAAAATTAAAACTTTACACTGATTTAGCTTGAAGTTGTTGGTTGAATTTTTAGGGTTTCACAGATCAAACGATCTTCAAGATTCTTCACTCTTGCAAGCCAGAAAACATCCAAATCTAGCTTTGCACACACATAATCACAAGCTCTGATACCATGTTAGAACAAATGTGGGAAGATATAATTGAAGAATTATAGATCCATGAATTAATAATTGAGGATTATAGATTATAATGTGTAGACATTAACTAGATGTTTACATATGCATATAACAGTTAATGATTATGAATGAAAGAAAATAACAATAGCTGAAAGTAAATGAGACAAGAGACACTAGATTTAAGTGGAGAAACCCGAAGGAAAAAAACTCCACTTGAAAAAGCATTGTCTTATATTAAGAATTTATCAATTTAACCCAGCACTTCCACTTCACTCCTCGGTCTCACAATAAACAACAACATACTTCTATCTCATTGTATAACAACTTGCATAAGTAGTTAAGCTTAGATCAATCAGTCTATTAGCACATTAGCTAAATTAAGATTACCAATTAGACCAATCCCGTGAGGGATCATCCCATTTATATAGGATGGGTGGTCGGTCATGCCATTCCACTCTTTTAGCTGTGAATACTGACTAAGATTATTAAAAATAATCTTTGAGACAAGGGGTTGTCTAAATGGTGGTCCACCAAATGATATCCTCACTTGACATTAACACCCCAACATTTTTTAACAATAGTTTGTTACTTCCTAAACTTAAAATGAATTTTCTTTCTTGTTCTTGGTTGACTCAAAATAACTATTGTGTAACTTTGTTAAAAGATAAATTATTTATCAAAAATGAACATGATGTTACTATAGTTGAAGGTCTACACAGAGATGGTCTTTATGTGTTTAATGGATTTATCTATTCTTCTTGTTTGACATCTCAAAAAAGTGACATGCAATTGTGGCATGAGAGACTAGATCATGTCAACTTCAGGAGCATGTACGACATGTCTCGACTGAACCTAGTGTTTGGTTTGCCACTTATTTCCCAAAATCATGAAACGTGTGAAGGGTGCTTACATGGTAAGCAATCTGCTAACCCCTTCCACAGTCATCATGATGCAAACTATTCGAACCTTTGGAACTTGTCCATAGTGATGTCTGAGGACCCCTAGAAGTTCCATCCCTTAATGGTTCTTTATATGTTGTCATGTTCATTGATGATTTCTCTCATATGATTTGGTCTTATTTTATCAAAAAGAAATTTGATGTCTTGTCAAAATTTAAAGAATTTAAAGCTTTAGTTGAAAACAATTCTAGTTATAAAATTAAGAGGCTTATGACTGATAATGGGGAGAATACATCAGTAAGGCATTTAACTCTTTTTATGTCAAATGTGGTATTCAAAGAGAATTGACTACTCCCTATTCCCCTCAACAAAATGGGATTGCAGAAAGGAAAAACCGCACCATTCTGGAAATGGATAGAACTATGTTGCATTCAAGTACAAGTCCCTAAATTTCTCTAGGCTAAAGCAATGAACATTGTTGTTCACATTTTGAACATAGTACCCACTAAAGCCTTAGTTAACTCCACTCCTCTAGAAAAGTGGTCAAATCAAAAACCAAGTGTGTCTCATTTGAGAATATTTGGTAGTCATGCTTCTCTCTTCATTCCGAAATCAAAACAGAATAAGCTTGATCAAACCTCTTATCCCTGTATATTTTTAGGTTACCGAGATAAAAACTAAAGGCCTTAGGATTTATGAACCTTCAAAAGAGAATTTATAGAAAACAAGAATGTAAAAGTATTAGAAAAACCTTTTTGTTCATCTTTTGTTTCTATTATTCATGATGATTCTAATGAAATTGAAAATAATGAAAATAACAGTGAAAATGATGTATGTGATGATGAAATTAGTAATGAACCTATAGTTGAAAAAGAGTTAGTTCATGTTTCCTCTATAACCAAAAGACCTAGATGGGCTGAGTCTATTATTCAAGACTCTAATCTTGAAAACCTTGATTTGGTACAAGAAAATAACTAGAAGTCAACATTCATATCATGTTTTGATGACGATATATGAGCCTGATCCCCAATTTTTCGAAGAAACTTCTTCTAATAAAAGATGGGTAGATGCAATGAAATCTAAATATTCTATCTTGATTAAAAAAACTTGGTATTTAGTCCCTCCACGTGAAAAATGAAGTATAGTCGGATCTAGATGGCTATACAAGATTAAATATAAATTCGATGGCAGTGTTGATAAATTCAAAGCCAGGTTAGTAGCTTGAGGGTTTACTCAAAAACCTAGTATCGACTACGTTGAAACCTTTGCACCAGTTGTAAAAATGAGCACAGTAAGGATTTTGATTGCCTTAGCTACTCAATATGGTTGGGAAATCCATCAAATGGATGTCAAGAATACTTTTATGAATGGTGACTTAAAAGAGGATATCTATATAACCCAACCTAATGAATTTGAAGAACCAGGTAAAGATATGTATGTTTGTAAATTGAAAAAATCTTTATATGGTCTAAAACAAGCTCCTAGATCTTGGTATACAAAGATTAACAGATTTTTTCAATGAAGTTGGATTTTCTAATTGTTCTTCTGATAATGATTTATTTGTAAAAATTGAAGAAAATCATATTATTCTCATTGTATTATATGTTGATGATTTACTTATTACTAGTAACTCTAACAGTTTAATTATGAAAATTAAAGCTAAATTAAAACAATACTTTGAAATGACTGATTTAGGATTATTGCATCATTTCTTAGGCATGCCTTTATTAGGATAAAAATTCTATTGTTGTATCTCAATCACAATATGCCACTAATTTTCTTAAAAGGTTTAATATGATTGATTGTAAACTGTTTTTATTCCTATAGAAGTTGGATGTAAACTTGATCCTAAAACCTACATGTGAAAAAACTAATCCTACTTTTTACAGCAACTTGTAGGTAGTTTGATTTATATAACTATTATTATACTCGACATTGCTTATACGATAGCGATTGCTTCAAGGTTTATGCGGGTGTTATATCGGGATCACTGGAAGTTAGCCAAAACTTATCGTGTTATATTAAAGGTATAATTAATTTTGGTTTACATTATACTTATTAGATAACAATGCATATTTATATGGATATTATGATTTGACCATGCTAGTGATATGATAGTTCTTAAGTCTACAATGGATATGTGTTCAAGTTTGGTGTAGGTGTCATTAATTGGAGCAGTAAAAAGCAACCAATATTCTCCATTTCTTCTATTGAGATAGAGTATAGAAGTGCAATGGAAGCAACAAAAGAAGCCATGTGGATGAAGCGATTATTGGAAGAGATACACATGGAATATAAAGGAAGTACTCCTATTCTATGTGATAGTGGAATTTGTATTTCTCTTGTTTAATTTAAAATTTGTTTGACATCAAAGGAAAAAGCATATAAAGATACATATGCACTTTATCCGAGAGAAAGTTCCCTACGGTGATAAAGATATCAGTACCACCCAACTTAAGATCAAGTTGCAAACATGTTTACGAAGCCATTGTGTGTTGTAAAATTCTACAAATTTTGTGCAATGCTTGGCCTTTCAGAGTTGCCATTGAGGGGGTGTGCATGCCAATATCACCTCCTAATGGTCGATCGGTTGATATCTCCTTCTCTTATATACTTCTGCTCCATTGTAAAGCATTGTAAAAAGATCTTTATGATCTTTGTAAACTTATAAATCTAAGTTTATGGTGTACAGTCCAGTGTGGTGCATCTATTTGTAAAGGAGATCCTTGTGTTATAAAAGTCTCCTAGAGATGTGGTCTTAAGAATTTTCCATGAGAAACTTTGAGATGTAGTCTCGCAAATCATGTTTAGCCTAAATCAGAACTTTTGATTTATGGATTCCAAATTATTTTGTACCAAAAGGTAAGTTGAACATGATGAAGGTGTTATAAATCCTTCAAAGCTGATATGTTATCCTAAACTTTCACTAATTGTTTATGGATTTGTAAATCCTATTATGCAACAAAGGTAATGTTGGCATATAGTTCCTCTTAATATTAAGGGGAGTGTTAGAGCATAATATTAAGTGATTATAATGTTTAGTTTTTAATTAAATAATTTAGAATATTTTTATACTCTTAATTATTTAATATAAACTTTAGTTTATGTTTTATTAGTTATTAAATAACTAATTAATTTAAACAAGGTACACACCTCGTCACTTAATTGTTCATGGCCTTTGGGGTCATTTAAATATGGTCATTGGCCATTTTTGAATTAATTCGGATGAGGTGAATTGGATATGGAGAGAAGTGAGGAGGAAGATAGTTCTGGATTGTAAAAAAATTTCACGTAATGGAAATTATTATTTTCTCTGTGGTTTTTTCCCCCTTGGGGGTTTTCCCTGTTAATTAATGTGTTCAAGTGTTATTTACTTTGTTTTTCATTTATTTATGCTTTCATCTAATGTTTGATAAATATTATAATGGTTAATTAATTTACATACCTTAGATTTAAAAGTAATTTTATTTCTATTTTTGCATTATTATTGTTAATATTTTTGTTAAATGCCCAATAGCATCCCAAATACAACATTTAAATTAAATAGCTCATGTTTATCGCCTAATGTCATCATGTTACCTATAGCCCTTACTTCAATGTCTAATGGCATCTCATATCTATTAAGGTACTACAATTTATATAACCTTAGTGATTGCATGTGGATTCCTTTCACGGTCCCTTCTACAACGTCTTGCGCACACAGTGCTTGTGTATGGCCCCGAAATGATTTGTGGGCCAACATTTTTTTAGTGCATGTGTATGTGTTGGTTATAGAATGGTCTTCTACCCTTTTTTATTCTAGATGATACTTTTTAAATACTATTTTAGGCCCACATACAACTTTCATATGGAAACACCAAATGAGCAGTTCTTATGATTAAGGCTAATGTGCAAGTTTTTATTTGTTCAAAGATCATCCAAATATCTTGAACATATTTTGAGTGATTGTGGGACTTTTCAAGGAGATTGCATACATATAACATCCCATAATGTCATAGATAAGATGATGGAAGACATCACACATTGGTGGGTGGACCCAACATTGTCAAAATCTAAGGGTATCATGACATAACATAATTTACACTATATTTTTCATGTGTTAGTGATGGGGTGAAAGGTGAACCTTTTTGTACCCTTACCAACCATTTATATGAGATAGAATATCATGTTAAGAAGGTTTTAGTAATTTAGCCTTATAATAGGCTAGGATGAAGACCTAAAACTAAATGTAAAGGAAAACCTTTCCAAAAAAAAAAAAATTTGAGGACCCATCAAGGGTATTTGACAAATCAAATGAGACTTGTGCATATGATATAAATTCCTTGAACATCTTGGATACCTTGGGGGTCAAGAGTCATTACTTTTGATGGATTGGCTTCATATCATGATTCGCAACGAAATTGTAAACACAAGAAAAAAATCCATTTTTCTTATATCCAAATCCTCATACACCAACACCTCCACATACTCGTGCATGTGATCTACAAGGTGGTCCTTCTCATTATGTAAGAAATAAATCCACTCTTGTTCAACCTATGGTATTTAGGAAAAGTATGATTTAATTTTCTCAATAATTGTGCATTCCCATTTTCGAGAGGTATTTAGAGTCGGAGCATAATCGACATCAAGCTCAAAATAATCTATCTCCAAAACTTTGAGATTTAGGCATCAAGAGCGACTTGCTTGAACTTACACTCAAATTGGTTCTCTTGCTTAAAAATGGTGTATTCCTTAGGAGAGGATTTGATTAACTTAAGTGTGGGTTTTTATCTTCTACGAGTTGGAACCTAATATAACATCTCATTAGACATCACTTAACTCACTAAAGAGGAAATTTTCTATTATATATTATCTTAAATACATCTACCTATAAAATTTTGAGAGATATCAATCTCAAATCGCCTATCTTGGTGATTTAACAAAAATCAAATCTTATATCATAGATTGTGATCAATCGATAGTATCATAAATTCATAAGATCTAACATGTAATGGAAAATAAGTACATGTAACAAGAGGATGAGAGTGACTTAGCTTGTATTTGACTGTTTGGGATGATTATGGGTTATAAATGTGATGGGAGATGTTGGATCGAGTTGTATATGCTTTATTTGGAAAATAGAGATCTACAAGTGTACTTGATAGAAATGCCTAGAAGAGGACAGAAGCTGTCATGGGTGCTTTAGTGTCCAAACTAGGTATTAGTGTCTTGGAAATAGTTCCACATTTAATCTTTTTAGGATTTGATAAGATCTCCTTCACTTTGCTTTTTATCACTCCGACTTCGTTGTAGGGTTTCATCATCGCACATGAACTTGCAAAGCGAACCCTAGCTACATGTACAAATCTCAAGCACACATTAGATGGAATATAGTATGCATGTGCTTGAGTCGAACTAACCTCAACAATCACCCAAAGATGATTTTCACTTAGCATTGCACTACATTTCAGACTTAATGTAGTTTTGGTGTGTGTGTGATATAATTGTGTCCCTTGAAGCTAGATTTCCTTGTGCCAATCACACCAAGATAGTGGGTTGTAGCTATTTTTTTCTCAAGATGAATGTCTATGATGGAACTCAGAATTTTTCCTTCCTATGCAATGAATGATGCAATCCAAATGCAGTCCTTGAATGTTGTTTTTCATCCTATTAAATAGGAAGTAATATCCCAACTTTCTCAGCCCCTTAGAATAGTAATTCATGTGTGTGTGTGTGTGTGTGTGATTCCTTTACTTGAATTTCATCATTAATAACCATAAAAGCCAACCCAAAGTGGTAATAATATTTTTAGAAAATATAATGGTCGATGTGGCATTTTAAACATAAGAGAAGAGGGAAAGAGTACAGAAGCACCCAAAGGGGACAAGTAGGGGTTCTCATCCCTAGTGGGCACTAGTGTCTGAAAGGCTCTGAGGATAAGACAAGAAATACTGAGTAGGGTAACATGTTGTACAATGTCCAAAAGTAAAGGGGTAGTTCAAAAGAAAATGATGGAAGTAAAAAAGATAAAACAATGTAAATAGAAAGCAAAACAAATGTTGTTAATGTCTAGTTTTCTTGTTTAGGAATGATACATATAATAACATACTAAATGCATAATGTAATAGTACTAATTGTGTAATTTTTTGTCTACACTTGCATTTAGGATGTTCCACATTAATTAATAAATCAATTACCTTCTCCCAATATTTATCAGTAATTAGTGACAAGTGGCCTTGATCTAGCTACACCCTATCTATAACTAAAGAAACTTTCCAAGGAAAATGGGGCTCTAAACTCCACTATATGGTCAGGTTATTGCAATATTTTGATTGGATTGTCCAAGAAAGAAGAAAAAACTTCCCTTAACGGTCAAATGGACCTCAAATTAAAGGTTGACCATTAATTGTTAACTCATAGACATTATAGTATCCATTGCCACCCACAACTACCAATGGTTCAAGAGAAGTTTGGGAGAGCAAGGAAGTCATGAAATCCTCCACATACTACCCATGTGTGAAGCCACATATACTCCCTAAGTGTGAGTGGAAACCAAGGTAGATGGATTCAAACATGAAGTGGACATAAGCCTGAACATCCCTTTGTAAGAAGGTGGTGCCTTATGAACAATAATAGTTGGGATTAGGTTTTCTAGTCCTTTACTTATGAACGATAATAGTTGGGATTAGGTTTTGTAGTCTTTTACTCAATATTAAATCCAAACCTTTCTCACATGTGGGGATTAATGAGGGTCACACATAAAAGCTTCACATGCCAACTACACTTACTCAAATGCCAACTACTATATATTATATATATATATATATATATATATATATATATATATATATATATATATATATATATATATATATATATATATATGTATTATGTATTATGTATTATGTATATACATGTTTTTCAATCAAAAAGGTAGTAAACACAACCACCCTTGTGATTTTGTCTAAAGATGATGAAGGAGAAGGTTGAATAAAAGAAAGGTCGGTCACACCAAATTTTTCTTGAACATTTTTGGCCCAAAAGTGATGTGAATAGTTGTTGTATGATGGGAAAACTCAAGATTTTACACAACAAACTTTCTTATATATTCTCTATATTTCATTCAACCAAAGAATATACAAATATATAGGAAATGAATTCCTATATTTATAGAGATAATATCTCACCATATAACTTACCAAACAATATTCCTAACCACTAACTATTTGTAATATATATTGTTCTAACAATATATATACGACAACTAACAAATTATTAGTCACTAACGACATAGTAACCATGCGGTAATTACAAACATGTGGAACACTAACTTAGTTTCCCTAACATTCTCCCCCTTAGCGTGAACATGGTGAAAACCTGCCTTTGTACTAGCACATGCTCATGATCTGGTGATTTTCATAGGATGATCACAAACCTCAAGGATGGTTTTGCAAATAGTTGACCAAAACCAAGAATGGTGGTTTTGCATTGGTTCACCACAAACCACAAGTTAATGGTTTTGTGAATGGATTACCAACAACCAAGAATGGTGGTTTTGCAATTGGTTTACCACAAACCACAAATGAAGGCTTTCAAGTGGTTTACCTACAACCACATCATGGTGTGCCAAGTACTATTATTATCCCTCATCACATCTCACTACAGGGAACAACATAGGAAAAATTGTTGCTCATACACACAAACTGAAAAGTAGAAATGGAACAGTGGATCATGTTCCCCCCCTCAATGTGAAATTTCCACTTATTCAACCAAGAACACGCAAACCGAAGCACACTAAAACCATATACTCTCTCTCTCACACACACACACTATATATATGCCACCACATCTACTATGCAGCCTTGTCGTTGGTGGTGACAAGAGGTCATTGATTTACCTCCAACCTTTGTTTGCCTCTGTCCGCCCGGTGTGTGCGATGCTAACTCAATGGAATGTAAACATGAAGCTCAAATTTACATATTGGACGTCGTGTTATAGCGATAATGCATCCATAAGACTTTTTTCAAACTTTGGACGACATGAAATGACAATTACATGACTTTCACAATTACAAAACTTTGATGATAAAGACAACTATTAAAATAATATTTAAATGAACACTTTTACTCTTAACTTTGGCATAGAAGAACTCGAAAGTGACATGTATCCAAAACAAGATATACCGACCCTAAGACTTTGACCCATACAAGATAGATATTATTGACCTTCCATTATAATCTCTTTGTTACGTTATTGAATACGAGATGGACCCAAAAACAAAAATTATATGGACATGCTTGTCAAACCTTGTATTGTTTTAAACATGTGTGGACTTGGGATGAATGCAGCCACACGAAGAGAAGATGTGGGCGGTGTTGTCAATGCATGTGAATTTCAACAATTCTTTATTATGCGTCCAAAGTGCCATGGAGTTCCTCAATACAAGTTCGAATTATTCAATGTAGGGTTTGTAAAGTAGAGGCATTTTCATTTGTAAGGGGTCGATCCACTGTGTGTTATCTCATGGTCAAGAAGAATTCTTGGATATTCCCGCACCCAAACCGAGATTAGACTTTTGCGGTGGAAGACTTTAATATAAATAGCTATAATGGAGGTCGTTAACGTTGAAGTAGGACATTGTTATACATACAAATGAATGATATGTAGATGTAGATGTATACAAGTATCACTCCACAAGAAACACGTCGCTTTAGATGTCAGCAAAGCGGGGCTAGCAGTTAATGCAAAACCATACAAAGTTGTCAACCTGGAAGCATACGTACTTATCCTTTGGCCAATCGTGACGCCTTGATATACCTACAACCATGCGAGAATGGAGAAGGCTACCCTTCACTCAATATGCACCTCAGTCAACGCGGTCAATGCATCATGACCATCCATTTTGAAATGGATGGTCATGATGCATTGACCGGCATTGACCGAGGTGCATATTGAGTGAAGGGTAGCCGATAATTGCCATAATAGGTGCAAAATAAAGCTTATGTGGGGAGGTTGAACTTGTAGTCAATGAAATATTATAGGAATGCATAAATTGAATGCAGATTTTTCGCAATCTCCTTGGAATCAACTCAATCTCCAAACTCTTAAGTGGCCCGATACAATTAAATGGATCTAATACATCCGTGAGGAGATCATTTCTCTAAGCATGGAAATCCTTATCTAAGATGGATGGAAATGCTAGAGACGTAAATCAATGGACTGTCGAGTTCTACTCCTCTTTGTTTATGCTTGGACGATAAAATAATTAGATTTGCTCAAGGAACAAATCTCAATCCAAGAGACAAAAATAATGCTAGTACGTCAAGCAATACTCAAAATTGTAGATACACACGGGATTGACTTACATGTTATGTCGATTGCAATTTTTGTCCAATGTCCTTTCTTCTCACTCTAGAGAGCTTCATCTCCCACATACAAAATTGACAAATGAGTAAACTATGCCTAACAAATAAACTTTAATCACGCAAAAGTATAACTGATCTATGGTGTCTCATCAACTAGGGGCGGCCATGGGTTTGGTGATGCCCCTTAACAAATCAATACACCATAGGAGAAACCGCTCGATGACGGGAAAACTCAAGATTTTACACAACAAACTTTCTTATATATTCTCTATATTTGATTCAACCAAGTAAAATAAAAATACATAGGAAATGAAATCCTATATTTATAGAGATAATATCTCACCATATAACTCGACCCAAACAATATTCCTAACCACTAACTATTTGAAATATATATTGTTCTAACAATATATATACGACAACTAACAAATTATTAGTCATTAACCACATAGTAACCATGCGGTAATTACAACATGTGAAGCACTAACTTAGTTTCCCTAACATTATATTCATGTTATGATGCCAAGTTATCATTGAAGATGGCCCATTTGAATTCATCTTTCACCAACTAGGTTGAGGTAAACCACAACATGCCAAAATGCTTGCATATGCATGATGTTTAGAGAAACCCCTCATCTACAACATAATACTTAGAATCATTAATATTGATTTGATCCCCTACATAAAAGGAGAAAACAAAGTGTATGAGAAAGAATCTCATTCTCAAGGGATCCGACCAGCGTTCAAAATTGAACCCGTCACAGCCCTTCCGAGGGCTTCAAACCCGTCAGAAAAGGGCAGGTCAAAATCTGCCTGTAAAAAAAAATTCAGAACTTATAAATCATTTGACAAATTTTAAGTGTAATATTTTTTTCAAATTGTCAAAAGAAGGGTTGTGTGGAAAAATGGTCACAACAGAAATGAGATTTGATGCCCGTCCTAGGAATTTTTGCTTGCTAGTCTTTACGGTTTTTGTTTTTGAAAAACTATTTTGTAAAAAAAAATTAAATTTTTATTTAACTGTCAAAGTAACGTCTTGTAAATTTGGTCAAACGTTATTTTGGTTAATGCAAGTTTATAGTTAGCACCGCCACTTCCATTGTAAATTACCATTTGCCATAGTGAACACAATGTCATAAATACAATACCATTTCCACATAAACTGCCCTAAGTATTTCCATGTGCGTTCATAAAGACGAGTAAGTATTGCAGTTAATTTTTTCAATAAAATTTTTGAATCTCCCTCCACTTTTTGAGTACCTGAAATTTTGTATTTGTTTGTAATATACTGCTCGAAGTTTTCTCTTACAGTTATGGATATGGACACCTAAATATTAACATTTAATTCACGATATTCCAACTTGATATACAAAAGTTCCAGATAGCTGGAGTTTTTCCTACATGCCACCGGTTTTCTTCAAAAGTTGCAAATAGCCAGAGTTTTTTCTACATGATATTCTGGTAGGTTCTACATTAATCATCTCTCTCCAATTTTTAAGCAAGTTCAACATCTTCTATTATACATTTTTTCCTTCAAAACATTATGGGCCATGCTTCCTTCTTGTTGTTTGTTTTTTCTGCTCTGAATTAAAACATGATTTTTATTATAATAGTAGTTTAAACTATGTTCATGAATATCATGCTTCCTAAGAATATATACAAGTTACAACGATAAATGTGCATCTATAGAAAGGTTCAAAAAGATAGTGTGTTACACAAAAAAACATTGAAGGATATGGGTGTGAAAGACATGTCATTTGAGAGTATGAAGCAAATTTTTGTTGGCATGCAATATTACAACCCTTTGTAGTGAATGGATTTGACATGTAGACTTGATTTATCCTTGTCATGTGAAGTGTGAAGTATTAATGATACTTTTCATCATGGAAGGGCTGGGCAAATATTTGCCCTTCAAAATAAAATTTTGACCAGCCCTTCAAATTTGATCACTTGGATCCAACATATCAAGGAGATTGTAAGTGTTCTTAAGGAGTGTTATCTCATCGATAATAAAATCCTAGTGGTCGAAAAAAATAGCCAAGGTCAAAGAGGGAGATTCTAGTACGAAGCTTTGTTCTTCAAGGTAAGCAAATTGTTTACATCCTTTTTAAGTATATTATATTTTGTTATGCAATACACAACAAATAAATAGTATGTAAGGTTAGGAAGCGGGATTTTTTCTAATAAATTAACTTCCTACATTAATTGTACAAAATTAGAATAGCGTATTGGCTCTTTCGATATATGTATAAAATCTCAAAATATAAAAAGAGAGAGAGAGAGAGATACTTTACTATACAAAGTTGTACACAAAGAATGCTGGAAGTGTAGAGCTTGGAGAAACTTCATTGTAAAATTGTAACTTGCAAACTTCTTGGTGCAAGATTATGCATCTTGTTAGGATGTAAATCCGGTTATGTCACTTTGTATGGTCTTCGCATGTCATCGAATGGGGATACAAAATTATTGGGTCCTTTGGGGACCTAGAAATGCATTTTGTTATCAAACACTAGTTTTCGCATAGTCTCGATATCATTTATAATCAACCAAATCACTCTAAAACCCTAACCATGGGTAGAATACCCTACAAGAAGGTTAGTGTTTGTGTTGTGGTGCAACATGTACACCACCTACGTCAGCACTACTCCGAAGAGGCCTCAAACCATACATAGTTCTCCACCTAGCATGTGATATCTATATAAATGCAACTAGTTGGCAACCTTAACCCCTTCTATCATACTTGATTATATTATGCTCTTGCTAAGACTAAGAGATAGGAATTTTTGTGTTTGGATGTGATGGAAGCTAGACTCTTTAACCTAGTTGATTTTTTAGAAGCTGTAGTAGTGGTTACCTTAATGGATGTGCATCAGTTTTAGAAAGATTTAGGGAGCCTTGGGTGTTGTTTGTGCTAGTATTTGCAATGAGATCTCATAAGAGTGTCATGTTCTAAAATGAGATGAGTTCAACTTACTTATATAGGGTTTCAAAGGTAATTGATTGTGATAAGGCCAACTCGTGATGGTAAAATATCCAATAAATGCTATTGCATCAAAAATAGAGTTGGAAAATGAGTTGGTTCAGATTGTATAGGTCGGCCAGAATGAAATATACAACCTAGCCGAACTCTATGGTTTTGGAAAGGGATAAGTTCAATGAAATTTGAAAGTTACAAACGGAAAGTGAGTCTTTAGAATTGGTATTGTGTATTGTTATTCACAATTTATCGACGCATAGGTGTATGGAAATAAGCAATTTAGATAAGAGATGCAAACATGCACTATGTGGGAATAGGATATGGGTGTTTGTCTACATTTTCCCCCTTTAAGTATGAAATAAAAATTACTTGCTTAAAGGAAAAGACACATGAGTTTGTAGACACACTTTGTCTTTTCTTAAATTTTATGTTGTTGAGATGTGTTGGTGGTGGCACGCTCCTTGATAAAACCTACAACATGGAGTGTAGTTAATGTCCATAGTAGACATTGAACTATAACTCAATAGTCACGATATAATTTTAACTTCCATAAAGTGAAATAAAGGTATTTAAAACATGGAAAGAGTGCATCTATTTGATTTTTGAAGGAAGATCTTTCCATTTCTTTCTTGCAGTTGGCGATTTGGAGATTTTGATTGTTGTTGAATTTTTGTTGAAGGGTTGGCGGTGATCAATCCCTAATTGTGTCAAAGGAGAAGCTAGAGTATTAGGTGTGTCCGCAACCCAACACCAAATGGAAGGTAGAGAGAGGAGAATAGAGAGGTGCAAGTACACCCCATGAAGGAAGAAGACTATGTATCAAAGTCTTTAATAACTCCAATATCTTCCCCTTTAAGATGAGGAGAGGAAACACTACCTACAAAGAACTTAGCCGTTTTGATACTTTCCATAACCCTATGGACCACACCATTGAAGAAAAATCTAGGCCCAATTTCTAAGTATATAAACACAAGGTATAAAGAGAGAGTTTCCCTATGCTCTTCTGTGTGCCTTACTATTGAGTAAGAGTATGTAATATATCGAAATATCAATAGAGAAGGAGACCCATGCCCCTAAAACACCTGTATTTTGCAACCAAAACTGAGTATTGAAGAGGAAAATGAATAATATACTTCATGTCCCCTATAATATGATGTTTAATTGTGTCATCCGAGTTTGAGATTGTGTCAAAAACCTATATCCGTGATCGAAAATCTAAAAGTTTAGAAAAATTGGTTTTTTTTCCGGGGTAAAAATGTATGGTATGGTCGGGGATGTGCATATGGTCTTAACCCTTTGGTACAGTTTTGAGCCTATGTATTTTCTACCAAAATTTAATGTTTGGAATTGTTTCTGAGTACTTTCTTCTATGAAAATTTGTGTATCGAACCTATGATTTTGCTTGTGAGTGTAGATTATCCCTAATGAATGTCTCTTCTTTTGAGGTGCGTGTAAAACATCATTTGAGCACGTGACTCGAAAGAAAAGATGTGCGCACATGTATTGTATGTCTAAGAATTTGTAGGAGTGTAGAATGCTCAAGAGGTAACCGCCTTGGAGAACCTATACCTACAAAAAAGGGCTTATGCATGGTGGCAACCATAGAGCACAAAAAGACAACCATAGAAACAAGAGCAATGATAATAGTGAAAGCAACAAGAACAATAGTAGTAGTAATAATGCAGATGTAATAGAACTAAAGTAGAGATAAAATAACAATCAAGTGAGAAAACAGAAGCAAGAGTATGTAAAGTAGAGTCATATCTAGCTACAAACATGGGATACCCATGATGTCACAAGACAATCAAGGCACTTAGGCCGCATACAAGAGAAGAAATGTCTCACAAGAAGGAAAAGAGACCCAAACATGGGACGTCCACAATGTCACAAGACAAGAAAGACACTCAGGCCACTTAGAATTGTAGTGCCCTCTTGTTTATCACCTTGTCGATCTCATTTCTGAGTCGAATTGTATATGTAGTTCCCTTCCCTATCACACCTAATTTGCAAGGGTACTCAATTTGTCCCTTCAAGGTGTGTCCAAAAGTAGTATATGTAATATTAACATAGATGATATCATGCATACAAGATATAGCCACATAGCATAAATAAGTGTATCGGTTGTAGTAGATGTAAGATCAGAAAAAACAATTGTAGCTAGTTGCATAGGATTAGATAGAGACTTAAGCATGTGCAAAGAAGTATGTATAAAATCTATAGTATATCACTTTGGGAGGGGGGATATGCATTGCCCCCAAAGAGGTAAGCATTGTAGATGTAAGAATAATCATAGGGAATAGAAACTCTTTGCGGAAGTACATGAAGGGAAATCAGTACGAGTCCTTGTAGACAATGTGCCCAACCAGAGGAGACTAGTAGCATCAAGTGAGGTAATAATACAATCATATGGATCAGCAATCAAAATATCATTAGAGATTTATTCCAAGTAATGATTTGTGACCATGGACATTGTAACATTTTGAAGGGGAATATGGGTTGCCCCCAAAATCATAGGTATAATAGAAGTAGAAATAGGAGAAAGATGTTCAATATAAGCAATGTCCTCATTATGATGTAGAAGAGAAGTATCACAAATAGGTATATCATGGTGAGCTCGAGTCCATTGTAACACGAGGTACAAGTGTATCAGTGTTTATGTCTATTTCAAGAGAAGATAAAGAAGTATTATCGTGTGCAACATCATTAAAATTGGTATTAGAAACATCATCAAAACTAGTAGCATTATTATTACTTGGAATATTATGATCAATAGGTGCATCATCTATAGAGGTGGGACAAAATTCGAGAAAACACCAAAGCATCAATTATAATAGAAAAGAGTAGCACCCGCATCATCTAGGAGAGATTGGCTATCCATAATTTCCTAGGGAGGAGGGATAGAAGGAGAGCTTCCCAGAGACTATATTTAAGATGTTGCATAGATATGCGAGGATGAATTTGAGCGGTTTGAAAGGCCTCATAGATCGCACCTTCATATTCAAGATTAAGTTACATAACCTCAAGGAAGGATATGGTAGAATCACTAGGAGAAGCCATGAAGGTAGTCAAAATCGGTGAATGAGCCCTGTGAGGGAAAGAAAGATACACGAGTATAAACTGTGAACCCCTTGGGCAACTAGGGTTTGAGCAACAAATATTGGATTCAAAAGTTCACCAAATGTTTACACCCTTTTTACGTTTATTAGATTTTGTTATGCAATACACAATAAATAAAAAGATATGTAAAGTTAGGAAACTAGGAGTTCTAATAAATTAACTTTCAACATTAATTGTACAAAATCATAATAATGTATTGGTTATTTTGATATATGTATACAAGCTCGAAATACACAATAGAGAGAGAGAGAGAGAGACTTAACTTTACATTGTTGTAGAGGGAGAATCTAAGAAGACACTCGAAATATCTAGAATAACAAAGCCTAAAGAAACTTCACTACCGAAATTGTAACTTGCAAATCTCCTAGTGTAGGACTATACGGTCTAGTCAAGATGTATAATCTGTTTTTGCCCCTTCAATATAGTCTTAACTCTATGTTTTCTACCAAAATTTGATATATGTAGTTGTTTCGCATCGAGAACATGTGTTTGAACTTGTGGTTTTGCTTGTAAGTATAGAATATACGTGATGAATGTTCAAGTCAGGTTCACCAAATGTTTACACCCTTTTTAAAATTTATTGAATTTTCTTGCACATTACACCAAATAAAAAGGTATCTAAGGTTAGGAAACTTTGAGCTATTCTAATCAATTAACTTCCAACATAAATTGTACAAAATCACAATAATGTATTGGTTGTTTCAATATATGTAGCCCAAGATGCAACTTTCAAATTTTATTGAACTTAATCTTGTCTAAAATCGTATAGTTCGGTTTAGTCATGCCCGACCTCTACGGCCTTGAACCGACTCATTTTCCAACTTTGTTTTCAATGCAATATCATTTGTTGGGCCTTTTTATCCTCTTGGCCCAACCTTATCACAATAAATTACTTTCGAAACCCTACATAAGCAAGTTAACATCACCTCATTTACTAATATGACAATCACCTAAACATCTATTAACACTCATTTACAACGCTCACAAAAGGCACTCAAGGCTCCCTAAATCTTCCTAAAATTGATGCACATCCATTAGCACAACCGCTACTACAATTCTGAAGCACTCAACCATGTTAAGGAGTCTAGTTTCCCTCACATCCAAGCACACAATATCTCTAAGAAGTAAATAGATATTACATACTAGTTGAAGAACTACGTTTTCGCACGGAGTCTCGATATCATATGTAATCAAATGAATCGCTTTAAAACCTAAACATGTGTGGAAGACCTTACAAGAAGGTTAATGTTCACTCTTTTTAAGTTTATTATATTTTTTAATGCAATACAAAAAAAATAAAAATGTATGTAAGACTAAAAATTATAATAAGGCATGTAAGGTTTGTAAGTTATATGTGAGCTATTTTGATAAATTAACTTCCAACATTAATTGTACAAAATCATAATAACGTAGTGGTTCTTTCAATATATGTTACAAACTCAAAATACAAGAGAGATAGAGAGAGAGAGAGACTTAGAAAGTGGTCCCATGGGAGGGGGATTCCTATTATTTCTTAGCAGTGTTGTAAAATAATTTTAGGAAATTTTAAAGATGTGTGGTCTCATGTAAAGATTTTGAGTGTGGTGCAATTTTTTAGGAGATAAATGTAAAACTATCATATTTTAATTCATAATAAAAATTGAAATAAATTGGTTATTGAGTAGTTGACATTTGGCAGTATATCTTTACTAAAATATCAAAGTAGATGTGGGAAACTTCTAGCCCCTCCTTTTTATCATCTGCTCAAACTCTGATATTAAAAAAAAATTGCTCCTTATTTTAAGAAAAATATTCTAAATTTTCCTGTTTGCTTAAATTTAATTTTTGTTGGGGTCATCTATTGAACAAAAATAGGAGCAACAACCCCCTCCACGGGACCCCTACCTTAACTTTATAGAGTTTTACAAGAAGAATATGAGAAGACAAACTAGAGAAACTAGGAGTGCAAACCCTAGAGAAACTTCAATACTGAAATTATAACTTGGAAATCTCCTAGTGTAAGAACATACGATTTAGTCAAGATGTAAAATCTAGTCTTGCCCCTTCTGTATAGTCTTGGACACCTTCAGAACGAGGTTCTACAACTTTATAGGTCCTTCAAAGGCTTGGAAATGCACTTCGTTATCGAACCCTAGTTGCACAATTTTGATATCATATGTAATCGATTGAATCATTTTAAATTCCTAACCATGAGTGGAAGACCCTACAAGAAGGATAATATTTGGATTGTGGTGCACCTCTTACACCCCTATGTCGACACTACTCGAAGAAGCCTCAAACCACACTTAATTCTCCATCTAACACATAATATTTGTATGAATGTAACTAGTTAACAACTTGAAATCCTCCGATCATGTTGGATTGTATTGTGTTCTTGCTAAGAGTTGGAGATGGAAAATTTGTCTACATGGATGTGAAGGAAGCTAGACTCCTTGACCTAGTTGAATGCTTCAAAACTTTAATAGTGGCTGCCCTAATAGATGTGCATCAATTTTAGGAAGATTTAGGGAGCCTTGAGAGCCTTTTGTGCTGGTATTTTCAATGAGATCTCATGAGAGTGTCAGAATTCTCAAATAAAGTAAATTCACAACTTGTTTATATATGGTTTTGAAGGTAATTTATCATGTTAAGGCCAACACACGAGGGTAAAAAGACCCAACAAATGATATTGCATCGAAAATAAAATTGAAAAATGAGCGAGTTCAAAATGATAACAAAATATAATGTTCAACTTTTATAATAAAAGGACTTGTACATAAATCAGTGACTTCAAATAAAATGGCATTTCCCTTCAAACAAACATTACAAAACATAATGTTCAAATTTAATAATAAGGGGGCTTCTACATAAAACAATGACTTCAAATAAAATGGCATTTCCCTTGAAACAGACATTACAAAACATAAATAATGTTCCAATTTTATAATAAAGGGGCTTCAACATAAAACGACGACTTCAAATAAAATGGCATTTCCTTCAAACAGACATTACAAACATCCACTAACCAGGTTCAGTAAGCCTAATCTACATTCTCATTCCTGATCCAATCGTTTATTATTGTTAAAAGCTTGTGGATAAATAATTTCTAATGTAGCTGTTTGCTATTTAAAAGTAGTAGCCTTCAACTCCAGTCAGTACAAATTTACTGTATTTTAAACGTTCTAGGAGTTGGCGTCGAAATCCTGTTTGGACTCCTCTCAAAGTATGTTGCTTATCGTGATCCATCTTGAAAGCTTAATGAAACCTTAAAAGTTATGAATAAAACTGCTATGAAGCAGCTTATTAGCAAATTCGTAAATCAATTTGGAATGGCATATACATCACATATATTAGATCAACTCAAAACTTCAGGTTTCCAGCAAGCGACTGATGCAGCTATTTCATTAGGAATTGATGATCTTTTAACAACGCCATCTAAAGTATGGCTTATCCAAGATGCGCAGCAACAGGGTTTTGCTTCGGAAAAACATCATGCCCAACCTCCATGCACTTTTGATGGCAACGCCTTTTCATATAAGATAGCATTTCATTAATGTAATGATGCTTGATAGTTAAGAAAAATATAACATAGGCTCATAATCCTACCTACATATTGTATCGACCTATGGATATTCACCATTCATTCATATGCCTTGCAAACCTGCAAAACCCTCTTTGAATGTAATGCATTATATTGTCTTTATTGTGTGTAACACCCCCACTACAAACCTGCCTCTTCTCAGTTAAGTCACACCGCTTCTCAAATGATGTTTGCTTATGGAGATCCATCTTGAATGTTTAATGAAACCTTATTGCCTAACGCTCTTTCATATAAGATAGTGTTTCACTAATTTAATGATGCTTGCTAGTTATGAAAAATATAACGTAGGGTCATAATCCTACCCTACATATCGTATCGATCCATATATATTTGATATTTGCAAACCTGCAAAACCTCTTGAATGTAATGCATTATATTCTCTCTTTTTTATGTAACAATGTTTCAACTGTAAATCTACCTCTTCTCGGTAAAGTCCAGGTGGAGTGAGGGAGATACTGTGGGTGCAGGTTTCAAACCATTGACCTCTTACTGGGAAGCACTCAGCCACTTGCCAATCATTCTACCAACCATGCCTAACCAATAAATTATATTCTTGCAGCATGCAATACTATCACAATGCAAAATATTGCAAAAGTTTAATCACCGAACAGTCGCATTATGTGAGACTTTGTTTTGTAAAAGAGTCTACACAACAGAGGGCTCAATGAAATACTTGTGAAGGACAAAACCCATGACCATGAACTTGCATGCAATTAAAATCATCTATGTTATCCATTGATTTAGATGATGACAGGACATGCTTCCACTGCCACTCATTTATTGATGAAACTATCACTTCAACAGTCACCCAGCAGATTGATGAAATTTCTAAACATTCACTTTCTTCTGCACCCGTGTCTTAAAGTTTTAAACCAGTTTCTTTTTCCCTCTAGTATATTTTCAAAAAGAATGGTTAGTTTAATGCCTATAAGAGGCTGAACAAGAAAAAACTCTTAAGCAAGCTCAGAAATAGATCAGTGTCTGCCTGTCTGGAGATATAGAAAATGGGTGAATGATGAGGACATAATTGATGAGCAGAAACATGCCTTTATGAGAGAGGATACATTGAATTCGAGGAGGAACCAAAAAAAACCAAGACGCCGAGCATCATATGGCCTAGATAGGGCAAAATATAAGCATAAGAGGTAATAATCCAAGGACGTGATTAACCAGGAGAAGGAACATGTCACCCATGAAGAGTTTTGTATACCGATTATTAAGTCATCGATTATTCCTTGAACACCTTTGGCAAGAATCATTCTACAATTCTGCTCTTTGCCTTGGAGTTATTTTGATTTTGTGAGGCTGCTCTGATCGGCTCTCACAGAAATCACATAAGCATGAGAACAATTCTGCTCTTCACCTTAAAGTTATTTTAATTTTGTGATGCTGCTCTGATTGGCTCTCACATTATTGTAAATTCTGGACCTTCAAAAAGGAATGGCAAAAACATAAGATATAAACATATCAGTTTGCAGATCAGAAAGCGGCAAAATATTATGCATAAATGGAAAAACAAAACTACAAAACATTGCTTACACCATTGGTAGATAAAGAGGTGCAGCAAATATAAGAAAGAAATAAACTCTCATTGAAAAGTCTAATATTCGTTGAAGGGCGGGGCATCCTAACCAAATAATATGACCTGATTGTCATAAATAATAATTTAATAGACAATAGACTAGAGTACTTGTTATACTTCTAAGCAGAACCTGGGTACCAAAATGCATGGATTCTCTGCTGTTACAACTTCTTTGTCATTATCTTCAAGGATGAGTGCCTTGGTAGGCTTAGTCAGCAAATCAGGGTACTCCTATGCTGGTATAGCTTCTTTATCAACATCTTCAAGCATGAATGCCTTAGCAGGCTTAGCTAGAAAATCAGTGTACTCCTGAAAGGGGATTTTGAGAAACGAGTCTCCCTCCACAAATCAGGTGTCAAAAATGCATAAGTCTTTAACAAACAGTCAAAGGTTGCCTGCCAACCAAGAAGCAGATCAGCATTGTCAGATCAAAATGGTTTTACAGGTTTTCATAAGTAATTAAAATTACAATAACAAGCAAAACTTACAACAATAATCCATGCAAGTAACAGACATATGAAGGTCAACCAAGAAGAACAAAATCTGTAGTATAGCTTGATATTCCCACCAGTACAGATAAATAAATCTAGCTGAAATACCCAGAGAAATATCAAATTCAAGGTTCTTATCTTGGTTTTTCAAATACTGCATTGATTAATTCCTTTACCTTCTCAGCCAATTTCCCATTGACTGGTGACACCTGGCATCAATCTAGCTACACCACTGTGGTGGGCTCAAAAAGATATTTCTGGTAAAGAAATGGGCTCCAAATTTCACAGTATGACCATTTTTCAATTGAACTCTCCAAGGAATAAAAACTTCAAGTGGAGGTCAAATGGATGTCAAATTAAAGGTTGAGATTTCCTTGTGACAAGTCAAATGGATGCCAAATTGAAGGCCAAACATAAACATGAACAATTCACTCCATTACACCCATTTGCTGTCATGGTAGAACACCTATTGGCATAATTAGTGAAATCCACAGCAAACAGTTCAGTATCATCAATAGCTTACAAAAATATGTTTTTGACTCGATTGAAAGCAGAATATGTTCAATTTTATTGTAACCCGTGTCCCAATTAGAAACAACTTTTGTGCAATTCTTATTGTAACCCAAGGCAGCCATGTGGGTTTTTTTTTATGTGAAGTACAAGGCTTAACAAATGTAAAATGCATGGTTCTTTTTCAATATGATTTTAAACAACTGCCAATGAGGCTATATATGGAATAAGGCTTACTCACAATTTTTACATATATTTTCATCTTTGATGATTATTAGACTAGCTAGTACACTAAATTAATGGGCCGCTTTCCTGAAAAAAACCTGTATTGAAGAAGTTATTAATTGATTTCCACTTACATTGAGTTCAAGCTTTTTCATCAATGAACGACATACATGCCCAGTTAGTTTATTCCTGATATGCTCTACCCTGCCCCTTCTCCTCCCTCAGCACACAAAACTGACTTGTTTCTGGCAGCTGTATTTTAAAACATAAGAGACACTAACTCAATACTAAGTTTGCTGTGATTAATAGTCGTATTTTTGCATTGGCTTTATCAAATGTCGTGAGATTGGGATGATTGAGTTGAAAGGCACGCTTCAAAAAACTAGAGAACTAACATGAAGTTAAATCTACTAAGTATCCCTTGTGTAAAATCTACTATTAGGCATCTCTTGAGTAATATCTACTATCAAGTATCTCAAAGTAAAATCTCCTAACAAGTATCCCTTGGGTAGTATCTACTATTAGGTATCCCTTGGGTAATATCTACTTTGATATCCCTTGGCCTGACAGGTGGTAATGCAGAAAATAATCCATCTTCAAGCCCCGTCCGGGTTCTTATTTTCACCCACACACTAATTGTTCTCTTACCTCCAAGACATCAAGCAAGTCGACAAAATCCATAATTTTAGAACTGTTACTAGCTTGACCAAATTCAGTCAGAGGGAAAGCTTCACATTGAGAGAAACTTAAGTTAAATCAACTACCAGGAACACCTTGACCCAACAGGCCATGCTCTGTTGGTACAACAAAGTGATTGCTCAAGCCCACCTCCCTGTGATGATCTTTTCACTTGCACAAAACTAAGTAAATATGTTTAGTTCTTTGGAGTAGCTTTATAAAAAATGGGAAATATTATCAATTACAATTGCCTCTCAACTATGCAGGCGATGTTCTAGAAATAGAAAACAAAATTTGCCATGACGATGACCCAGATTCTAGAGTGTGGATTGAACTAAACATGAGAGTATTCGGTATTAAACACACAAAATAGAAAACTATACTGATCAGATTTGAAGGAAAGAGGAGGAAAGAGGGGAAAAGACTTGCCTTGACAAAATTACCCAGAGTCTTAGTCGATCCACGAGAAGACGTAAACACATCATCAATTCCAGCAAAATGAAGAACCTTCTTGGGCACACGCGCAGCCACGATTCCCGCACCTCTAGGCGCAGGCACCATTCGCACAGTCACCGACCCACATTTTCCTGTCACCTTACAGGGCACAGTATGCACCTTCCCAATCTTGTTACCCCAATACCCTCTCCTGACGGGGATCACAGAAAGCTTGGCCAAAATTAATGCCCCTCTAATGGCCGTGGCAACTTCTTTGCTGCACTTGACGCCCAGCCCAACATGCCCATTACTGTCTCCCACAACAACGAATGCCTTGAATCTTGTTCTTTGCCCTGCCCTCGTCTGCTTCTGCACTGGCGTGATCTTCATCACCTCGTCCTTAAGCTGGGGCCCCAGCATAGATTCCACAATTTGATGTTCCTTAACAGCCAAGGAAAACAAATAGATCTGTTCAAGGGAACGAATTTTACCTTCTTTTACCAATCGTCCGAGCTTTGTGACGGGCACCCATTTTTCTTCTTCTTCTCTGCGTCCTCGACGTCCGCCACGACGGTCACCGCGTCCTCGGCCTCGGCCTCTGTCGCCGCGCCCGAAACCACGCCCAAACGCTCCTCTTTCTCCTCTTTCTCCTCTTTCCGCCATGATTCTGCAGCACCTGAAACCCTACAAACCCTAAGAGAGTATTCTTAGGATCAACAAGCCATAAAAAGTCTTCCTTTGTCGTTGGGGGTTTATAAACCCTAACATTTGATATTTAACTACCATATTTATTTTAGATAAATATATGTAAAACATGGTGAGAGGTATGAGGGGTGTTTATAGACATGAGTGGAATAGGCCCGTGAAAAATGATGATGTGTTTACGTCTTCTCGTGGATCAACTAAGACTCGGGTAACTTTATCAAGGCAAGTCTTTCGCCCTCTTTCCTCCTCTTTCCTTCAAATCGATCAAGTATAGTTTTCTATTTTGTGTGTTTAATACCGAATACTCTCATGTTTAGTTCAATCCACACTCTAGAATCTAGGTCATTATAAGATAGGTATGTTCTTCTTTATAAGAATTTAATCATAGTTTAGCGATTCTTGAAATGTGCTTATTAGTGCTCATTTTGATCCATGTATCCTTGGCACCATCTTTACTAGGTTCGCCATTGTTGTTTAGCATGATCTTTCCTCTCCCTATGTTGTTCCTCATTTTGTCTATGACTTGTGTGAGATTTGTTCATGTTGATATAAGCCTTGTCATAGTCTTCATGATTTAACAAAAAAAAACTTTTGTAAAACCCTAATTGCAGAAAGTCACATATGATAATACATGTTAAAATGCAGATTTGACACAAGCAATAAGTTAATAAAATATGAAACCATAAGTGTAAGAGAGGGATGAATGGACTTAGTTGATTAACGTTTGATCCGAGATTAATCTGGACTGGGAAAACTGTTGAACATGAAGTGAACAGTGTCGTCAATGCTCGGGATAAATTACTGATCGCAAGAATATGGTTGGACACGGCGCCACGATCGAACAGGGGCACTGTGCATTGGAGACCTCTGTTGGGCGCTTGGATCGCGAAAACAATCGAAATTTGATCTTCATTGGGTCGCACAAATGTCGCAAATATTTTGTGTTGATCGCCTATATGTCACAATATGATCGTTGAGGAACCTATAATGTGCAAAATAAATATTTGCCTACAAAACCCACAATACCACATCAAATCCAAAAAAGAAATATGCAATATGGGGAGTTGGACTAACCTCGGCGGTCACCCGACGAGGAAGCTTATAATTGAGTGTTGTACTACATCTCAGACTCCATGTATTTTTGGTAAGTGTGTGTAAGAATCGTGCCCTAAGATGCCCTTGTGCAAGTGCACTTGATAGTGCGAGCTAGATGCAGCAATGTAGATAAATGTGTGGATGGAATAAAGAAACTTCCTCTTCATATGTTGTGTATGCATAAAATGCAATCCCTTGTCCCTTGAATGGATGTTAGATGGATGCCTTAGAGTGCTTTAGGTGCCTCTAGATGCAAGTTTAGGTAATGATAGTATATGCTTAGAGTTTGGTCATTTATTATTTGAACACATAACTATGTATTTATATGATTCCCTTGTTTGAATTTCATAATTGACAATTGGAAGGCCGACCCATAAGAAAATAAGATGCCCAAAAGATAAAAGAGGCCCAAAAAGAGTGAGTAAGGTGGAAAGAGGTCGGGAACGCCTAAAGGGGACAAAAGCACCTAGGCGTTGGTGTCATGGTGGTGTTTGGCACTTTGGTGTTTGAAGTCATTAAAAAAACAAGTAAAGTTTTGAATGGGTTCAGACGGTGTGTTAGACCAAAGAAAAACAAGAAACAAAGATAAAAGACCAAAGACATACATCAATTACTAGTTTTCTTCCTTAGGAATCATCCGAATACTAGTATGTATTTATGACCTATAAATGCACCCAAGTGTGTGATTTTGTCTACATTTTCCCTCGCTTTATGTTGTTGAGTGAATACTCAATAACATATAGTAGGTTAGAGATGCGTACCTTTTGTTCCTGTAGAGTGTGATGGCGATAGCGTGTCGAAGAGACAAGTGGAAGCATGAAGTGGTAAAAATGAAGTGTAGAAACTAGGAAGAGAAAGTGACCCTAGGGGTGAAGCGTATTGTGTTGTACCATGTTGTACATGTTGTTGTGCTTGATGTTATGCTCGATGTAAAGTTGCTTCTTTGTTGCGTATTAAGAATGGACCTATAAAAGAAGAGTAAATGAGTAGTCAAAGTCATGTATTATGAAAACTCTGTAAAAATGTGTAAAATGAAAGTGTACACTTGATGTGAAAGAGTGTAAAGGATAGAAAGATGTCCTAAAATGTTGTGTAGAGAGAGTTTTTTGGGCGATCTCACGCCAAAGAGCAAGTGTTAGGGAGAGATGTCTAGTGTTACTCTCTTTCTATGACTTTGCTCGATATACACTACTGCAGATGGTGTGATCCTGCTTTGTTCATGTCGTCCCTGATTTGTTCTGAATGTATTAATTGTTCCGATTGAAAATGGAGATACGATGCATTATGATTGTTGGAGGACTATGCATGTACTATGAAAACTAGTTTGTAAACTATTGTGAATTGTGTTGATCTAAGAAACTAATTGTGTGTGCCCCTAGGACATTAGTGCCCATGGGAGGACACAGGTGCCCAGCGCTCTGTCTGACACTAGGCACCCAGACACTCATGTCTCGCCACTAACCGGGTTTCTATGTTGTGATAAGGACCCAAGTTAGATTTTGGGTCGCTCTGTGACCATATGATTACTATGTTCATGTATTGTGTAGACCTGTATTGTAGCTCTGAGCTACTATATGGGGTGACCGATTCACCCAATGTATGCCCCCTCGTTTTGGGTGTATGCGAAAAATGTAGGAGTATGCATCCCAAAGAGAGGACTTGATGTTGAACTGATGTTGATACCTGCAGGGGGTAGGGAATGTGCATGGTAGAAACCAAAGCACATGCAAACAAAGTGGCTAAATACATGTGTTAGTAGAAAAATTAGCAAACATGTAATAGAAAACAAGTGTGCATACAAGATAGACCGCAGAAAGTGGGTTTCAAACATGGGACATCACTCACAATGTCACAAGACAATTAGGGATGAAGCGACCAAAAGCATACAAGCAATGATCAAACAAGACCTTGGACATAGCTCATGAAATAATGGCATACAATAGCAAACAATGACAAACAGTGTCAAGCAAAGTGTCAAACAACCATGGTGGCAAATAGTACTGCAAAGAAAATGTTACACATGAAGCACCCGTTAACATGTTAGAAAGATAAAGAGTATGTCAAAGCATGTATGTACCAATAGAAAGTAATGTGATATAAGGTAGAAGTAGTAAATAATGAAACAATAACACTTGTAATGTGTGAGAAAGCAGATGCCCCTAGGAACCTCGGTGAGAGTGGTAAGAGGTATAATGTCAAGCATCATTGCAGCGTGCAAGGATTTGTAAGAAGTTTGCATTCAAAACTAGAGAACAAAAGGATAATGACATAGCGGATATCCAACTAACATAGTAAGCAAAGTGCAACATGTAACTAGTATAGGCAAGCAAGAGTATGTGCAACCAAGATATGCAATGTGCAGTGTATGAGTGTGATGGAATGATATGCAATGTGAATGTGATAGGAGCAGCATGCCCCCTAGCAAATGTGTGTGAGATGCGTATGAGATGAGGTTCACTTATAAAATACCCCTAAACAATCAAGAATTAACCATAGAACAAGAGTGTGTCATCGGGAAATGGTTTGAAAATGTGTACTACAAAGATAAAACACGAAGCATAGAGCGTAAAGAGTGAATGATGGTAGAGTGAATGATGGTGAGGTTCATTTCAAATTTAAACCCTCAAGTGATCAAGTATGAATCGTGGAACTAGAGTGCATCATAGGGTAATGTCGATACAAGGTATGTATCAATGGGCGTAGAAGAGACTAGATGCAAAGCATGAAGCGTCTTGTATATGTTTAAAGATTAGGAAGAATTAATGTTGATTGAAGGGGGAAGAAAACATGATGCCCCCCAAGTGTGTGATGAATAGAAGAATCAAGTAACATCATCTAGGAGATTTTCATTGTCAAGGTCGAAGCCTAATGGAGCTAGATCAAAGACTTGATAAGCAATAGTGTGAGGTTGATCATGTAGAGTCCGCACGGTGTAAATTGTACATGCCCATAGCATATTCTTCATCAATGAAAGGTGGTTGTGGACAATTGTGTGCATACCGGTGAGTAATATTCTGTGTGTAGCCAAGAAATGAGTCATTGCAAATAGAAATGTGGCCAAAAGGCATAGGAAATGTGATATCAATATGATTTGGATCTAGTGTGCCACCAATGTAATCAAGCCAAGACTTCCCAAGTGTGAGTGAAGAAGAATGAGGAGTGCGTGCAAGGAAGATTTTCAAATGGAAGACGTGGAGGCCATAAGCAAAGGTAATTGCTATCCATTTTTACCCCATGGTAAAAATGAATAAGTTGGGAGAGATGGACTTGCGCAGGTTAACAGAGCTTCAATGGCGAGTCAAGAATTCACTGGTAATTTCAATATTTTAGTGCACTTGTAGTTGATTTCAGGGTCATTTTGAGGTTTTGTAGTCAAAATTAGACTTTGGGACCATCACCATTATATTCAAAGGGTTGTTTCCATACAAAATCATATAAAATTTTACCCCAAAATTCATCCAATAGCTCAAGATATGGCCTTCGCAAGTTACCTTGCAAAAAAATTCGGGCTTAGGGAACTTTTTGCCAAAATGCTCAAATTTCAAGCTTGGGGAACTTTTTGTCAAAGTGCTCAAACCCCGGAACTTTTCACTAAAGTGCTCAAGCCCTGAAACCTTTTCCAAAATCCTCAAATTTTGGACCTCGGAACCTTTTCCAAAAGTGCAAATTTCGGACCTGGGGAACTTTTTTGCACATTTGCGTTTTTAATGTGCAAACTTCAGATGCTCATAATTTTTGATCCGAGTAACGAAATAAGGAAAAAATTATATCATCAGAAAGGTATTGAAGATTAATACATTATTAATTCATTTATTTTTCACATTAGTTTTATTTAATGGTGTTAAATTTCAAAAAATAGACTTGGGGTCATTTTTGGGTATATGCTTTGCAAAATTTAATGATGCCCATATTGGGTCTACACACTTCAATGCTGGTTGATCCTGGGTGGTTAAAGAAGTGGTTGGATTATTTAATATAGTGTAAATTTATCATTGGAAGGAGGGAGAAATAATTTAAATGTGTTTTCTAGCTGACATTTTAATTACTCAATCCCATGGATATCAAGCTAAGCCTGACAAAATCTCAAAATAACTGCCTCTGCTTAGAAAATCAAAACTTGAGCATTTCTCAACGTAATCACACAAAATTGGTATTATTGGAATCATAACTCCAAGATCTACGCATAAATATCAAGAAATTCAAATATTTATGGAGAATTCATGGTGAAAAACTCAAAAATGATCACAGTTCATAATGAGAGACTTCAAGTGGTTGAGAATGCAATTAATGAGCATGAGGAACCATTTTCTTGTGTCAGGTTAAGTTACAAATCAATGTGGGATGAATTTTGGAGATTTCATATCATGATTTTCACCTAGGTTGGGCAAATTTCAAGTGATGGGAAAGACAAATCCGAGTTACATTCTCTCTCTTCTCTAATTCTATAAATTGTAATGAGGGGCTCATTTGTAAAACAAATAGACATTTTTCTTCTTTGCCCCATCTCTTCTTCTTTTTCTAGGATGAATGTGGAGTTTTAAGCCTCCTCTCCAAGAATTGTAATGGAATTTTCTTGCCTCTTTCCCACCAATTATGTACTATGCATACTTTAATGGAGCAATAGATTTGTGTTTTGTGATGCATTTTGTCCATCCTCTGCATGATTTTGTTGTCTCTACTCACTTCTCCTCATTACAGGGTATATTGTGCATATTTCTGATGTTTATTGCAGATTTGTGAGAGCTGTGTTTAATGGGAAACAAATGATGTTTTGTGTGAATCCATCTTTGGTCTATGGTGCATCTTGTCCGCCCTCTCCATTGCTCAAATCTCTCCATTTCATGTATTAGGATTTTGTCTAACAACCTCCTTTTCTTGGTGTATCAACACTTCTAGTGTAGGTTTATTTTCATGTATCTCTCCCTATCTCCCGGGAATATTAGAATAGGATTAGTTTGCTTTCCTGCATTAGGATTAGTTGTGGTAGGTAGGATTAGGAAGAGGAACCGACCTTCTCCAGGAGGACCATCTCAAGCTCGCAAGTCCCACAGCTCGAGAGGTAATCCCATGTTACCCAATCACATTAAATGCCCCATCCACACTTAGCGATTCAGGGGGTGCTATGATTTGGTGATAACAATTTTGGCATGCCTGGTGGGACAACACAAGAGTCATAGTTTCATCTTTCAGAGTTGTTCCACTATCAAGCACATTCCAGCCACCATACAACCTTCATTGCTTGATAACAATTATGGCATCTGTGGGACAACACAGGATTCAATTTTTCATATTTCGAGTTGTTCCATTATCAAGCACATTCCAGCCACCATGCGACCTTCACTGCTTGATAATTGTTTTGGCATGCCCGATGGGACAACATTTGAAGTTAGATTTTCGCTAGAGTGTAGTTCAATCTTTGGAGCAACTTTCATTTTAACATGTTGGTGTGTTCCTGTTAAGATTTTAGTCTTTGGAGACATATGTAAAACATACCTGGTGACTCCATTTGGTCCAAACAACCCATTCTCCGAAAGTTGGACCTTTCTTCCATCCATTTCTATCCATTTTCCTTTTCATATCTTTCATTTTCTTCCATTCTATGAAGTTGTGCAACCATGGATTCATTCCCATGGTGAAATTCACATTTGCAGAGTTGTCATACAGTTCATATCCACCTCCAAGCATGCAAAGTTCAATTTCAGGTTACTAACAACCCTCCGGATCCATACTATGATGAAAATCAGTGGTGGACATATTCACAGGAATAAGAAGCAAATCAGTTTGGATACACACTAGACTATGCAGCTATGGAAGAGCAAGAGTGTGGCAATTATGGAGGATATCCTACGCCTGAAGATTTTGAATTACATCTGAAAATTCAAGAATTGGAGGCAACAATGGTGCGGGAAAGGGCTACATCCCAGATGAATGCATGCAAGATTGGTTTTAGGACTCCTTATCCATGGGAGGGCCCTATTCCAAGACATTATGGCCCGCAAAAGAAGCTTGAATTCATAGTTGAGATGTTTCCAAGGCTCACAAAGTGGATCAAGATATGGTATATTTTACAGCCAATGTTATTCATTCATGTCAATGGGAAATACCTGCATTTCCATCTCAAAATCCTCTCCCCACTCCCCAATCAACAACATCTCAACCGGAACCTCAATTTATAAGCTTCTCATGTGCTTCCCCTAATGTCGAGTTCCCTTCTCCATCCTCTAATATCCCATCCCATCTCAATTCTTTTGACCTTTTCCCTTCTAAGCGAGTCATCCCCTCTAAAGACACGGGAAGTTCTAACCCTTCCACCACCAAAACAATAACAAAATCAATTATAACCCAACCCAACCCTCCTTTTGCCTTACCAAGTTAATCTCGGGAAGAAGACAATAAAAAACCTGCCAAGGGAAACAAGAAGAAGAGCCTAATAGAGAAGAAATGCTAAGAAATTTGAGAAATTGGGCTCTAAAATTTGGAATTGAAAAAAGTCCCTTAATGGTAAAGTCTATGGAGGAGGCCAAAGTTGAAAAACCAGTGGTGGCTAAACCTGATTTTGTAACAAAAACAAAGCAAAGAAGATGAAAAGCCCTATGGGAGAAATATGACACAAAGTTTGACAAGTTGGGCTCGAGATTTGGAATAGATAAAATCCCCATAATGGTGAAACCAATGGAAGAAATCAAGGTTGGGGAACAAATAACTAAGATGATTTCAAAGCTAATGTTACAAAAACATAACAAGAAGAAGAGAGTGATGATCAACAATCAGTTTACTTAGAATGCAAAGTGTTCACATTGACACTATCTTTTTGGAAGTTATTCATCATGCATTAATTGTAAAATCAACAGAGGATGAGAACAAACCAACTCTAGACTCAATTGAAGAGGTGCATATGGGGAAGAAAAATCATATTTTGAGGTACTTGATGAAGAGAACATCATTGAATTTTTTTCTTTCATTTGAAAAATATGATTTGATTAGTGAGTTCATGAAGGAGGAGACCTTTCAAGAAGACCTTGTTGCTTCACAACAGCCTCTATAGCAATAGAGTGAAGATTTTGATTTTTCAAATTTCATACTAGAGGAAGAAGCTATTCAAGAATCGCATGGTCTTCAAACAACAAAGGAGGAACTCCCAAATGAGCAATGTGTTGTAGTTGATTACAGTGATGAACAAGTAACCTCATTAGATGTTGTGATAAAAAATGATGAGTTGCACGATGAAAAGGAGTTCCATGTTGCCAAAGAGGAAGGAAAGGAGCACGAAGCTTCCATCTCTTTCATACCATTTGTCAAGGTGACACCTCAGTTGTCGTAGATGAGCAAAAAGGGAAATATCAGCTCATCTATCACCTTTTCCAAGAAGACTTCCTTATAGAAGTTGGAATCTAGAGAAGCGGGAAAACTCAAAGTGGACTAGACCATTCCCGATCGGTACTTGACTTCATTGGAGTTAATGGAGGATCCCTCAACCTATCATGCTTGTTTCTAAGCATGAGGAAGGTATTTAATGTGCCAAGGATCAACTATCATGCCTCTTGCGATCAAATGAACAACAATTAGAAGAGGTATTCATTCTATTCTTAGTTGATACCTCGATGTATGGTGGAGTGGAAAATCAACATGCAGTCAATTTTTCACTCTCAAACACAATTGTGCTTAGTGAAAAATCATCCACATGGATGCAAATTATGAGAAGTGGCAAGCTACTTCTCACTACCAAGCAAGGTGGATTTGTTTGAGGTCACCCATTCCTCTTGTTAATATAGGGTAGAGTAGGTTTGTTTTCAAGCATAAGAAGTGCTATTATGCACACACTGGATATTTCACTTGAGACACGTATGATATTTCCTCTTTTATACATAATTTTTCTTTGTTCTTGATCTTGCATAGTTCATAGGAAGTGGCAAAGTGCTTCAAGCATACTTTGGGGTCAAATTTAAGAGTTTGAGATCAATTTCATGTTCATCAGCCGACTCCATGCCCAATGGATGCTATGAGGCCTCGAATCAGCTCATCTAGCAGACAAATGTCCCCGTGAGTCACCAAATTTTTATCCATTTTTACCCCCTTGGTAAAAATTAATAAGTTGGGAGAGATGGACTTGGGCAAAGCTAAAGAGCTTCAATGGTGAGTCTAGAATTCACCGATAATTTCCATGTTTTAGAGCACTTGCAGTTGATTTCGGGGTCATTTTGAGGTTTTACATCCAAAATTGGACTTTGGTACCATCACCATTAGATTTAAAGGGTTGTTTCCATGTGAAATCATATAAAATTTTACCCCAAAATTCATTCAGAGCTCAAGATATGGCCTTCGCAAGTTACTCTTGCGAGAAAATTTTAGGCTCTGGGAACTTTTTGTCAAAGTGCTCAAACCCTAGAACTTTTCACTAAAGTGCTCAAGCCCTAAAACCTTTTCCAAAATGCTCAAATTTCAGACCCTAGAACATTTTCCAAAAGTGCAAATTTTGGACCTGGGGAACTTTTTTTGCACAATCGCAGTTTTTAATGTGCAAACTTCATATGCTCATAACTTTTGATTCGGGTAACGAAATAAGGAAAAATTATATCGTTGGAAAGGTCTCGAAGATTAATACATGATTAATTCATTTATTTTCCACATTAAAGTGATTTAATGGTGTGAAATTTCAAAAATGACTCGGGGTTGTTTCTGGGTATATGTTTTGCAAAATTTAATGATGCCCATGTTGGGTCTACAAACTTCAATGTTGGTTGATCCTGGGTGGTTGAAGAAGTGGTTGGGATATTTAATTAATTTATCATTGGAAGGAGGGAGAAATAATTTAAATGTCTTTTCCAGCTGAGATTTTAATTTCTTAGTCCCGTGGATATCAAGCTAAGCCTAACAAAATCTCAAAACAACTACCTCTGCTCAGAAGCTCATAACTTGAGCATTTCTCAACGAAATCGCACAAAATTGGTCTTGTTGGAATCATGACTCCAATATATACACACAAATATCAAGAAATTCATATATTTATAGAGAATTCATGGTGAAAATTTCAGAAAATGATCCTAGTTCAAAATAGAGACTTCAAGTGGTTGAGAATGCAATTAATGAGCATGGGAGCCATTTTCTTGTGCTGCAAGTTACAAATAAATGTGGGATGAATTTTGGAGATTTCATATCATGATTTTCACCTACTTTGGGAAACTTGTAAGTGATGGGAAAGACAAATCCGAGTTGCATTCTCTCTCTTCTCTAATTCTATAAATTGTAATGAGGGGCTCATTTGTAAAAGAGTTAGACATTTTTCTTCTCTGTCCCCTCTCTTCTTATTCTTCTAGGATGAATGTGGAGTTTTAAGCCTCCTCTCCAAGCATTGTAATGGAATTTTATTTCCTCTTTCCCACCAATGATGTATTGTGCATACTTTAATGGAGCAATAAATTAGTGTTTGTGATGCATTTTGTCCATCCTCTACATGATTTTTTTGTCTCTACTTGCCTCTCCTCATTATAGGGTATATTATGCATATTTCGATGTTTATTATAGGTTTATGGGAGCTATGTTTAATGGGAAACAAATGGTGTTCTGTGTGAATCCATCTTTGGTCTGTGGTGCATCTTGTTCACCCTCTCCATTGCTCACCTCTCTCCATTTCAGGCACTGAGATTTTTCTAACAACCTCCTTTTCTTGGTGTATCACCACTTCTAGTGTAGGTTTATTTTCATGCATCTCTCTCCTTATCTCCTTGGAATGTTAGAATAGGATTATTTTGCTTTCCTACATTAGGAGTAGTTGTGGCGAGGTAGGATTAGAAAGAGAAACCAACCTTCTCAGAGGATTATTTCAAGCCCATAAGTCCCACTAACTAGAGAGGTAATCCCATGTTATCCAATCACACCGATTACCCCATTCACACTTGGCCATTTTAGGGGTGTTGTGATTTGGTGATAACAATAATGATTACACATCCATGGTATAAGTGAGCAGAGTGAGGTGGAGGAAGAAGATCAATAAATGTGAATCCTAACCGAGCCAAGCCATCATGTGTGCAAATAGTCTCAAAACAAGTGGGGTCGAATGGGATATGAGGCCAATAAGAATTATGAATGAAGAGAGTGCATGTGAAGGGATCTAGGCATTGAGTAGAAGGAACTTGAGGAGATGCAACAAATGATAGAATGTCTAATGTGTGTATTGTTCCTTGGAAAAGAATCATGACATTAGTGGATGGAGGAAGCTTCTTAAATTGATATTCATCAGGGCCAATAGCAACAAAAGTATCTTGAAAGTAGGATTCATCTATTTCAAGGGGAGTAAAGTTAAGATTGTGTAATGTGTCATCGTTAAGTTCTACGACATCAACCTCATCATTAGAATCATCAATACTAACATTGTCTTGTTGTATAACATTATCAAGAATATTGGTAGGAGTGGAGTTCGTGATAGGTGGAGAAGTGGCAATCATGGGGGTGGACATAGTGGGTGATAGAATATCATTAGTATGAGTAGGAATGGACATAGTGCATGAAGAAGTAACAAAAGAAGAAGTAGGAGCACTAGTTTGACCGACACCATGTGTACTAAATTTGTGATATGAAATTGGCTAAGATGAACGAATGACACCCGTAAATATTTCTCCCTGTTTGATCAATTTCTCTTGAAGTTCCAATTTTTCATTATCCAAGGAATGTCATCTTCTTCTCAACTTAGAATTCTCCTCCTGAATATGGTGGTTAATGGATTCTAGCTCCTCAAATTTTAGAGCCTTGCTCATGATTAACCTTTTTACAACTTGCATCCAAATGCAAAATGAACCCAAGAAACAATCTCAAGCGGAAAATTATTGGCAATGCTTCAGAAAATCCTACTTTGATACCAAACTTGATCCAAAATGGTGTAAATGCAACAATCTCAGTTAATTGTTCTTATAGATACTTAATAAAATTTATTAATTTAACATAGACATTAAATTTGGAACTTAAATACTCAAATTATAGTGTAAACATCAAAATTCATCCACACACCCAATTCTACATCCATTCCCTTCATTTTTTGATTTCCTGTAAAAATGTGTAAATTAAGTTAATTGGTTTATATGCTTAAAATTATACCACAACTGGTTAAAAACAACAAAGCAATGAAGGAAAAAATGAGACTTAAAACTCTACAAATTGATAACGAAGTTCATCCATGAGGGACTATTGTGTCTTCGAGTTCACAAAATGATGAACTGATCATATTAATGATGTAAAATAAATAACAATCTTACATCAAAATATCCATCATGGGAAATAGAACCTCCAAGCACCTTCCCGCAAAAATGGAATAGTTCCTTCTCTTGTCTCTTTAAAATGGGATTTATCTCTCTTCTCGAGGTGGTTTTCTCTCTCCAAAATGGGCAAAAAAATCTCTTCTCTATTCTGCTACATCATTCCTACAACAAAAATTACAAAATAGGGCTTTCTCTCTATTAAAAATGGGTAAAAGCTCCAAATATTGTCTTAAGACTTAACACACACCTATCTTCAACTCTTTTCATATACAACTAAACTCTCTTTATATTGTTTCGAAGCTCGGTGATCCAATGGTTAGGCCTTAATATTTTGGGCATTCATCAAAATAAAAACTAGATCCACTACCACTTACTTGATCAATGAGAAAAATGGATTTCACCTGTCATCAGAGCTTCTTTCAAACCCGTAGGTCATCATCTTCTCCTCTTTCTTAGTTATATCATTCTCTTTCACATGCTACATTTGATAATGAAAATATTCCTCCTATGGCCGTGTCAACCCCGAATATGCATTTATAATCTATCTCTCACCTTATAAAGTAATCCAATCCTTCTTGATGCCTCAAAAATGTTCAAGTCCTTAGTGAAGCTCAACAAAGTAACACTCGCAAACCTTAGGACTCTTTTGATCATTTGAACTTTCTTGATCAAGCTCAAGACTCGACCTCTGTCTCTCATTAACTTTCATGAAAACATATGATCGTCAGAATAACTTATTATGAATAGAAACATATTTTAAGAAAACAAATAACTCTTACTTCCCCTATGAGTATGCATGGCTCATGAGAAAACTTAGTCTTCAACCGTCAACACTCACCTTCATACCTGGAAGTATCAAGATTAGTTCTCAATAGACTCCTATAGCATTCTATTTCAAATCTATGTGGCTACTGTACACTTGGATTTGATGCATTTTCAGATCCTTCACATGTATTCAACAATTCTTACTTATTAATTTTAGGTCCGTATGGTTATTTAGCCATCAAGACATATCAACTTTGTCTATGACACCACTATTGTCTCTTTAGAAATCATGCACAAGCAGGAAAACATGATTATAAAATAAGACCCATATTATTACATTACTTAGATCATGAAAACACCTTTTTGTTTTGAATCTAGCATATTTTTTTACAATTAGCATCTAGGCTAATTCTTAGACAAATTGAGGCTTCTACATCACAATGCAATCACCTTGTCTTCTTGATGAAAAACTAGCATCTTCACTTATACACAAAACACCCGCAATATTTTTACAATACCTTCTCAAGTTTTTAATGACTTGAAGCACCGAAAAATTCCTTATTTTTGACATTCGCATACTTTGTATACTTGGTTGGGCTCAAGAATAACCCCTTTTGCCTCAAGAGCACATTTTTACCTTCTTTTGACACCTAAGACCGTCAATCATCTCAAATCACCCTTCATGCACTTGATGAGATTATGACACTTCATAATATATTGCATCATGCTTTGATACCCTCACAACCTTCAAAACACGACATAGATCCATTAAGGTCTTGAACTTGGTCACATGGGGCTTGAATTCCCTTGGGAGTGTTATATGCCCTTTGTAATACTTCCTCAAGATGGAATTCTTCATTCATAACCTTGAAAACTTCACACCTACTTAGAAATAAAAACCATGTGCTTTCAATGCTCAAAATTGTACGTACTAACATGTACTTTTCATTTTGAATGATCACTCTCATCATGCAAACATAATGAACTAATAAGACTTCATGGTTCATGAGAGAACCATTCCTTTGTTACATCATTTCATAAAAACTTATTGATGCTTTCAAGTTAGAGCACCGACTTTTGACTTGATGAAAAACATAGGGACATACCGACTTAAAACCAAAAACACAATGATATTAGACCAAGAAATTCACAAGTTAAGATGACACATCCTTTTAAAATTGTCACAATCATACATAGACATCCATGACTCAGAGATCATATACTTGAACAATTTTCACCCTTTTAACTATTATTTATTCAAATATAAAATACATTTCAAGATCTCAAACCGAGACAAAAATCCAAGTGAGTGACCAAAACCATCTTCATCTAGTTACTGAGACAAAACTTATGGTAAGGACTATTTTTGATAGAGTATAACTAATTTTAGACTCATACTTAAGACACAACAAAATCAACTCATGCACTTAGACCACATGCTCAAGTGAAGACCATCTCCTTTTGATGAAAAACACACCAAGACTAAGCATAGACATTTCAAGGATAAAATATTCCAAGATACGAGACTATTAGGACAATAGGACCATAAAAATAACTTGAACTTAATTTTCATCGACACTGAGACCTCTTCTCGCTTTTTCTTAACTTGACTCAAGATAGGGAATTCTTGAATGCACAGTTGAGGACCTCAACTGAATTTACTATTTGGTGCTTCTCACACTCATAGATATAGCTCCCTTTAAATGAAGTGACAAATTCATACCGTATGAACCACAATTCTCATGAAACCAGAGAAGAGAAAGTCACATATTAGTGATACAAGCTTGTAACAAAATTTCACACTTATAGGACACAAACATACTTTATCCAGGGCTTAAAGACATAATAATCAGACCTTATCACATCAGACACCTATCAACAACACTCTTAAAAGCACAAAATGAGACCATTGTCATGAAGCATACCTTATCACTTTTCTTCATCTTCTCATGAAGTGGTTGATTGGATGACATTTAGAAACATATGAATTTCCTCGTTATAATATTTTCAATTAAAGCAAACATGATTCTTTTATTTTATCTTGGCATTATGGACATGTCTTCCATCTTGGTAGCACTAGAACCCTCTTTGATAACCTTCAATGGATTAGGATTCACGGTATGCATTTTAGACCGAGAATCAATTTTCTTGACATCATTCGGTTGAAAAACATCCTTCTTAATCATAAGAGAGGACCTAACTATCTCATCATCATTCTTAGGAATGATTTTCCTCTTGAAATCTTTATTTTTCTTCCTTTTGGATGCTTGAAACCTATTACTATACCCTGAAGATTCAATTTAGTGATAATACCTTGCAATATGACCTTGCTTGTGACATTTTTGACACATAATACCATTATTTTTTCCCCTTGGCTCATAAACACTCAGATTCTAGCCACAATCCTTGGCCTTCTAACCAAACTCACAACATGAAAATATTTCAACTTCGAAGAGACCTCCACCATTTCTAGGAGACCTTATTTTGCAATTTCTAGCTCTATGACCAAAATCATGACAAACATAGCAATAACCATTGAAATAGGCACCATACCTAGCTGCATTAGGTTGCATAATTGAGTTATACATTCTTAAATCAACATTCTTGGTCACCTTCACATCAAATTGAGAACTTGGTCCAGCTCCTTCATCATTCTCCTTTTGCTTTCCCTTAAAACCTAGTCTTGTCTTGTCACTTTAGATGCCCTTTGTCTTTCCAAGATCTCATCAAGAGAATAAAATCTCTTCTCTAATCTATCATACATCTTCAATCTATTGGATGTAACCTCTAGATCAGATTCCAAATATCTAAACCTTTCTTCACACCAAACAAGATTCTTCTTTAACTTTTAGGGCTTTAGATACTCTTTCAACCTATGATTCCAAACCCTTGATGGATTGACCATGCTCTATCTCCATACAAATAATATGATCTTGTAATCTATGAATCAGGGACTCTATAACTTCATATTTCATCCTTAATGTAACTTCAACATCTAAAGACTTACCCATTGCTTATGCTCCAAGAGGATATCCTTCAAGTTTTCAAACTTGCTTTCACAATGACCTTCTCTCGATACAAATAGTTGGAAACACATGAGAGTGAGAGGGGGGGGGGGGGCTAAATCATTCCACTAAAACATTATTCCATTTCCATTTATCATACATTAACATTCATACAACCATTCAATTAAACATTAACCATATGTGTGTTCACTTAAGCATTGAATCAACCATACACAAGAGAAAGAACAAGAGAGTACACAAGAACACCAAATTTAAGTGGGAAACCCTCAAGGGGAAGAAAACCCACTAAAAATATGCTTATATTACACAAAGTAAAGAGATTTAGTGAAACACCAACTTCACAAGGAGCACTAACCCTAGCTTAGTAGAGCACTAACTCTACAAGGAGCACTAGCTCTACAAGGAGCACTAGCTCTACAAGGAGCACCAACTCCTAATTTAATAAAGCACCAACTCCACAAGGAGGCTACAACCCCCTAATATGATCAAGAACAAACTAAACCATCTAAAGATCAATATGAATATTATTTCGCCACAGTGATGTAGATCACTAATTCAACTCACACACATTCTTTAAACCCTCATTCCTTCAACTTGCTCAAACTTGGATTTTCATGCATTGATTTGGATTCAAACACTTACACGCATGCTCTCTAAAATTATTCATATTTTCAAACACATATTTAGATTTTATTTCATGCCTTATAACCACTTTCAAAATTTCACCCAGTCACATTTTCCCTCGTCCAAATCGTTAAAAAAAAGAACTAAACAAGCACTTAAATATGTTTCTCAACTCAAAATCATAAGATAGGTCTGTCTAGATTAATTATCTAGAAAAATAAAACATGAAAACATAAAAATACATTCATAAAAACACTTAGAATGGACCCATATAGGCCGGCCATGCTCAAATGCACTAGACAAGCCCAAAAATGGATCAAAACCCCATCACCTAGATCATCAAGTACCACAAACATCATCACCATGATTATTCAAGATCCTAAATTCTTCACACATGTAAAATATGACATAAAAACACCATCCATGGTCTCAAATTATCTTGAACCAATCAAATTCTTCATAACACTACCAAGAAGGCTCATATCCTTCTCAAAATAGTTCTTTTTATAGATAAAAGTTTTGGAAAAGGCTCCAAGGGCCATATACAAGAAGATATTACAATGTCAGCTCAACACCATCAAAAAACATCTATAAAAAAACATGCCAAGGGGAAAACCCATCTCGAGTCAAGGAGACATTGACTCTACAAAAGAGTTATAACACAAAACAAAAAGGAACTAGCCTAGCTAGACCAAAGACCACCTAACACACATAAAACGTAGAAGAATGGTCAGCACAAAAGTGTCCTAAAAAGCTCCTCAAATTCTTTTAGCCTGAGTCCTTGAACTTGGTCCAACAAAAACCTCTTGTCCAGACCCAATATCTTCATCCTCCAAGCTATCGACAACGAATTCTCTTCTTCCCTTTCTCTCGCAACAACCATATCCTCAAGAACATCCACCTTGTTACTCAACATCATAATCTTTGCACCTTGACAATGTGCTCCTCTAATTAAGCTTTTATTTTCAACCTTCATCGTTTCACCACATCATCCAAACTATCAATTTTATTAGCAAGAAAATTAACAAACACATTGGCTTCATTCAACCCCTCATCATTACTCATATCCTTACTCTGACCAACAAGAAAATGAAGAGCCACCACCACATCCAATTCCTTCCTAGCCCTATCCTTCAAAGAAATAAGCTTACGTCTATCGGCCAAACTAACATGATCTTCCCAATCATCCCCAAAATTAATAGCAACATCTTTAGAAGGAACAAGGGTACCAACTTTAAAGAGTAACAAAATTAACCCTTAATGCAACGACACATCCACATTTTTAGCCTTGAAATCTTTCACCAACAAACTCAGAGAAGTAAATAAGTAGAAAGGAATATTGACCTTCCTATTCCTTCAAAAATGGTTTAACATGATGAAGTGTTGGGTATGAAGTTTCCTATATTTACCATCGAGAGTAATATACTTCATAATGTTAAAACAAACCTCTGGCCATCACCATGGTAGAGAATTACGAGAAATCTCATCCTCCATGTGGACTATCTTCTCATCAGCACTTAGAAAATTAAACACCTCTTCTTGAAACCTCTTCCTATCCTTAAATACCTTGCACCCATTACATCCATATTAGTAACTTTCTCTAGAAAATCTTATGATAAAGAAAAGACTTATACCATACATAACAACCACCCCATTCTTCTAGGCCTACACAAAATCCTTGGAGATATTTTCATCGAAGCCCTAAAGTTTCTAAAAAAAATGTGTAACTCCTCCACTTCTAAAAATATCCCAAATCATCGAATCCCTCTCCAAAGTTGTGCATGATGAAGGTTCCACCCTAACACGATTTCCACCCATAATGATAAAAGTAGTAACAAACCCAACATTAACCAACGAAAGAAAAAAATCGGCTGAATAATTCCAAACTAGGGCTAAAAAGTAGATTTGGGAGCTGCACATAATTGGAAATGATAACAAGGATTACACAAATCCTACCCTCACACTTGACATTAAATTCATTCATCTTTCTATACAAAGGAAAATCTTAGTATCTGACAGAAAATCCATCTCATCAAGCCATATGTGATCATGATGGGCTTGAACTCCCACACTTGCTAATGAGTCAGCACCAGACATTAGCTTCATGGTAAACATGTGCGACACAAATATCCTCAAAATTTGATACTAAAGTCCTTATTTCTTCCATGATGGGGTTTATATTAATATGATGTTTTAATTTCCTTTGTATGGCTTTAATAATATACAAAGAGTCCCCTTCCACATAGAGCTTTTTGATTTGATGTCTATTAGCCCATTTTAGACCATATAGAGCAGCAAACGCCTTAGCATAATTATTTGTTTTATTTCCAATAGGCATTGCATAGGCCATAACTAAGAAGCCCCTATCATTTCTAATAATACCTCCCACCCTAGCCAACCCCAAACTAATTTTTGTTGCTCCATAAAAATTCAATTTCAACCAACCACTCCTTGGTTTTTCCCACTTCACATTAATCTTGGCATTATTCTTTATCACAAAAACCTGTTGAACACATTTACCAAACCCCAAATCTTGAATAATTTCCTTTTCACCATTAGAGACCTCTTTGAATTCCTTAAATCTAATAATGGAAAGATTGTTACTCAAGGCTCCCAATATCAAATTCCCCACCCTTTCCGAAGATTTTTGAGTTTCCCTAAAAATTCTATGATTTCTTTCAAGCCAAATACCCCACAAGAAATGAGGTAAAACTAATTTCAGGATTTTACCAAGCACTTAGAGGTAAAAGGGCCCTTCCATTGTTCATACCATTTAGCTAAACTTTTCGAAACACCCAAGAAACCTGAAAAAATATGAGGATTTTAGAGCACACTTTTTGAGCATAGGGGCATTGAAGAAACAAATGTTGAATAGTTTCATTATCGATTTGCATAAAATGCACCTGTTAGGAATCATCATACCTTTTACCTGTAGATTATCAATTGTAAGAATTTTATTTTGTATGGCATGCCATAAAAATAAATTCACCTTAGGAATGATATTCTTATCCCATAAAGAATTCCACCATGAATTTGATTGTGGACCATTACAGACTATTCCATATCTAGATAGAGTACTCCCCATGCTTAGTTCTTGCCCATATAAGAACATCTGGTTTATGCCTTGAAGGAATAAAAACCCCTCTTAAATTAATATTAATATTTTGAATAGCCTCCTTAATATATTCTTCCTCCCCCTCCCATTGAAGAGATCTCCAAGTCCATCCCCAATCCATCCTAATCCAATAGTCTCTCAAAAGACTGCCAATGGTAGATATGAAATAGTTTGCTACATTTCTCCATATCATTTGATTTATCAAAGGTTCCTCATTAAGCCACCAATCCTGCCAAAAAATTATCCTATTACCATCACCTATTTCCCATTTACTTCCTTTTATTAGCAATCCCCTACACTTAGTCAACCCATTCCAGAAATAGGAACCTTGTGGAAGGATATCATTTGACATAAAATTAGCCTGCTCATCATACAAATATTTTGATTTAAGAATCTTAGCCCACAAACCATCCTCATGTTAAGCCTCTAACCAAATTTAGCCATTAAAGCCCTGTTCATGCTTTTTAAATCCTTTAAACCCAAACCGCCTACATTTTTTGGCAAAGTGACCCTATCCCAAGCCACAAGGGGAATTCTATCCTTTGATTTAGTACCCGACCAAAGAAATATCCTTTGGATCTGAGTAATCACCATTCTTATCTTAGTAGGCATTTTAAATATAGACATAAGATAAACATGTAGACTTTGTAAAGAGCTCTAAAGAAGCTGAAGTTTTCCCTGCATGTGATAGTAAATTCCCCTTCCATGTAACAAGATTTTTTTGAAATCTACTAACAAGAGCATTCCAACTATCTAAACCCATCCTTCCCTTAAACAAGGGCATACCCAAATAAGAACCAGGAAAAGAGGTGATTAGGCATTCCAAAACAATAACAATTCTATTCTGAAATTCAATATCAACATTCAAGAAAATTATAGAACTTTTCTAAAAGTTTACTAACTGACTTGTGACTTCCTCAAAGTCTTGGAGAATATCTTTTATAGCTATTGCTTCAGGGATAGTTGTTTTGCCCAATACAAAAGTATCATCAACACATTGCTTCAAAGCTATAGGATCTAACCCATTCAAAATAACAAGACCATTAAGAATCCATTTTTTTGCCTATGGTCAGCACAAAGTCTGCTCAAAGTCTCTACCATAATGATATAGAGAAAGGGAGACAAAGGATCCCCTTTCCTCAAACCCCTTCCTGAAGAAAAGTAACCTTCAGACTTACCATTAATAAGGATAGAATACTTAGGAGTAGTAATACATTCCATAATCAACTTTATAAAGTGTTCATGAAATCCCAACCGATGCAAAATGATACTTAGAAATCTCCATGATACCCTATCATAGGCTTTATTCATATCCAGTTTTAACAACATAGCCTCCCTCTTAGAAACATCCATTGAATGAATAGTTTCATGAATTGTAATAACATTGTCGAGGATCTGTCTACCTTCAACAAAAGCTCCCTGGTTTGGAGAGATAAAAGCATTCAACAAATCCTTAATCATGAAGGAAATTATCTTTGTAATAATTTTGTAAACAATATTACAGAGGCTAATAGGTCGAAGTCTGTAACCTTACCAGCACCAGGAATATTTGCACAAGGGTTATAAAAGTATTGTTAACTTCTTTCAAGTAACTTTCCATTCCTAAAAAATTCTTGGACAACTTCCTCCACCTCCTTATGCACTATGTCCCAAAACTCATGAAAGAAAAAGGTGAGAACCCATCTAGTCCCAGAGACTTATCTCCTTCAATATCAAAAACAACCTCCTTAATCTTACGAAGCAGAGGAATTTCACCAATTCCACATTCTCCTGATGAGAAATAACAGGTTGAAAAAGATCAGCAATTTTACTTTCTTTAAGAAGATCCGATTGTCCTCCCTCAGATAACAAATATCTGAAAAAACTTATGAATTCATTTGAAATCTCATCCTGATTTTTCAATTTAACTCCTCTTCTATCCTCCATCTCCAAGATAATATTCCTCTATTTATGGATAAAAGCAGTAAGATGATTTTTTTGTATTCCTATCCCCCTCCTTTAACCACAAAGACCTCGAGTTCTATTTCCAATAAGATTCCTCTTTAGCTTCCAAATTATGATAATCCATCAAGCAACCCTCTTTCTTTATTCTTGATTTCCTGATCATAGTACCCACTCTCAATAAATTCCTCAATCTTCTTTAAATCCTCAGCAACTTTTTCTTTTTGGGCAAAAATATTACCAAAAACTTCCTTATTCCAGATTTTCATTCTAGCCTTAACATTCTTTAGCTTAACCATAAGTTTGAACATAGCTTTACCTTTAGCTGTAATTTTCTAGTAGGAATGAATCTCCTCCCTCAACAAAGGATGATGTAACCACATTTTAAAGAACCTAAAAGGTCTACCAATAACTGCCAAACCACTATTAGATTGAAAAAAATAGGACTATGATCAGACCCTATTCTGGGTAGAGCAGAAAGGGATCCATCAAGGATAGAGAACCAACTTGTATTGATAAGCAACCTATCCAACTTAATTTGGATAATTTCATCTCCCATCCTCCTATTAGACCAAGTAAAGTGCCCACCTCTCAATTCCACATCCACCAAATGGCAATTAGCAATAAAATATGCCAAATCGCCATGCTTATTACTATGTTGGCATATGAATTTGCACACATGCAAATGACATGCAACAAAGATGTGGGAATGAAGTCCCTCCTCAATGACAAGAGAGCTAAGTTTGGAACTTGAGCAAATCATCCACCCCTCCATTTGAGCAACATCATGGTGCGAGCAAGTTTGTCTTTATTCATATTTGCATTCACGATTCCACACAATTCTCCACATGCTCTGAATAGTCTTCCATGGTGAATTATTCATTTGTCATGAGACTGTAGTCGTTACGCCACCTTGGTTTGTCAAAATCCAACTCTTGATCTTTTTCCATTGAGAAGATCTTCCAAGAGTCGAGATTGCAATTCACTACATGGCGTTATATCTTTCATCTTTGTCACCATCCTGAAGTGTTTCCATTCGATCCACTCTTAATCGTCCAATTCGAGAACACTCGAACTTTAAGACTGGTCGATGAAGTATTGTGCCGCTACTAACTGAGAGCTGACATGGACATGCTTGATTGATGTGGCCTTGCTTGATGATTTGCACATTGTACTTATCATTGGTCTTGGTTTTTCGATGAATAGATCCGTACAATGATCAAGTGAAAACAATTGATGTAGACAAGATTCTCCCATTATCGATCTCTGCTGATAACAATGGCTTTTGACTCCAAAGAGATCTATGCCAATAGCTGCTATGACTTATACCGCATAATGAGGAATTCAGAGATTGCTTCCGCTTCGGAGCCATTGGAGTTGAATCACCACACTGTGCAGATGTCGTGGTGCATCCATGTAAGTGATGACCAATTCAGAACAAGCGTCGGGAAAATTGTGACTCACCTTTGGTTGATATGCGATCACAAAACAAACTTACGTCGACGTGTCCCAAGTTGGTATCAATGATGTTCTCATACTCTGAATGGAGTGTCAAGGCGGGTAGAATTCCCTAGAACTCATATCACAACATCACTTTGTTTGAAGATGAAATGATTGTGACATAAGCATGATTTCGGGCTATTACTTTCTTACTTCAAAATTACACAAATCGCCTCTAAAGTTGCTTTAGGAAAAATAAAAAATTTTGTTCTAAGAAAATATCACTGGATGAGAGAGTATATTAAGGTACCAAAAGTTTGCGTGTCAGAGGATTTTTTCCCAATCAAATTCTTCTAGTCAAATATTATAGGTCAAAGTTGACTCTTCTGAAACTACTAGGAAAATGGAAGTGTAAAGCGTAAAAATCCCGTTTGGTTTTAGCTTGATAAAAATACCAAACATCACCCTGAGCATCTCAGTTGGACAAGGGAATATATGAAGGTGGGGAGAATTGAACAAAATAATTATTTTCTCTTGACGATCATCTGAGTTCAAAATATCAACTCTCAAAGTGGGTCACCTTGATAGACTGAAAACTGTGCGCGTAACGAAATCATGCAAACTGCATTTTATTTGACTCCGTGAAAAATATCAAATGAAGTTCTGTACATTTGAATTTTTGTAAATAAGTACATGAATGTGGGAAGAATTCAATGAACCAAACCGTTTCTCTTGACGATCATCTAAGCTTGAGATATGGATTCTCAAAGTAAGTCTTCCGCCTAGCTGAAATTGCACGCGCGAAAACAAGCAAACTGAGTTTTTCTCGGGTTCGTGAAAATATCAAATGAGGTGTTGCGCATTTGAAATTTGGCAAATAAGTATATGAAGTTGGAGATAACTCAACGAACCAAACTTTTCTTCCCAACGATCATCCGACTTCAAGATATCGAGCTCCAAAGTTGATTACTTCAACCGATACAACCTGCGGCACATCCTTTCCGCATCTATCATTTTCTTTATTAAATTCATTTTTCTTTGTGTCGATATACATCGGTAATGAAGTTTGAATGTGTGATATGTTTGTTTGAATATTTCTCACCAATGCGTGATGAAAATGATTTATATTTTAAATTAAATTCACCCGATTTTAATGACTTCGCAGATCAATTTAATTTATTTTTTTTATATTCGCCTTGCTCTCTGTGTGCCTGATATTTTTATTAATGCGTGGAAGATCATATCTTCGTGGAAATGATTTGTATTTCTTGTTTGGCTACGTTTGGAGGATCATCTTTGCCCAATGCGTGGCCTTAGGAGCTCAAACCTTGGCGTGGAAGATCATGTCTTTTGCATGCGTGCAAATTATTCTTTGTTATGGTTGTGTGAAAAACTTCTTGCTTGTCACATGGAGAAATCTGTTTCCTTTGCTGATCTTTGCTCTCCTTTTCAAACAACTAGGTGTGTAGAATGGTTTTGGCATGTTTTGGACTGTTTTCTCTTATGCATGCGTGGAAACTTGCTTGAATGAATGCATAGAGCTTACAATTGTTTTGTATTATGTCTGCGTGGAGGGTTTGGGCTGCTATGCTTGGTTTTTTCAAACTTTCTTTCACTTGGCTATTTTTACCCAGCGTGGAAACTTAAGACTATTTTAACTTTCCTTGCTTTGCTTCCTCCTAGGTGTGTGGATATTGCTGCATTTTGGACTGTTTATGCTTTAATTTGTTTGTCTTTTTATCCTTTGGTGAATGTGTGGTGTTTTTAGATGCCTGCGTGGAAGATTCAAACCTTTACTTTCACTGTTGTTTTCTTTCTCCCTGTTGCATGATGATCTTTAAGACATTTAACTTATTACTCCCCCCTTTTGGCATTGTGTGTGGAATGTTCTCCTTTCTTGTTTTTGTGGCTGCATTGAAATTCCTTTTGGCTAAAAAATGCGTGTAAACTTTCTTTATTTTTTTGCCTTCCTTTGGACTGTTTTTACTTATTTCCTCTTATGCATGTGCTTTTTTAACGTGGTCTTCTTCTTTTGTTGTTGGCTATATCCTTCTTGAAAAATGTGTGGATTCTTCTTGCCTCTGCTACGTGGAAATTGTTCTTCCTCCCTTCTCTGGCTGTGAGTAGCTCCTGCATGGAAGGATTTATGGATTATTTTATCCTTGTGTCTGCAAATGCATTGGAATGCTAAGGTATTCAAACTTGGCTCATGCGTGGTGATTTGTTGAGGGATGTGATAAAATATTACTCGAGGCGTTCCTTCGAGAAGAAATAAGAAGAAATTGGAAAGCTTGACTTCAGAACGAGTTTGTGAGAAGAATTTTATGAGGATTTAGGAAGCTTCCTCACAACCATTTCTTATTTGTCCCATTAAAACAACTTCCCTCTTTCTCGGTAGTGACATTAATTGCGGGGGTGAGTGGAGAAATAAACAACCATTTGCAAAGTGGAAATGGCAAGACAGGATCGACAATCCCATTTGATTTCCCCATGTGGGAAATCAGGCTATTTTTTTCTATTTGCCAATTCATTGATTTGGCAATCAGTGGAAGAAATCCCACAAGCGGGGAATTAAAATAAATTTTCCAGAAAAGGGAAATCCGGGTCTGGAAGCTAATTTGGCATCCCCGACAATGGGAAGTAGAAGCTTATTTTTCCCGTGCAATTAAAATAAATCTTGTCGAATTAATTTTAATTAATATTTATTTAATTAAAAACCCCAAAGTTCTTAAAATTAGATTTTATCAAACAAAGAATAATTAATTAATTAATATTTAACATAATTGAAGACGACGGGAGGATTTCTCGCTTGAATGGACGAAACGAAGACCGAAAGCGATCATGAAAATGAGACAATCGCGATGAGAGCGATAAATCACGCAAAGTAACACTTTTGATTTTTTTTAAATTTTCATTTTTATTAATTTTGCGTAGTCAATATTAGTGATAACACATTAAACATATTTGATCCTCCTTTTTTTTCATTAAGGCTTAGAGAAGTATTAAAATCCCCTCTAATCATCCAATCAAATCCTTATATTTTGATCAAAACTGCATAATTTCATACCACAACTTCCTTCTTTCACACAACGAGTTGGGAGCATATATATTAGAACATATCCAAACCAATCCATTTTCCTTTTCCAAAAACAAAACTGCAAGGTGATGAGAAGAATTACAAATAACCAAACCTTCCCTGTCTTTTGAAATCCAGAAAGTAGCAATCCCTCCCGAAGCCCCCACAGAAGACACACATTGCATTTCGAACCAAACCACAACTTATTCTTTATATCAGTCATTTTTTCCATTTTCATTTTTGTTTCTTGTATCAACAAAATATCCGAATTATGAGTTTTTCTAAAATGTGACATTATACTCTGCTTATTGGGATTATTTAAACCCCTTATATTCCAAGAGACGAGCTTCATTTAAATTTATTTGGAGAGATGCTCTATTCAATAGAGCGTTGCATACCTGAATCAATTTCTTTTGTCATTGTTTTCTCCATTTTTTCCCTATTTGAAACATTTCCTCGTTTAGCCCAAGGCCTTCCACAATCCACTTTAAGTTTCTCTTGCTTCTGAGCACTCCTAGTATTAATCTTTTTGTCTTCCAAATTCTTTTCCAGTTTTAAAGAACATAACACAATCTCTTAATCCAATGGATCTTCTTTTTCATTTGTTAACACAACATCTCTTTTTACATGATCCTTCTCTTGAGATACCTGTACCGATATCTCCTCTTTACATCCTTCCTTACTAAACTGACCTTCCTCTTCAAATATTTTTGAAAAATTATTCTTATCTTGAATTTCACATTGAAGTTGGTCTACATCTTGAGGAGTTTTCTCATTACTAGCATGCAAATGTTCCTTATCTTGACTTTCAATCGGAAGGCGATCACGGATCTGGATTTGGAAGTATTTACTCCTAAACAGGATGAAGATGATTTGCTTCAATTTGTTGAATAATAGGTTCTTTTACTTCTAGAACATTGAAATTAAATTTTCACGAGGGACGAGCCTGTTTATTTTCCACTTCCTTATATTTTTCTCCCAAACTGTCTGAAGTTGTTGCTTCCCTTTCTTGACCTCTTTACATTGCCTCTATTCATGCCCCATCTTCCAACATCTTTGACAAAACAACGGTGATGCCTCATACTCAATTTTTGTTTCCACACCCCAAACTTCAAACCTAATTCAATTTCCTTTCATAGAATAGTCCCAATTTGAACATTGACACAAAAATGAGCATACATTAACCTTGTTCGAGCCCTAGTAACCGGATCAAAAATTACCAACGATCCTATCGCATTGGCAATAGTCTTTAAAATTTCCTCCTCCCAAAACTCCATAGGAAGCCAGGAATTTTGACCCAAACAAGAAACTCATCAGGTGTTTCATTATAAGGATCAAAGCCCGAACTCCATTTCTGAACCAACAAACTGGATCTTCCCAAAACCAAGGACCTCCTAATAAGATGTTTTTACAATCTTCACCATTGGAAAAATTTATTATAAAAAACTCATTTACATAAGAAGTTATTTCTATAGAACCTTTTGGTCTCCACTTCCTTTGAGCCCATTCCCTGAACCACTCAACATTAGGTCGAGATCCATAAAATTTTCCAACCAAGGAACACTCCATCCTAGATTTAGCTTTCTCAGCCAACACATCTGGAATAGCCAAACTTAAAAATCCATTCTTATCAATAGTCGTATATTCACACCGATAGATTGAGGCACAATACCCCTGGTACGACCCAAAATCTTATCATCCCAAGAAGGAGAACATGATACATTACCTTTTCCCGAGTTGAGGATGTGGGTTCCCTGTCTCGTGAATTCTCGATCTTAGGATCACCCATGTCCTACGATAATTCCCGCCCATTAAGTTTTGAAATCCTCCTCGATCTCGCTCTTGCTCCCGCTCTCACTCCATCAAACAACCACTCCTTTTAGTAAGTAATATATTCTCAAAACAGATTGTTTAGGAACAAGTCTTCACCTTTGGGCCTTAAGATCACCTAAGAACATATCAACTATGACATATAGCCACTAATTGGAAAGCCACTTGAATTGTATAACATATCCATGCTTTATAGAGCTGATGAAACATCCATACATGCAAACCACAGAAATTTTCCTCTTCATAAAACCCGACTTCCCATAAAGTAGTTTTAGGAAATCAACCTAGTTTTTCCTTTGCTTCCACTTCCAATACCTCTAAATTCCTTTAATAGGAATAAAATTCAACCATATTCACTCTAAAAATTATAGGAAGCATCAACTAATCCATTTCATGTGTCTTCTACCTCTATTTCCTAGCGAGCAATCATGTCACGAAAATAAGCAACCTTCTTCTTCACAAATTGAAATTTGGATGACCTATAAATCTCCTCATCGTGAGACAAAACATAAACCATTATAAATATATTTAAATCCTATTTCCATAAAATATTGCATTTCCTTCCAAATCTAAGTGGAAGGCCTTGAACCAGTCCATCTTTGAAACTGCTCATTTAGGCTTCTAAGACTCAAGAATTAGTCTTGAGGTCAACTTACTCCATCACCTCCAAAATCACATCCACACTTAAACAAACCACGAAACACCCTTAGACATGTTGTATAAGCACCTAGTAACCTTCAACAAGAATGAAGATACTTAGAACAATCATAATCCTTTTGAAGCTACTCAAGACCCTACTTAACTAGGCATCTTCCATATTTGACCTTCAAAGAACATGTCATAACTTGCTCATCCCTTATAAAAAACTAAAGTTTGATATGTTAGCAAATCTCTCGAAACATGATCAAAATAAAACTTAAACCAAGTCTTAACTCCACTTGTAGCTCCTATAGTTCCACTTTTACCACAAACTACTCCAAACTACCCCAAAAAATAGTCCTCATAAATAGGGAACACTTTTCCATTTAGGACCTCAACCATGATTTGAAACTATCATGGAAATCTAGTACAATTATCAAGCTAAAAACAATATCAATTTATTTCATACCTTTTTTGGAGAAATTTTCCACAAACCGAACTTCTTCAGAAACAAGCACTTTTTAGGAAGGACCCACATATAGTCACACGCTATAATATACCTTTCTGGAAATATAGAGGAGTCTTATATAACCTCCAATCATCGTATTTGAAAAAACAATCAAAATTGGTTCAAGATATACTCAATTTCCTCCAAGTCGCTTTGAGCTAGGGTTTAACTAGGGTTTCAAAACAACTTATCTTCTTAACGATCATTCATAAAAACGTGACAGTTAAACCACATCATTATATTTTCTAAACCTTATTAGTTCCATGAAAAAAATCCCTGAAATCCTATAGGTCCCATGAAAAACATATGATCCACAACGAGCATCAGAAGGTCAACTTTTACCTCAAAATCATAATTTAGAAAACCTGGTTTTTCCAAAAATGATATATCTTACAATTCCTTTAGCACTTTGACGTAAAACTTGTCATGAAGCATCATGAAAATATCCTCTAACTATCCATGCTCACCATCTATCTTAAATATGCCTAGAACTCTCTAGCCATATAGCCTTACATATGTCAACTTAGTTTGTCTTCACCTGCTTACTTCCCAAGGAGCATGAAACACCACCATACATATGGGAACTTACTTAAAACTCATAATAAACATCATGTAAACTATCACCATATTGCTACCATGTTATAAAAATACTAATCATATCTAAAACTCATAACCCCAACTCATTTTGCATGCTCCATGACTAGAAATAGGCCTAGAAGGACCTGACACAACCATGACATCACATGAAATGACCCTGTTGACCTCATGTAGACTCTTAGACACCCTTAACACACCATAATAACCTTGTTTAACCTCATCAAAAATTTAAATTACTTGGGAGAGATCAAACCACGACTATGCAAACTAAACCATACTTCAAAACAACATAATACTCACCAAACTTAGACACTACCCGATCAATCTTCATGTTTGACATTTGACTAACACCTCATGGAGACTCATATGACTTCATAAAACCTTTTTCCATCAATGGAGTTGACAACAATGAAAACACTACCACTTGCAATGGCCAACATGCAAGAGATGAAAAAAGAGTTTGTTTACAAAAGAGAGAATATTCTCCACTCCTCCACGTGTTTCATCATGGTTGAAACCGTTCCAACATTGCAAACCAAAATGGAATATTTTTTAGTTGGAATAAAGCTTACATCCATTTTGTAGATCAAGGATCATAAACCCGTGGTTTTCTTGCTTTTAGTGCTTCATTGGGGGTATATAGGCATATTCCCTTTGGAGAATTTTTGTATAAGAATGAAGGCATGACTTTATTCTAAGAGTTCGGGTTCTATGTTTTGGGTTTTTTTCTAAGGTGATTACATTATATAGTCATTAGTAGGCATTGAGATCATTTCCATGTCTTCCTTATCAAATTGAATTATATAGAACCATTTGCATGCTTCACTCGGACATTATGGGCTATAAATAGGAGCATAGTTAAGGAGTGTAGTCTTTAATGTAATCTTGTATCTATTGAATCAATGAAATACGAAGTTATTTATGGTTATTGATGGAGTTTAAAATTACACCCTACCTCAAGTCATATACTGACCCAAGATTTTGAGGCAACATGGGACTGTCTCCAAGTTGTGGGACTTGCACTATGAGACAGACCTTCGGAGAAGGTCGGTTCCTCTACCTTAATATCTTGGTAAAACTACTCTTAAATAAGGAAATGCAACTAACTAATCCTTATCTAAACATTCCAAGGGACCAGGGTTAGAAGGAGATGCATGGAAAGGAAATCGAAACTAAAAGTGGTGAAAACACCGAAAGGGTGATGAACAGATGATACTTAATCAAAATGGAGCTTGTAAATAAGAAAGATATGCACAGACACATCAAAGATTAAAAGAGAGGCAAGTAAAACAAAAGTATAGGGTAGAAGAGAGCCATAAACACAATATTTTATTGCTTATAAGTATGCACATTTCATTACAATTTGAAATAGAAGGAAATAACACATCTACAGAGGCCAAAATGAAGGTTCGTGACTCATAGATACTCGGGAGACCATTTTGACATGGTTCCTTTGTATATTAGAATGTCCATCATTGGAATAAGCATCATTTTACAATATATAATAGAATGAGAGAGAGAGAGAGAGAAGAGGGAACAAAGAGAGACAGAGATCAGATTTGATCTTGTCATTAATAAAAATCTCGTCTTTCAGAAACATGAATTTTAATCTTCAACCACCATCAATCATGCATTAAATCTTTGAAAAATGTCATGGGAACCCTTGAAAGACCATTCCCCGATGTCCTTTTTCTTGTAGAACAATGAAGGAGGCCAAATTAGATTAGATTTGGGTAGTTGAGATAATTGGATCTACACATTAATGGCCTAAAAAATCTTATTTTCTCCTACTAAACACCATCAAAGTCTGATTCTAATGATGCCAAATTAAAGGTCTTGAGGAAACCTTTCCAACGATATAAATTTTGTCCAATTTGGAGCAGGGAATCGAAAGATATGAGCATTTGAATATTTACATGTTGAGAAGAACAAGAACATGACAAGTGGCAGTTTTTATTGGTTTAGGGATTACCTCTACCTACGTGTTACTTTTCTTTGTCTTTTCCACATGTTATTATTTCATTGGTTTGAGGATTGGGCCTTGTGAAACCTCCATTATCCTTTGCAAATCGTGAACCAATGAGAAAGCTCCACGCTTCCTTTTGTCACCTTCATCATAAGGACCTTGTCAAAGCGTGAAACACAAACCAATAAGAATGTTCCACACTCTTTCACAATACACTTTATTTTATAGCCCCTTTTCAGATTGTGAAGTATAAATCAATGGGAACATTCCATGTATCTTTGAGTGTCATACTTTGATAGCCCCCGACTTACCATTGTGAAACACGAGCCAATAGGAAAGATCCATGTATAACACGTGTTCTCCTTTCATTGGTTGTGCCTTCACGTCATAATTTATATTTAGGAAAACTTAAAGTAGTTGGCTCTATTGAATTGTGCTACCTATCCTTGTTGACCTTTCAACCTTTCCCAAACGACACCTTTTGAAACTTGGTCTATTATACAGACTTGAGGTCCGTAGAATGCATATGCCTTGAAGAGTGCCGAAATGAAAATATGTGTCCCATTTTGACCATTAATCTTTTGCCATATTTCATCCCCCTAACTCCACCATGTTTCCTCGACCTTTTCGACTTTTATGCCCCTCGTGAGACCGAAATCTTATCAAATGCGGCTTATTCCACGAGTCTCACGTTTGCAAAGCCAAAACCTTTGAGTAGAGTTGGAGTCCTGCCATGTGGCTTGCTTGTTGCTTGATGTTTGGCATTGAAATTGTGTGCCAAATGAACATCACATGGAATTTTAAATATAACCCACTAAATATTTAAACCTTAGCCTCCCGTAGGTTTTAAATGCCAACGGTTGGTGCTTTGGAGAGGTGGAATTTGACGTCCATTTGAACGCATTTTACCAAAAATGGCTAAGTCCATTATTTAAATAAGTTATCCAAATTAACACGGAGGTTAAATTTGGGAAAACAATTTCGTGACCTCCGAGGTAATCTACCCACTAGATTATATTAGCAATCTTTATGCATCCATTGGGCATGAAGTCGAGCCCAAAACTTTAAAATTGATCTAAATTTGACTTTTTCTTACTCCGAGCTCATTCTAAAGCACTTTGCATGGACTTTGTACAAATCTATGGAGCTTTGAGTGAAACTTGGGAACTTCTCCAACTATCGATCCCGCCATTGAACCTTATTTGAACTGAATTTGAATGAAGTTGATATTGTGAGCTTTGAATAAAACTTGGAAATTGCCCAACTATCTCGATTTGGCCACTGAAATGAAGGCGTACATGAACAAAATCCCACAAAACTATGTAAAACATGAAAATCATACATGCTTCAAGGAATACATGTAGAGTGTGCACAATCGCTACTTTTATTGAAAATAAACCTACACTAACTTACTCTAACCAAAGAAATGAGAAGCTAAACAAATCCTGAAATAGAGAGGGAGAAATAACTTCCCTTTCTTACAATTTTAGACCATGTATTTGATTTTGCAGTGAACATGGTCTTTATCAAGAGTGAAAAATTGACTTAAAGTTGGCTTTCAACCTTCCCAAAGTATCAACTAGAAATGAAATAAATACCTCATTTAGTTGCTTAGTATTTGGATTTGGGAGGCATTATTTGCGACCTTTGGCACATTGTAGCTCTTCCTCACACTCTGAAGCGAGCATGATTGGTCACAACTTTGTCTTTGGTGTAGACTAACCAAATATCTAATTGGGCATGGAATGATCCTTTTGGTTTGCCCATCTTCTTTGCAATTAACTCCAAGAATGGAGCTAGTAGAGACTCTTTCCTCTTTGTGGTGGAGTCTGCAAGCTTGTTTGGAATTGATATTGTCTATTCTTGCACAAACATCCATGTTTCCATACCTGTATTCTCATGCTCTACTTCCTCAAACAAGAATCTAGAGATCTCAAACTCATTTTCCTTGAAAACTTGAGGCCCTTCGTGGCTCATTGCAGTGACTAATGATGCTCTTCGTGTATCACTGCAACCTTCTAAAAGTGCAACAAGTTTTAAACATGCAAAGCAAAGAGGATCATTTCATTCTATTAAAACATCTTTCTCACTTTATAAACATTCTTTCTCTCTTTCTTGGATGGCACTAGTGTTCAAAAACACTTTCACTTCCCCTCCACTTCCAATATGATTGTCCTCTATATCCGTCGATTTTCTTTGATGTTCAGTTCCCCTTTTTACATGGTTTTGATGCTCTCATCCTCCTAATTTGAATCAAACCAATCTTTTGAGATATGGAATTATCTTCTTTGGTAGAATTGTTTGGAGAAGAGGCATAAACAATGGGTTTTTGATTTGTTGCATACTTGGGAAAAGATGTTTGGAGCTCGAGATGTCTGATTTGATCAATTGGAGGAGCCAAATGATCCTCCAAAACATACTCCCTACTTTGTTGCATAAAATCTTGTTGTTGGGAGTGTAGCACGGATTGATCATTTTATCCAAAAGCATAATAAATATATCTTTCTACCAACATTGTAGGATAACTTGGTTTAGTGAGTGTTGGGTAGAAGGTAGGGACAACATGTGAAATACCACAACTTTTGAAAACATTAGTGCATTGTTTAGGAAAGTTTGGTAATGCCTTGGGTGGAGATGAGAGGGAATTTTACAAAGTATGGGGAATGCTTTGGGCATGATAAACTTGTGGAACATCAAATGAAGGAAAAGGAAGTAAATGATCTTCCTGCCTTTGGAAAGGAATAATGAATTTTTCATTCTTAGCACAAGGGGAAGGAATAATTTGAGATGGTGAGGGAAGAATTGTAACAATGGAGACTGATTTTCTTTTTCCAACATGAATAAGTATCTTCTCAACATACTGCAATGGAAAAATCTTGAGTAAGACTGCTTCCTCCTAGGATTGAATCAACACAGCTAAAACAACATCAAAGGACCTTAAATATTATAAGAATGTCATACCTTGTGAAGGTATGAATTCTTGAGGAATTCTATGCCAAGTCCTTGTAAATTTGATGTTGAAATCCGAGGTAAAATCCATTGGATCTCGTTGTATTTTGTTGAGATGTTTCATGAGGCAAATGGCATCTTTATCCTCCTTAAACTAGTTGTGTAGTTGTTCTCCCAACTAATTCTATGTGGAAATGGATTGTGGAGCCAAATTGTTGTACCAATATCTTGCTTTGTCTCTTAATGATGAAATCAAAAGTCTGAGACAAATGTTCTCTTCTGTGATATTGTGAATGGCACAATGGTTTGCTATATCTTGAATATGATCAATCGAGAGATTGATCTCCCTTTAGGCCTATTTTGGGGATATCATCCCATTTCTACAAATGGAGGAAATCAAACTGAAATGTGAGAATGGAAGAGCTCTTTGGAGAGCCATGAGAAGATGGGGGCATGGAAATGAATGAGGGGATGGAGGAAAAGGTTTGAAACCTAAGAAAATGAGTCTGTTTGAATCAGTGGAGTCACCAGATGTGTTGAGAAATGCCTCCAAAGGCTAAATACCATCAAGAACACATCAACCTTGTTGGTATGAAGTTATAAAGTGCTTCAATCTCATCCCACTGGGTGTGTCAAAATTGTTGGAGCTCAAAATTACACCCTACCAGTCATAGACAACCCAAGATTTTGAGGCAACATGGGACTATCTCCAAGTTGTGGGACTTGCACTGTGAGACAGACCTCCAGAGAAGGTTGGTCCCTCTACCTAAATCTACTGCTAAAACTAATCCTAACTAAGGAAATGCAACTAATTAATCTTAATATAAGCATTCCAAGGGATTAAGATTAGAAGGAGATGCATGGAAAGGGGAATCCTAAGCTAAAAGAGGTGATGAAACCAAGAAAAAGGCGATGAACACATGAAAAATAATCAAAATAGATCCTAGAAATGAGATATATATGCACATCACATCACAAGAGTAAAAGAGAGGCAAGATGCAAGTAAAACACAAGTATAGGGTAGAAGTGAGCCCCAAACACCAATTTTTATTCCTTATGAGTATGCACAATCCATTATAGTGGAAAGCAGAAAGCAAGAACACATCTACATAGGCCAAAATGAAGGTTTACGACTCATAGCTGCTCGAGAGACCATTTTGACATGGTTCCTTTGCATATTAGAATGTTCATCATTGGAATAAGCATCATTTTACAATATATAGAGAATGAGAGAGAGAAAAGTGGGAATAGAGAAAGAAAGAGATAGGATTTGATATTGTCATTAATAAAAAAAAATTGTCCTTCCTTGTAACATGACTTTCAATCTTCATCCACTATCAATCATGTATTAAATCTCTGAAAAACATCATGGGAACCCTTGTAAGACCATTCCCAAATGTACTTTTTCTTTTAGAATAAGAAACTAGGCCAAATTAGATCATATGAGGGTGGTTGGTATTTGAATCTACAAATTTAAGGACCAAACTATTTTTTCTCTTTTCTCCCACTAAACACCATCAAAATCTGCTTATGATGATGCTAAATTGAAGGGATCGGGGAGGCATTTCCAATGATAATTTTTTTGTAATTTGGAGTAGGGAATAGAAAGATATGAACATTTGAAAATTTACATGTTGCGAAGCACAAGAATGTGACACATGGGGGTCTTTGATTGGCTCATGGATTGCCTCTCGCCTACGTGTTACTTTGCTTTGCCTTTTCCATGTGTTGGTGTTTCATTGGTTCAGGGATTGGGCCTTGTGAAATCTCCATTATCGATCGCGAAGCGCAGACCAATGAGAAATCTCCATGTTTCCTTTTGTCATCCTTTGTTATAAGGACCTTGTCGAGCATGAAACATAAACCAATAAGAATTTTCCATGCTCTTTCGCAATACACTTTCTTTTAGATCCCCTTGTCATATTATGAAGTATAAACCAATGAGAACATTACACGTACCTTCGTAGTGTCATACTTTGATAGCCCCTAACTGACTGTTGCGAAACATGAGCCAATAGAAAAGCTCCACGTATAACACATATTCACCTTTCATTGGTTGCGTCTTCATGTCACAATTTCTATTTAGGTGGACTTAAAACTATTGTCTCTATTGAATTACGCCACATATCCTTATTTACCTTTCAACTTTTCCCGGACTGACACCTTTTGAAACTTGATCTATTCCACGGACTTGAGGTCATTGGAATGCATATTCCTTGAATAGTTCCAAAATGATGACACATGTCTCGTTTTGACCATTGATATTTGGCCATCTATCATCCCCTAACTCCGTCATGTTTCTTTTGAGCTTCGCCGACTTTTACGCCCCACCATGGGCCCAAAATATTATGGAATGCGACTTATTCCATGGGTCTCATGTTTGTCGAAGCCAAAACCTTTGAGAAGATCCAAATTCTGCCACATGGCCTATTGCTTGATGTTTTGCATTAAAATTGATGGCTAAATAAACTTCATGTGGCCTTTTAAATATAACTTGTTAAATCTTTAAATATTAGCCTCCTTGGGTTTTTAAATTCATGGTCAAAAGAGAGATAAATCCATCCCCGTCTACAAAACGACACATCAACAAGTTTATCTTTACTCCTTACCCCCCTTTCTCATCATTTCCTTGTTTAGGGTGTTAGATTGGGAACCAACAATGTTAAAAGAAAAATAAATTTTTGATATTAGGTCATCTATTTCAAATATAATAATTACCTTTAGAAACATTTGATAACTATTTACTTAGCAAATATTTTTCAATATGCATGTATTAACTCTTGATTTAACAAAATCAAATCTTAATAAGAGGATTGAGATAAATCATAATATATCGGGAATACACAAGATCTAACATGTAATAAAAAGTAAGTATAAGTAACAAATGAGTATGAGTGAATTAGCTAATAACTTGTTGTTTATGTCTAATTTGAGCTAGAGTGAAGGTGGAACATGCTTAATATGGGTTGTGTATGCTCCTTCGATAAAATTTGATGCGAGAATGTACTAGACAGACTAGCAAGAAGAGAACAATAATGGCTAGAAGGTTTTCGACTTTGGGCGGTAGTTTCAGGATATGACTACATGTCTAATTTTTTAATGGTTTTTAATGTCACCTTCACTTCACTTTTTGTCCTGTTTACATTTGTGTAGGATTTTCCTATTGCGGCTATACTTGAAAAACAAACCCTATCTATCCGCACAAGTCTCGAAAACACATTAGATGGAATAAAATATGCATATGCTTGATTCAGACTGACCTCGACAATCACCCCGATGTGATTATCACTAAGCATTACACTACCTTTCATACTCAATATAGTGTTTTGTGTGTGTGTGTGTGTGTGTGTGTGTGTGTGTGTGTGTGTGTGTGTGTGTGTGTGTGTGTGATATAGAATCATGTCTCTTGAAGCTAGGTTTCCCTTATTCTAGTTGTACTTAAGATATCGTGGTACAACTACTTTGCCCCTACTATAAATGTGTGTGATGGAATTTAGAATTTTCCATTCTTATGCAATGAATGATGTAACCCAAATGCAATCCATAAATATTATTTTTTCCCAAGTAGTAGATAGGAAATAATAGCCCCAATTGCCCAACCCCTTCTAATAGTAAGTAATTCATCTATATATATGATTATTTTACTTGAATTTCATCATTAACAACTAAAAAGCAGCCATAGTGATAAGTAATTTTTTAGAAAAATAACAATTAGTGTGACACTTTAAACATGAGAAAATAGGGGGAAATGAAAAAAGTGCCAAAAGGGGACAATAACGGCTAGGCACTCTGTCCCTACCGGGCATTAGTGTCTAGAGGCTCGAAGATAAAATAAAAACACCGAGTTGGGTGACTTGTTGTGCAATATCCAAAAGTGAAGGGATAGTTTCATAAAAACACACAGCGAAAGTATAAAAAAGAATGTAAATGTAAAGCAAAACAATTGTTGTTAATGTCTAGTTTTCTTGCTTAGGAATCATGCATATAATGGCATACTAGAGGCATGATGTAATAGTACTAAGTTCATAATTTCATGTCTCTGACTCTATCTTTGACTAACATTTTTAAATACATACATACATACATACATACATACATACATACATACATACATACATATATATATATATATATATATATATATATATATATATATATATCATTAACTTTTATACTTAATATTATTAAACATAAGTCACACACACACACACAAGTTAATAAAAACTTAATTAAATATAATTATAGAGTAATCGATATAGTAAATACGGTAAATGTACATGGATGCTAAACACTCTAACAATGCGATACCATAATTAAATGGGAGAGATAAATGACTTAGTCTAGTCTGCACAATTTGAACTGGTATGGGAAGTGTAAAGTGTTGATCGGATCAAAAGCAGTGTCCTGTTCGCTCCCTGTAATTTCGGGATCCAAGAATGATGTTGGACACGGGCGCCTAGTGCTGAACAAGGGCACTTGGGCCTTTGGTGAGTGTTCTGGGTCTTGGTGATTGTAAAGAATCTCATAATTTGCTTTCTTTTGTGTCTCTAGGTTTCACTTTGTCACTTCTTGTTAGTCACCGATATTTACTCTTTGATCGGAAAAGGTACATGTAACATGAAAAAAAAACCTAGATGCCTACACAAGCTCACAAACACATCAAATCAGAATGAAAAATGTAATATGTGAAGTTGGCTGACCTTGACGGCCACTCGAAGAGTGAACTTATGACCGAGCACTGCACTACATTCCAGACTCCATGTATTTTTTGTTTTTGTGTGTGAAATAGTGTCCTTAGGTTTTCCTCACACCAATGATGCCAAGATAGTGGGCTATGGCTAGATAAGATACAAATGTGTGATATGAAATTGAACACTTCCCCTTTCTATGCAGAGTATGCAACCCAAAAATGTAGTCCCTTGTAATGGTAGTAATAATATATAGATGAGATATCCCCTTAGAATTGTCATCCAGGATAATAGAGTGTATGTTATGTATATATACGAATATCTTGTTTTTATTTCGACACTAGAGACACAAAAGGACGACTATGAGCTTGGGATAAGGATAAAAACTAAAAAGGTCGACCAAAAATGTTAAAATAAGTAAGAATAACAAAGAGGACAGGAGTGCATAGGTGTTAGTGCCTTGGGATAAATGATGACAAATGTGAAGATATCTTGTGAGACATGGATCCTTGTGACCTGACCAGATTGGGTACATAAATGACAGATGTAAGAGGAAAACATGGTAGCAATCAAAAAAGTAGATGGATAAAAGATTGTGTCATGATGACTAATTTTCTTACTTAAGATCCATGCATATAACAACATACTTGAAGGCATAGTAAAATAGTATTTTGTGCGTGATTTTGTGTCTCGCATTTTCTCCCATGCTATTTGAATGAAATTCAAGTAGTATGAAGGAAGTAAGGAACATACATGTATAGAGTCCAGAGAAACCATGTTGCAAAGTGCGTGTAGAATGTAGAAACTTATAGTGTGGTGAACCATGGATCATCGCTTTGACCCATGTGGTATAAGTGGAGATATAAAATGATCGTAAGGAGCACTTGGAGACATAGTTGAAACGATTTGAAGATTTAGGAGATTTTGAATTATTGTAAAAAGAAATTGAAGAGGTAGGGAGTGATCAATTCCAACCCAATATGTTTGTAAATAGGAGGATTTGGGCATCCTACTGCCAAAGAAAGATTGTTAGGGAGAGAGGTCTAGTTTTACTCTCCATCCATGACTACATCCCCAAAATGTCCAACTGTTGTAGACGGATAGAGACCAAATTTAGTTTTGTGTTGTTTCATATTGTACCTAATTGAAGAACCCATATAGGAGAAGTATAGGAAATTCAATGATGTATCATTGACCCCATTCCTATAGTAATAGGTGTTCCAGTTTGCATAGTGCTAGATGACTTCCAAGTTAGGTCATATGGAAGTTATATAAATGTGAAGTGACTCCCAAGTTAGGTCATCTGAGAATAATAGTAATTGTGATGTAGCTCCCAAGTTAGGTCATCTGGGAGAAGTAGTAAATGTGTTTATTGTACTGTTTGATTGATTTTGGACCGATCTGATATTGATTTGAGATTGTGTACTTAGTAAATTACTCATGGAGATTTTTTGTGTGCTTTTCCCCGGATCAAGTCATTTGGGGGAATATATTTGAAATAGTAGAAAATAGTAAATGTAGTATAGAATGATTGTACCTTTGTTTAAATGAGATTAGAGAAAGTATGATAGTAATATGCTAGGAGTGTCGATTGATTGTATTGTATCTTGAGAGGGATTATAAGATGATCCTAATTGTATGACCACCTTTTGGCGAAAGGGTGAGGGGTTAAGAGATGAGCACTAAGGTGAAAGCAAGACATATCGAGATGTGTGCAATAGTGAATGAGAAATGGTATGAGATAGTATTGCCAAAGTATGAGTAGATATTGATTGGTACATGTGCTAGATTTGAATATGAGATATTAAAATTTGTATGATATGGTGCTATTGAAATTTATGGTCCGTGTGGTGCAAACGGAGAGACAAACGGAGTTATGAGGCTCAAGATATGAGTGAAACTATGTAACATGTATTAGTTGTAAAAGTGGCTGCAAATAGTAACTATAGTTTATAAAAAAATTAGAATTACTATATATAGTAATAGTGAAAAGTGAATAGTATTTCATTTATACTGAGATTGATTGATATTTGGAGCTTTGAGTTGTGAGGATGCCACATGTTAGAGCAGCGAGTTTGACTAGATTTGAGAGAGTAGTGGTGGTCGTGGCTTTGCAGATGACCGATGAGTTGGTATGTATGATGATTTTGGAATTTTTGTCAAATATGTCTATTTTTGTTAAACAAAATTAAAAATATGTTTATGTATTTTTTTGGCATTTTTGACATGGGCGAAAGCAACCAGGGCATTTCTACCCCTAATGACACTAGTGCCCAATTGTAGGCACTAATTACTTGATTTTGGCGCGCCCGTGACTTGATTACGGCGGCATCCCACAACAGTAATTAGCCTTTGTATTGTGAAGCTGTTGATATTTTGATCGATCGATCTATGAGAAGTGACTTTTTGCAATACGTATAGTGTACTAATGGAAGATTTTTTTGCTTTTCGTGGTGTGTAGAGGGATATACACTCGAGGAGTTTTAGCGGGTTTTGTCATTTGAGTAATTTTCTTACTTTGGGCTTGTCAAATGCAGAGTGGGATATATTGGATCGTGTCGGCTTATGGCACATTACTAGATTGGGGGAAGTACCCCATAATATGTTTATGTTGATTGCTTTAGGTGATAGATGGTGTGCAAATTCATGTACATTTTGGTTGCCTACTAATGCGATGACAGTGACCCTTGAGGATGTATACAAGATATTACAATTGCCTATTATAGGAGAGAGAGTACAAGTGATGAATATAATGGATGCCCAGAGGAAGATGAGGGCAACAAGACAATATTTTATAGGAGCGGGTAAAGGTAGAGACTCATCTCATTTTAGATACGATATTGACATCTAATGTTCTGTGGTTGCGGAATTTTATTACAATGATTTTAGTTTCGTGATTCTGTAGAGGGTGGTGGTCTTGGGATATTTTACAAGATGCATGATATTTGTCGCAAGATAGAGGATTGTGGCACTAGGTATACATGGGCACAATGTGTATTGAACCACTTGTATATAGATTTTTATTGATTCACTCAAAAGGATCATGGAGGTGGACTATGAACCACAACTTTGTTGCGCATATGAGCCTATAAGCATATAGTGATATTGAGGCCACTTAGTGGGCCATGGGCCGGTGGGATAGACCAAGATATTTGCAACGAGGTGGTTAGGCACTCGTAGTAGGAGGATGGATGCTATTGGAACAACAATATTGTCACACAGGAAATAATAATATGATATTGTATTCGACATATATTGAATTACATTCACAGGCTAATATATAGCCATATCAATAGGAAAAATGACTTCCTATAAAATAGGAAACTACAACACACCCGAATATATATTGTTATAACAATATATATGTATAATAAACTAACATGTAACAAATACTAACAACCATGTGAATACTAATTCCTAACATTCCCCCCCTTAGTGTTTACATGGTAGAAAAACATCCACACTCTCAACTGCAGTATGCTCACCCCTGTGGCATGTCCAAATCTGTGACTCATGACCTTGATCCAAAAGAAAGGCTCACTCCTTCCATGGTTTTAAACAGGCTTACCACAAACCTTGATGTGACAGGAACCTCATCAACTGTCCACCTCGTGTGGTTTTCTGGATCCTCCCACAAACCCTTTCAAGATCCATGAACTGACTTACTCTGGTGCTATTGTTCACCACTATGCTTATACATCAGGGAATTATGTAGGAAACACAACATGCATATCACAAAACTACAGAATAGAAGATATATTGAAAAATTTCACATTACTTCCTATAAGAATCATAATGTTCTTAATTGTAGTCTCTGTCATTGAAATTGCCACTCGATCTCGAACGGCATAGAAAAGCGCGCCTTACCACTTTGGAAGCTTTCCTTGACTAAGTCGTTTTGGGTGCGAGAATGGGAATGGAACATTGGTATGTATTCCCCCATGATGTGAAATTCCAAATAAGAAATCGAAAGGGAAAAATGTATTGTGTTGTATCATACTAAGCTGGATCTTCTTTGTCTTGATCTTGCTTTGCACATGAACACCATTGCCCCAATGAACGTATTCAGCGGCCGATCATCTTCCAACGAAGTACGGCGATCGGAGGATCTCTGCAGTTAGAGGATCTGCGTAGTTTTACGCTCTCTTATACAATTCTTTTCCAAGTATTAACAATAAAGCACACCACTCAAAGCAACAGGAACATTGCAAACTGAAGCACATTGAGAAAATGGAAACCACACTGAAAATCATATACTCACACCATACATATGCCACCACAGCTTCTACGCGGCCCCGTCGTTGGTGGTGACTCGACGAGAGGTCATTTGAATGACCTCCATCCTCCTGTGCCTTCGTCCTCCAGTATACGTGCTGCTAACTCAGCTGGATTGGGATATGAAGCTCAACTGTTTCCACATTTTTTATTATATCTTCCCTCCCGCAATGTGAAACAACTTATTTTTCAAACGTCGGGTAACACCGAAAATGCGTCCGTGAGGCAAAAAAACTATTTTCAGACTTGAATTTGACTCACAATGAACTTTAGACTCAAAACGACAATACAAATAATCCTAAGATCACCTATTTTCGATTTATTTTTTTAAATACGTTTTCTGCTCTTTTGAACTTGGAGTTCCAACATAAAATATACATTGACTTACACAATGCAAGGACTTTTTATAACAATGTTTTGACTTGAAAAAACTTGTTACGACAACTTTACAAGATAACTTTTCCTTGATTGACAACCCATAATGACATTCTAATAATTAAGACTCTTGAATTTGAACATTTTTCTCACATTAACACTATAATGACATACTAGACAAAGTTACAATAACAATAAAAATCATTCAAACCAACGAAATAAGGGACATACTTTTATACGCGACAAAGTGTCCACATCGCTGCATGGCGAAGAAAATGGTAGATTCGGTGTGAAGTATGGCGGAGTAGACATGCGTATATGGTATTTTGCACAAAAATTCAGTCGATTTAATCTTCCATGGTATTGTCGAAGATCAATACAAATCGCCAATGATGATAGTGCGAGGATATGCCAACAATACAGATTGATCAAATCCGTCAATGGACAACAGGCTAGTTTGCATCCAAACGTGGAAGTGAATGGATTAAGCAAATAAAATTTCAACCTCATAGGTATCTCCCTAACACCAAACGTGGATCGGAAGACATGGTCAATGGAGGTCCCGAGCCAAAGGATATACACAGCCCCCAAAAATAGGCACGGATCTCAACCAATGCGTAACTGTTGTACATGAGTGTTAAGTGAATTGTTCTTAAAAAACATATGATCTACAATTTTCACTTGTTCAAGGACACGAAATACATAGACCTGGAAGTTGCAAGAAGAATAATATGTTGACGTTATGAGCAGGATTTTCCACTTAGCAGATCATGCATGCAACACGTGTTGAATCGGCTGCCTTAGTAATCATCTGAATCATTTGTGATCAGGATTCGGTACATATGCCAATGCAGGCTGGGCAGTGACAAATCCGATGCAAACTCTGCAAAATGCAAAAAAGAAAACTCTAATACGTCACCAAGAACACCACGTTCAGTTGGATGGAAAGCCGTCCATAATTTCCCCTCCAACGCAAAGTCACAGATCTCTTTCGCTCTGATACCAAATATTGGAACAACAATATTGTCACACGGGAAATAATAATATGATATTGTATTCGACATATATTGAATTACATTCACAGGCTAATATATAGCCATATCAATAGGAAAACTGACTTCCTATAAAATAGGAAACTACAACACACCCGAATATATATTGTTATAACAATATATATGTATAATAAACTAACATGTAACAAATACTAACAACCATGTGAATACTAATTCCTAATGAGATATGACCACTTATAAGTCGATGCTAGATCAGATGGGCTTTGGGGTTATTATATGGAGGTCGATAGAGACTATGGTGGATGGGTAGAGGATGGTGTGGAGTTGCGGTGTATTTGGCACCACGTGGTTAAAGGATTACTTCTCGGGGGTGATAGAGTTGTTTTGATTGATCGAGTATCTAGATAGTTTGGCATGGCTCAAGATGTTCCCCTAGAGCCATATATATGGTTAAGATCCACTAGAGCGGTGAGACGACCAAGAGTGATGTAGGGGCCGACAAGAGCATAGTTAGTGCATCCTAGTCTAGATGAGGGCAATATAACCATAGAGCCTATACAAGTTGATGACGTAGGGTGTACTGTGCGTCTGATGAGTGGTGGGTGACACATCGATGGGTGTTGTTATTTCCAGTAGTGGTGGATGCAACTGGTTGGTGGGCCGAAAGTTGGAGGAGTAGAGGGACTAACACCTGCCCCCAATGTAGATGGTGTAGCAGTGGTGAGAGCGGAGCGTAAGTATTGTGTATTGTTGTTTGTGAGCTTTTGTTTAGTTATTAGATATTGTGAAGGTGTGTAGTAATTAATGGTGATTTTTGTGATTGCATGTGACGCCTATTGGTTATTGATTATGGATCTGTCGATACACACATTGATGTGGAACGTGCCTACAGATGTGCTCATGGGAGGTGGTATGCTAGGGAGATTTGATTCTATTATGGGCGAGCATTGCCACTTGTTCAAGCCAATGGCTATAACAGCGACCATGTGTATCGTGTTATTAAGTGAGCATAATGAGGATCGTGTAGAGATAGAGCGAGTTAGACATGTTGTAAGAGGAGGAGATATAGGGCTGATTTGTAGAGCAAGAAGTTGAGATCACTTTATTATAGAGTTAGGTAGAGATATATAGAGGTCCGAGATCGGTGGCATAGAGTGAGCGGTGAAGCCTCTAGTTCTAGAGCCCTGGAATTATATATAGTGATAATGAGGATGATGTGTGATGTATTATATATGTTGTAGTGATGTATAGGGCTTGCCCCTAGTGATTATATTTGGAAACTACTATGATTATGATGATATGTCCTAGATAGTGATTGTGTAATGTGATAGATTGTGTTTGCATTGTTGAAATGGTTATTTTGAAGCGAAAAGAATAAATAAGTATTAAACTAGATAAAGAATGTATTTGAATAAAGATGAGTATGAGATCAAATAAATGTATGTATGTGATGTAATGTGGTGAATAAAAATAGCAATAATGATGTGTTGATAATGAAATAACGATGAGATGTAAAGTAACATTTAAAATTGTGTGTGATGAGAATGAAGGGGGAAAGAAGAACGATTGCCCCTGATGTGAGAATAAGGCTAATTTATAAATGTTCCTAAGTAGTTAAGAATGAACCATAGAACAAGAGTACGTTACCATGAAATGGGTTTTTCACATGCGAGGAGATCTTAGAAAAGATATGACATGAAGCACAATGCATGAGTTGTGAAAGGATAGGTACATTGATGTAGAATTCCCTCAACAATCAAGTGTGAGCCATAACACAAGAGTGCGTCACAAGTAATGAATGGAAATTGGATGTCATATACCTAGAGATTAAGAGGCATACAAGCAAGACTTAAATGGAGCACGTGAAGCAACAACAATGTGATAATAGGTGCCAAATTGAATGCTAGATGGAATGTAACCAATAATAGAAAGTGTGGTGGGAGGAAGAGCGGAAGCGAGGGGCTTAGGAAGCCAATAAGGTATTGTAGTAATTTTTCAATAATGAGAGGACACAACTATAGGTGGATTGGATGGAGGACATGGATGGATAATGACCTTAGGAGTCTGGGGGGGATGACAAATTGATTAACTAAAAATGGAATATCTAATACTTATGGAAAGTATAGCCACTAGTTAATCTAAATAGGAGGACTAAAACGTTGTATAAATGCACTAAAACAATATGGAATAATTGTAAACAATTATACTAAGTGAAATAAAACCATAAATAAGTAAGGAAGTAAGAAAGAATGACTTAGCTGATAAAATAAAATTGTCGCAGGTTGTCGCATGTCTGATAATAAAATCCACAAGCAGGAACGAACACCCAGAAGTCACGAAAGGTCGGATCTTGAGGATCGAGCAGGTGAGCACACTGGGAAGGTCTTGGGGCACCCAGGCGCCCAGTCTGCAAATAAGGTGCCCTAGTTTCTATAAAAGCTTTGAATCTGGTTTTTATAGGGTCGCAAGGTATCTTGAAGTGTTCTCTATCTGTCACATTAGATCTTTTGAGCTGCACTAAATTTGTTGAATAATGAAGTGATGACCTACAAGAAAGAAAGAAGTACCAAAACCTAGGAAAAAATAAAGATGCAAGATGAATGGGTCAAACTGACCTCATCCGCCAAACTAGTGGTCTTATCACTAAGCATTACACTACATTTCGGACCCAGATGTAGTTTTAGTGTGTGTGTGCATGTCGTGCCCTAGGTGCTCTTGTGCAGTCACACTTTATGAAGTAGCAAGCAATAATAACTATAGAAAATGTAATAGCATGTGTGCATGAAATAAAATAGAATCCTCCCCTATGTTGTGTGTGTTGATGTAGATCTCCTAGCCTTGATGCATGACACTATGTGGATGCAAGTGATGCAATGAATGCAACTCTAGATGGAGTGATAGTAGTATGTGACGCTAGGACCCTCATTATGGTCTCATAACTTTGTATTTATAGGGTTCTCTTGCTCTAATTTCGTAATTAACCATGACATGGCCAACTAGGAAAAAGATAAGGATGAAAAATGGCTAGAAAGACCCCAAAAATAAGTGGGAAAGTAGAACATGGATTGGGCGCCCCAGGTGGGACCAGGGTACCCCCAGGTGCCCCAAGATGAGCATGAACACCTCGATTTAGGCTAAAATGATGGGATAATTGTGAAATAAGTGGATATGTATAGGAAAATATGCGGGAATGATGAAATAAAATATAAAAATAAGATGGCCAAAAGGTGGGATTAATTAGTACTTTCTTCACTTGAGAACCCTCTAAATAGTAGTATAAGATTGGGCTAAATAATTCCTAAAGTGCATGATTTTGTGTCTACATTTTTCCCCCACTTTATGTTGGTGAGTGGAACACTCGATAACATAAAGTAGATAGAGATGTGTACCTGATATTCATGTAGAGTGTAGAAGAAGACGTGCCGATGGACTAGACTCAAATGTGGAATGAAAAAAAGAAAAAGTAGAGGAGCGTGGATTCTAAAAATGAAAAATGCACATAAAAAGTGATGAGAGTGAACCTAGGGTGGAACACGTGTGTAGCTGTTGCGGTGTGTAGTGTACCTGCATGGTTAGTTAAGGCAAGTGTCGTCACGGTGCATTGACATTTTTGATGTTGTTGTTGTTGTTGCCCCCATTTGTTGCTTGTTTCTCTCATGCGGCCCGGACTGCAAGGTGAAAATGATCAAGTAGTTAAATATGTATGTATGTCAAAACATTGTGTAAAATACGCATGTGTATAGAAATGTGTAAAGTATGAAAATATAAAATACGCGAAAAGAAAAGTGTAAATGGAATATGTGTACCTGATCCATGTCAAGAGAAAAGGTGTAGAAGGATATCCTATACTATTGCGATTTTTTTGGGCGATCTCACAACACCTGGTTAAAGAAGTATAGGGAGGAAATGCTCTGTATCCTCCAACCTTTAACCACTTTTGCTGAAATGTGTGAAGAGATATATGTGCTATCCTAGTTTTTGGGCGATCTGACACCATTGGACGAAGTAGCGTAGAGAGGCACATCCACTATAACCTCCAAGCACGTGAATCGCTTGTTTCACAGAATTGCCAAAGGACACCATGTCCTGTAGAGGCCGGTGTGTGTGGAGTATGTAGACTGGTCTGAACTCACTCATTGTATGTAAACCCACAATGCAAGGGCAGAAAGTGCATTGTACTGAATCGGTGTAAATACGTTGTGTTAGTATGTAAAACCCTCAATGATGCCCCCCTCTTTGGGGGTGCATGCAACGTCATTGAAAGGAGAATGCGACCCTAAAAGAGGACCTAATGCATTCGACCTATAGAACTTTTCCCTGTAAGGGGAAAGGAAAAATGATTGGTAGATACGAAGGCACACATAAAAGGGGATGGCTAGCCAAAACAAATGTTAGTCCGAAAACACATGCATGTAATAAGACAAGTGTAAAATACGTAGACAATGTAGTAACTACCAAACAAAGTAGTGTAAACACATTTGGAAAATAAGTAGACCACATAAAGCGGGTTGCGAAACATGGAACATCACTCACAATGTTGCAAGAAACACAAGGCCGGCATGGCCACAAACAATAGACAAGTGTGCACAAAGCAAAGGGCAAATCCCACATGATGGAAAACAAAGCAGACAAGTAAAAACAAACAAGTAGTCATGGAAACATGTAATCTCTGTAAAACAATTGTTGCACATGGAACACCCGTTAGCATGTTAGAGTGATAACTAATATGTCAAAGCATGTATGAGCAAGTAATATAAGATGCTAAGTACAAAATGAAACAATATCACCTAGATAAGATGAATTTGGATGCCCCCAGCAACCGGTATAAGAAGGGTAGAAGGAGAGCATCCATGCTGTGTGTAGAGTCCTCTATATGCGATCACACTAAACAAAGTTGTGAACGCGTATGTGTGTATGAGAATGGCATATAAGAAAGCAGTCTAACATGTGTAGTAAAGTGATCATGCAAAACACTAACAAACAAGAGTAAATGCCCCTAAGACAATGCAGTATGTTGTGGATGGATGGAATGGAATGCAAAATGGAATGATAGGAGAAATGTGCCCCCCAAGTGAATGGAAGTGTATGCAATGAGGTTCATTTTGTTTTCCCCTCAATTAAGAATGAACCGAAAACAAGAGTGTGTCATCGGGAAATGGTCGAGTAGCGTTGGTTGTTTCTAGCGTACTGTGATGAGTATGAATATGTAAAGGTAATGAAAGGTGACATGTGGAGAAATGTTTGTGTGAACCTTATAGTTGAAGCGTATATCTCGACTTGTTGAATGGATGAGTGATGATTTATCCCTAAATGTATATCACTATATAATGAAAGGATGGTGATGGGTGATGATTTAGCCTAAAACGTATGTCACTACAAGATGAAAGGAGAGAGTGGTGATGTAACTTAAGGTATATACCACTACAACATGACAAAATGGGTGACAATTTAACCTAAGGTGTATGTTACTAACGCATGAAATGTTGCATAAGAAAATGAGAAAATGTCTCATGGTGAATGTAAGGTCCATTTGATTCGTAAACCCTCGGAAGTCAAATATGGACCGAGGAACTAAAGTGCGTCATAGGGTGGTGATGACAACACGTAGAAAACAACGTAGTATAAATGACTAAGTGATGAATATGGTATGTAAATGCGTGGTGTGGGTAATGCAATATAGGATGTGTAATGTGTGTAGGATATGTAATGTGTGAAATACAATAAGAGGTGTATATAGAAATAGAATGTATAATGATAATAGGTAGAACAAGATCCATATGTAATGGAATTTAGTGTATTATGCATGCATGTGCCATGTGAATCATGCAATGTAGTAAATGTAGGATGTGTAGACGATGCAAGATGCGGCGATAAGTGTAGATCGAATATGCGGTGATAACATGGAAATCTAGACTCATATATATAATGTAACCTAGCGTAAGTGTAGAATGCATGGATGTAATGTAAAACTAGACTCATATGTAATGACGACTAGTGTAGTATATGGAAAATGTATGCTATGAAAATGTGTTATGTATAATGTGATTGTAGAAATAAGTGTAGGATGAACGGTGTATAATGTGCAATGTAGGATGAAAATGGAATATGTAGTGCCTATGGTGTAGTGTGTGGGGTTCATTGTAATGGTAATCCCTCAACAATCAAGTGTGAACCAAAGCACAAGAGTGCGTCATCAGGGTAATGACAGTGTGATGATGGGTGAGATGATATGCCCATAGGGAATGACAATAAATGATAAATAAAACATGTGTGATGTAATACTATGCAATTATGCCAAAAGAAGAGGGGGATGTGTGATGGTTATGCCCCCTAAGTGTATGTGGGAAAGAATCATGTAAATTCGTTGAGAAGATCGTCATCCTCAAGGTCAAAGTGATACAGATAAGCATTGGTGACCTGGTAAGCAACGAGTGTCTGGATTTTATCATGCAATGAGCCACTAAGACATAGATTGTACATGCCCATAGCATACTTCTCATCGGTGAGTGGGGAAGTGGACTTCCGTGTGCATACCAAAGAGTAAGGTTTTGAGTATAACCTAGAAAAGAGCTCTTACAAATGACAACACGTCTAAAAGGCACATGAAAGGATATGTCTGTATGATCTGGATCTAGGGTACCTCAATATAGTCTAGCCAGGACTGTCCTAATGTAAGTGGCACAGTAGTAGGAGTATGTGTAAGAAAGACATCAAGATGAAAGACACAAAGGCCATAAACATATGTGACATGACTAACCCATAATATAAATGAGGATGGTATGGCGGTGGACTAATATCAGTGAAAAACCTAAGCGAGCTAAGTCGTCATGCGTACATATGGTTTCAGGTGAAGTAGGATCTAATGGAATGTGCTCCCAATACGAGCCATGTATGAAGAGTGTACATGTAAAGGGTGTATGAGATGACGATGAAGATGAAGATGGGATAATATTGTTCATGGAGGGAACAAGTGGCTGATATGGAATAATAGTTGTAGTAGGAGGTGATGTAGAAGGGACAACATCTAGTAAACAAATAGCACCCTCAAGCGGTGGTAAATGAGGTGGATCATCCATAGGCTGAGGCTCATCTATAGTATCAATGAGGATAGGAAGACTAGTGTTAAGGTCATGAACACAATATTGGAATGGGTTGCGATCTCGAAAGATAGTATACTCAATGCATTCATGTAAGAACTTGACGCAACGATGGACCGTAGAAGCAACAACTTACATGGCATGAAGCCATGGCCTTCCTAGCAAGCAATTATATGAGACTGGAAAATCAATGACAAATAAAATGGTAGGGAGAGTCTTAGGACCAATAGTGAAAGGAAAGGTAACATGACCAAGACACAAATGCACGTACCAACCATAGTGATATTTGGCCATATTTATCTTGGATTAATCAAAAGGATTAATAATTCAGTTTCATTAAACAAAAAATTTCCAAAAATGTGATTTTTTTGTGAAAAATGCGAGATATTTAGAGATTAGCGATTGTTATGTAACCTTCGTTTGGACCAGGGTAAATTTTAAGACTCGAGCAAAGTCCATTAGATTTTGTCATTGTAAACAATTGTTGTTATCCCAAATTCGCACCCCTTGCAAATTTGGATAACTTATCACAAATGATCTTAGTCATTTTGTAGCCTAGTGATCACTAGGATGTTTCAAGGCTAGTGGTCGCAAGGATAATTTTGAGGTTAACAGCGCTAGGCACTTTTGCTGACCTAATTTTGAGGCTAACGGCCGCTAGGCACTTTTCCTACTGATTTTGAGGTTAGCGGCCACTAGGCACTTTTTTTTGACCTATTTTGGAGCCTAGCGGCCGCTAGGCATAATTCACCCGACCATGCAAACTTCAAATGAGCATAACTTTCTTTCTACAACTCCAAATCAGGAAAACTTGGTACCATTGGAAAGGTCTTGAGGAGATCTTCACGATGGATTTATCAAATCAAGGATTAGATGAGGTTAAGAGGGTGAAAATAGGGGAAAATATGGATGTCATTTCATGTCGCCATCAAAACAAGAAAATGTCCATGGCAGTTTAATGATGTGTTTTTTGATCTTCTCTCACATTGGGACCCTACATATTTCCTCCAAATGGCATATTCCATTAGATTTTGTCATTGTAAACAAATCTTGAGTCTTTGCATAGCTTAGCGACTACTAAGCTCCAACCATAGTGATATTTAGTAATGCTATATATATCTATGAAGGCGAATTTTACAAATTCCAATTTCATGCTAATGGCGATTTGTATTAAAAAATTTGGTTATTGGTGTAAACACTAGGCGAACCAACCCCTAAAAGTAAGTTGAACCTAGAAAATTTAGGCAAATTAGTCATATCCATACACCTAAAATTTTGCCAAATGTAAATTTCAAAAACTAAAATATTCGTGAATTAACGAAGATTCGCCACTAAAATTTTCCTAGCGATGGTGTCTTGTTACCAACTAAGCTTTTTTTTATTTTTATTTTTCATTAAACCTTTTTGATTGAAAATATATATTTTTAACGTTAAGTTAAATTCACTTTGTCCTAACCCTTGAGGTTGATTTGATGCATACCTACTTGCGGTTTGGAGTATCATATCTTCCTCTCATTTATTTATATGAATAGCCACGCATTATGCACTATTAATAGAAATTAGCTTTTCAATTTAGAAAAATATATGAGATAATATCCAATCCTAAATATTACAATCCTTTATCTTTCATACGTTTGTGGAATTTCTTGTAGAAGAAAATATATACAAGATTAGTATATATACATATATATGAGTGAATAGAAATGAGAATATGTGATCTTTATAATATCATTTCTATATTTGAACGTTGTGGAAACCCCCATCTACTCATCATGTTGCTCTCTCAACATTCACTCAAACATCACTTGTGAACAAACTCACACATTTGCTCATTATCACACCTTGACATCAAACGAGTTGTGCGCTCACCCTCTCCTCGCCTCCTAGTCTATTAGTCAACAAGGCACAAAATTAAGGTATGCAAGTTGTTTTTATTATTGTAAGCTAAAAGGTCTTAAAGATTATTTGAATTATGAAGCGGGTGAAGTTTTTCTTATCTTATTATGGGTGGGACAAGTTAAAAGGCAATACATTCATGCAATGTGTGTGAATCTACATGTGACTTTATGGTGAACCTTTCTGAACTAATGTGTTAAAGTCGTGTAAAGTTGCTTGTGTGCTTAGTAGGTTCCCTTGCCTTGTTTGATGATAACGACGACGAATTGTAAGGGCTATGGTCCAAATTGGTTTACATGATTGATCAAAGTGCATTCATTGAAATAGAAGATTGTGTTTACAAAGTGTATTTAAATAGAGTGATGGTTTCTTTAGATATTTCCTTTTGTGGGAATTTTCATGACTTGGAGTAGTTTCATAATAAGGCCATTGCTATGATGGTTATTTTACTAAATTAGTAACTACTCATTGAAAAGAGTCATTGTGGTGATGACTTGAGTATACTTCATGTTATGATAAATCCCACAAAATAAATTATCTAACGAATGATATACTATGGAAGCACTAGTTAGTTAAAATGATGATTGGGTATCAAGCCAATCAAGAGACCGATTTCACAAAACTCTCAAGGCTATCAATATATAATGTCTAACAAAAGAGTTTATATAACTACTCTCTACAAAACTTCAATAGCTCATAAAAAGTTCAAGAGTTTTCTAGAGAGAGGAAGTCCTAAAATTAATATAATTAAGGAACTCTAAGTGGGCATTCCAGTCTATATGTCGTCATGATGATGGGTCACAAAGCTTGACCAAAAACTTCAACCCAAAAAAAGTAATCTAGAAGGAATAGATTTATCTTCTTTCATTAAGAGAGACTTTGGAAGCATGAAATATCTACCTTCTCAAGCCTTATGTTCCTTAAAAAAATTTGGAACAACCAAATGCCTAACCAAATCTATTTATTATTCGGATCTAGATTACATTACAACTCCAAGGAGTGATCAAATCGAGTGACATGTTAGTATACACACACCAAATATTCATTATCTTTTATGTCAAGTAATTTTGATCGCTACCTCTTTTAAGTCATGTTAGTATACATTTCATCAAATTAAGAGTAATTTTTCATTATGCAATGGGTCCCATTACTTACCACTTAGTCAACTTATTCAATAATATAGTTGGCATGATAGTTACATTTCGTCTTCACGGATGTGGCCACGGGTCTTTGTAGCACTTCAAATTAACAAGTCGGTGTCGATGCACTACTCCAAGAACTCCTAGCTCATCTTAGTATTTGTGTTTCCTCAAAGCTTTAGCAATGCCACACAACCTCACATGCCTACAAAGAATATTGCGGCCAAAACCTTGTTGAAGCTCACAACAATGCCCAAATGATAAGAATAATTATGATTGTCCATATCAACAAGTTTCACATCTATAGCCTAGTCACCACAACCTCAACAAGGGAATACACTCACTTCAATATCTTTGCGGTTGGCTTCACTAGAACAGAATGGCACCTACCTAGTGATCTCGTCAACTAAGCATCACAATGGTGTCATAAAGTTATGCTTGCAATATCAAACTATTTTAGTTATCTATCAAATCATAAGAATCTCAATACATTGTTCTATAAAGCAGATCTTTGAGCAAGCTGTACAATTTTAACTTCTTAAATTAATTGTTGGGTGTTCCACAAATTAGATTTATCTTTCATGGCATCGACATTTCCCTTTGCTGATTTCCTCTCATTGAAGATTACCATCAAAACTCTATATAATACATCTTCACACACTCTAAAAATGAATAATATTACATTCTTACTCTTTTCCTATACTCTCATGTTTCAAGGATCTTTTCAAACTTTGAAATTCTCTCTCTTAATCTATGGGCCAAATCAATCCCTTAGCCAATTATAAAGATCTTGTAAGAGTTAAATAGATGGCTATTCATAAAAATATCATAAGAAGAAAATATTCTTTAACCCATCCTAAAATACTATCGTGAAGCACCCTACAAATAAAAACATAAACCCAAATTTTGTATAAGGATTCAAAACCCAATATACAACTTATCTTGAATAAGACAATACATGTTAGTGTGGACCTTGTAGATCAATCCACAATTCCTCTTCGAGATTATGATAACAATTCAAGAGAATTGTGTGTCCATCAATAAGAACCCAACAACAATACCAAAAAGTCTATGTTGAGATCTTTCCTTATGCAAAGAGGAAGCGTTTTTATTACTCTCCTAAATCCGTAATCCATAATACATGCTTCCAATAAGTATTCTTTTCGAATATAAACTATCGATTCCTTGTTGAAGATATTGCTCATTATTATCTATAATGCAATGTAAATATGTCTCAAGAAAGTAATTGATCATTTGATTCCTCCTATTAAAAGACATTTTATAAACATTCTTGATTCCACAAACAAATTTTAAGGGTTTTATTATAATATTAGTCAAAAAAGAAAGAAATTATATTAATGTCCACAGATAACCAAAGTAGGTCAATGGGACTCGAGGATACAGCAATTAACAATAGAAAGTTCTAGGAAGAATCCTAGAAGCGAACTAAAGAAATAAAGTACAATAGACAAAATAGAGTCACATGTCACTAACACAATTATCAAAGAAACCAATACGAAGGGCAAACACGAGCCCCAAAAGCACATGCCGAAGAAGGCGAGGTAAATCTCATCGAATGTATGTCTATGCCTAACGTGGAGGAAGTCATTCGATCCATTATCAATCAATGTGAAAGATCTAATAATGCTTGTTGGGAGAATACAACGTCCGAGGAGCCGGGGTGGGGATCCTAGGAGGAAGTACAATACTTCCCCTAGAATCAACATCCAATGTCGAGTGTAACTCCCTTAGTAGAAAAGAGATACTACAAATATAAAGACAATCCAACGAGCTCCACTCAAATCCAATGTGCTAATCTACATGAATTTGATCTAGCTGCGTGTTTTCAAATTGTACTTCCAAAAATGTTAAAGAGTTTGATTTTTCAACCATCCTTACAAAGACAATCCTCGAGACAAATTTTATCAAAACTCTTTTCCACATGCACTCACCCAATCCTAGACTTTTCCATGTATATTAATTTAACATGGATTATGATATATCAAATAATTTTAGATCCACACAAAAAAGCTTAATAAAGCACCCAATAATCAATGCCACCTCTCTCTTCTAACATGGATAAAGGTACTAAAATCCGCACCTAAAAATAGTCTCAATTTTGGGTGAACTCTATGTGAGGTGAACAAGTTTTCCAAAACATCACGAGTCCAATATAGGATGAGCAAGCATAAAAAAACAAAATTGAATCCACAAATTTTAGGGTCCTTATGAACCAAAAGCCTTGCACATTCTAAGATAAAAACAAACACTAGGGCAAGTTATTGAGCCCTAGGTTGTCTTGGTATTATATTTCACATTATACTATCCAAATGACGGAAGATCTAGGGCAGAGTCCATGGAATGAAGTTGCTTTTGATGTATTGGAGAAGGCGTCTTTCAGAATCTTCAACTTCCATATCTTAAGATCAATTCCTTGAAAGTTTCTTGTGGCATAAATGTCGCATCTGAAGGTGTCCATTTGTCAAGTCATGGACTTACAAATTTCATCCTCTTTATTAACAAGCCATTTGGGTGAGGCAGACTTCAGTAAGAATTGAACCTTGCTGGGTAAATATGAAACTCAACCAAACTCGCTAGCATAATTTACTTCCTTTTAATTTTATTAGAATTAAACAATGGAAAAAGATCCTCAAGTCGAAAAAGGAGTCAAAAATTCATAACCAACCATCATCAAATCATATGATGGCAATTAAAGGTACGTAATGATCTCCGAGAAACCATAAGAAACCTGATTTTATTTACAATGAAATTGATTTGGGGCCATTTCCCTCTTATTTGCTAAATTAAGATAGGCCTTGTAATCCTTACTATTCATCTCATATAGGAGTAATTCATGATTTTCTTTTAAGATGTATTTCAACTATATTTGACAAAAATCCTTGCTTTTTTGACTTATTTTTGGTACCATTTCTTTAAGCACCTCACTAGTCTGGAACTATTTTAAAAATATTAAACTTTATTATTATTTAATTTAGGCATATTACATCTAGCATGTCATGGACAAACTTTAATACAATTACAGATATGTCACTTAAGAGACGATTTAGATTTTGAAGTAGTAGGCACAGAGGGGTTTGGTTTTTGTTTCTTAATTCCAGTAGACCCTTTTCCTTTAGTTTGGGGTCAAACCAAAAATTTCATTACAGTTACGTTCTTTGTATGTGGCATCAAGCTCTTTCT